>CM049858.1:29068784-29408784 GCA_027422415.1 Schizothorax lantsangensis
CTGTAGTCATTAAGTCCAGTAATTCTGGGTTTCTTTGGGACGGGGATGATGGTGGAGCGTTTGAAGCATGAGGGGACTTCGCACAGCTCCAGTGATCTGTTGAAGATCTGTGTGAAGATGGGGGTCAGCTGGTCAGCACAGGATTTCAGAAAGACTGGTGTCACACCGTCTGGGCCTGGTGTCTTCCTTCTCTGTTTTTTCCTGATGACCTGGCGCACGTCATCTTCACTTATTTTCAGTGCAGGTGTGGGGGAGAGGGGGGTTGCTGGAGGTGTTAATGGTTGTGTGGAGAGGTGTTCAGGGCGGGTGTGGGGTGTTTGTTCAAACCTGCAGTAGAACTCATTCAGATCGTCTGCCAGTTGTTGATTCTCCACAGTGCTGGGGGATGGTGTCTTGTAATTGGTGATGTCTTTCAGACCTTTCCACACTGAAGCAGAATCCCTGGAAGAGAATTTGGTCTTTAGCTTTCCAGAATAATTCCTCTTTGCCACTCTGATCTCCTTTTCCAGTGTGTATTTGGCCTGTTTGTACAAGACCTTGTCCCCCTTCTTGTAGGCATCTTCTTTGGCCTGCCGGAGCTGTCTGATTTTTGCAGTGAACCATGGTTTGTCATTGTTGTAGGTTAAATGAGTCCTGGTAGGAATACAAATATCTTCACAGAAACTGATATAAGATGTTACAGTCTCTGTGAGCTCATCCAGATCGTTTGCAGTAGCTTCAAAAACAGACCAATCAGTGAGGTCAAAACAAGCTTTTAAATCTTGCTCTGCTTCATTAGTCCATCTTTTAACAGTTCTTAACCCTAAGGGGGCGGCTGTATCGCCGGCGATACCAACTCGTTTTTTTTAAGACCAGTGCAAAAGAAATTAAAAATACTCTGTCGATTTTGGTCGTACAGATAAGTGTTATACATCAATTGAAACTTTGAAGTGTCTATTTTTTTTGTGTACACTCACGAATACAACAAAACTTTGTGGTTTTGGAAAAAAAAAAGAAAACAAACAGGATGCGCTATTTGTCTTCTCCATCTCCGCGAGCTGCTCTTTGAAATATGTCACTAAAATGAAGTGTAACTCAGTGAAAACTCAACACACAGACATGGCAGTTATATCTATAGAAAGCTGGCAGCACTCATACGCCTATTTCCCAAACACAACCTCTGGATATGACGCTGAGCACGTGCACTCAACTTCTTTGGTCGACCATGGCGAGGCCTGTTCTGAGTGGAACCTGTCCTGTTAAACCGCTGTATGGTCTTGGCCACCGTGCTGCAGCTCAGTTTCAGGGTCTTGGCAATCTTCTTATAGCCTATGCCATCTTTATGTAGAGCAACAATTATTTTTTTCAGATCCTCAGAGAGTTGTTTGCCATGAGGTGCCATGTTGAACTTCCAGTGAACAGTATGAGAGAGTAAGAGCGATAACACCAAATTTAACACACCTGCTCCCCATTCACACCTGAGACCTTGTAACACTAACGAGTCACATGACACCGGGGAGAGAAAATGGCTAATAGGGCCCAATTTGGACATTTTCATTTAGGGGTGTACTCAGTGGTGTAGTGGAGGGTATACGCAGGTATACGGCGTATACCCACTTCTTTATCAGTCGGCATTCCGTATACCCACTTCTAAATCCCCTCTGATGCGCGTCCTGCACTAACCAAATCATGACAGTCCAGCATATGAGTAACTAATCAATCACATGTGAATAAATGCAAACATTCTCTAAAAACATCCAGTAAAGACAGTGATGCGGTCAGGAACGAGACGTAAACACTCATGCAGTGTATGTTTCATTTATAGGCTACTCACGGCCGGATGGCGCTCTCGCGCAGAAAGTCCGAATCGGCCTCAGAAGTACTAACTTATGAGTCACGACGTGCAAGAACCCAGCTATCGCTGTAGCCAAAGCTATCTCTACTGTAGCTAAGCTGAATAAAAAGAAACGTGAAGATAATAAACATGATCGCGACAATATGATTTGTGTGTTTTTCAAGTCATCTCCAGGTAATAAAAAAGCATCTGATTCTGAATAATGCAGTGCTAATTGATAGCATTTATTACACTTGGCAATAGATAGGCTACAAAATATATATTCTGCTTTATTCTGTGATAAAAATGGGGAAACAATTTAGTATATAGGCTAAACAAATCATACAATTATCATTAGGAAAATACAGGAAAAATATTATAAATTATTGGTTATTGTCAAGCAGTGTATTTGATTTCTCAGCCAATTAAAAGCAAGAGGTAATAATTTATAAATAATAATAATAATCGTAATAAAATCTGTCAATTAGACAAAAAGTTATTATATTTGACATTTCTGTCTCCCTCACTTCTGAAATGATTGAGAATCACAATTTTTTGTTTGTTTCAAATAGAGATCACAATTCTCCCACAATTCTGAACAGACAACTAAACAAAATAGCATGTAATTTACTAGGTTCTGACAAAATGTCAGTTGCTGCAGTCTATTTATATTTATTTATTAAAATTATTTATTGCAAAATCAGCACCTCTTCTGTGGATATTATTATTTTCATAATGATCCTTACTCAAGCACAGGGCCGTCCCCAGAAAATCTTCAGTGGGGGGCATTTCGTTTTCATAGGGGGCACACTTTTTTATGATCTCAGAAACAGACATTCACCAAAACAATAACAACCTGTATTATTACTTAAATTGATCAAGTTCTATATTAAAACATATTTAAAAAGATAGCCTGTCGATAATCTGTCGACTTTTGTGTTATGTTATATTATGACTTTTATGTAGGCTATGTTAGAATCACCAGAGTTTAGTTCTGCACGCTCGCGAATCTTCTCTTTATAACACTATAGAGATTCACTGTGCAGTGTAGAGAGAGATTCGTTGATTATAACTTAACTTTGTGAGATCGTGATGAACTAGATGGGTGACAGCTTTTTAATTACTAAAAAGGGAGCTTTCTATGTCATATATAATCCATTCAGAATTTGAATATAAGTTTTGTTTATCATGCTGCTAAGCATGACAATAGCAATATAAAATGTGATTCACGATCGCATGCGCTGAGCAAAGGGAATTTTTAGGGAATTTAAGGGTTTTAGGCTGTTTTAAAGTTAAGACACTTATATGATTTATCTATACATCATGCTACACTATATGCTATGCTAAAACGATTTTTTTTTTTTTGCTATCTGTAGGCTTATAACAGTGAATTTGTATTTTAAAATGGGAATACAACGAATTTATGACAATGTTTTATACATTTTACATTTTTTATACAAGTTAATAGTGAAAAGTTCTTTAAAATCACCTGTAATGCAATAAAGTAGGCCTAATTTGCTAATTTTTTTCGAGCCATCTTTAAAACATTTGCTGCATGGATTAAAAAAAACTGCTATAGCCTAGACTCATATCAGACAAAATTACATAGAGAGAAAAAACAGAAGTTGTCAACAAATCATTTAAATGTTACGGTATGCAGAACAAAGCAACATAAAAATCAGAAAATGGAGTCTAAGCAGCTATAAAATTATAGTATAAATTTATATATACAAATCATAAAATAAAACACAAATTATAGCCTAATGGCATTCATTATAAAGAACATATAAAAGTCTTGCCAAAACGAATGTATTTAAAGAGAAACTGAACTCGGCACGTAAAATGCGCGGTCCCAAAAGTAAAACGAAACTAGACATGTCCACAGTTTTTTTTTTAGTTTTTTTTATATATGTTCATTATTTAAGTGAAATACATTTCGTTCAGGACTATTTATTTATTCCTTTTATATAGGCCTATGTTGTTTTTCTCCCTACACAGAAGCGCTGCAGGTGCGTGAGGTGACTGTGTGAATTATGTGCTGCTATTTGCCGCCCCGCACTGCGTGCCCGTCCGCTACGCCACTGTGTTATTAGCTTCCTAATAAGTTAAGATTAGTGGTTCTTTGAGCTAAATGCTGCTGAATACATGATCCCCCCCCCCGCAATATTCATCGACTAGATCAGTAAAATAAACGTTTTTCGTTCTCAATATTAAGTTCACTCGTGATCATGCGCAGGTGGGCACGTCGAGTCATTTGGGGGGGCACTGCCCCTTAATGCCCCCCCAAATGGCATTTGTTTAGACATTAATGGCTGCGTGTTGAGTTATTTTGAGGGGACAGCAAATTTACACTGTTATACAAGCTGTACACTCACTACTTTACATTGTAGCAAAGTGTCATTTCTTCAGTGTTGTCACATGAAAAGATATAATAAAATATTTACAAAAATGTGAGGGGTGTACTCACTTCTGTGAGATACTGTATATATGTATATGTATGTGAATACATATACATATATATGTATTTTTATTTTTTATTAAACTCTTATCTCAAAAGAACAAGGAAAATTTGTATTATTTTTTATTGTATGACCCTTTCACTAATTTGAGTTTCCTGTTGGAGGCTCAGCTAAGAGGCTTTCATGGTGTTTGAGTTCTTATTAAAGTCACTGGCGCAGAGAGGAGGCCTGAGTAACCGTAGATGAAGATACGCCATCATGAGTGTCACGGGTTTGACTGACCGTCGACGGGCATCTACAAAGAACAGTCGCTGCTTCAGCACATTTTCATGTGAAATCTAACCGTCCGCTCCTCCATCTGCCTCGGCTGCAGGCGTGTTTGTATGCGAGGCGTCTCATGTCGCAGCTCTCGTGAGACGGTGGTCTGTTCACCTGTCACACAGAGAATTCACAGCATGTTTTACAGCACAGCGAACGCTGCAGGAGCAACAGCAGCCTGTTTGCTTAAGTTGAGTCATTTATAGACACTTCGAAAAGAAATATGAACGTGACTGATATTTATAGAAGCAAATGCTAATTAACAACAAGTAAAAGAGGGAATGATCATTTCTCTTTCGTTTCTTGTGAGCCTCTTGGGTTTGTCATGATGAGAGTAAGATATAGATGACTGGAACAGGAAAATTTGTCTAGACAGACTTTCAATGTTGACATGACAAAACCTGCTATTTTAATTTCATTTATATACTTATTACAATTTTTATTAATATTTTTGAATTAGCTTTTATTTTTGTTTTATTTCAATTTGTATTTTACTTTTTGAATTTATATTTTAACTTATTTTTTTAATTATTATATTTTTTAACATTACTATTTACTAGTGCAGTTTTAGTTTATTTCCAGTTAGTGCTTTGACAAATGCATTTCAGTTAGTTGCCAAGGCAATATTTCTAATGTTCCTTTACATTTAGTTTTTCGTCTAATATTTAAATTATATTTTATTTCAGTGTTATTTCAGTTAGCAAAAATGTTTTAATATTTTTGGTAACAATAATAATGTTCTAGGTGATTGCTAGAGTAGAAAGTTAGTTAATTGACAGGCTAATTGTTTAAGTTGTGTAACTTAAGTTAACTTTAAAAATGATAACTGTTATAACAAAACAACACCGGCTAATTAAAGCAGAATCTGCCTCAAAGCCACATATGCTAGAAAAGTCACATGACTGCAGGTGGTTCCTCGCTAATTGCTATAATTCGTATCAGACTCCTTTTATATGAGAAAACGTGAGTCATAATAATTTTTCATTTGTTCCACAGATGTCTTTATTTATAACCGCACTTTCATCGAGCGAGTCTCTGCCTCGTATAATTAGTTCCTTCCTGTACGCGGCTGTAAAAGTCTCATTAAAGAAGAGGCAGAAGTGTCCTGATAACACTCTCCCTCCGTGTAATTAATGGTGTTCCCCAGCAGACAATGAACCGCCCGCTTCTGAGTGAATATCCGCTCGCCGGCCATCTGCTTCAACACAGCGCGGTGGATCATCAGAGTTTATGTGGAAAAACATCTACTAATACATTTAAGCCCATATTCATTATATAACTGTAACTTGAATATGTTGTGGTCAACAGCTAATATAATACAAATTGTGCCTGTGTCCAAATAAATATGGACCTAACTGTACACACACATGCAATATGTATACGCAAACAAATATTGAACACACACACACAAACACACCCCCTAATGTTGTAGATGTTGTATCACTTTTAAAATATGCTGATTTCTGATTTAAATAAAAAAAATTGCAATAGAGTAATGTGACTTGCTTTTGACAACAATGGGTAATGAGCATTCTTTTCTTTTCTTTTTTTTTTTGCATCAGGGGAAATTATAATGTGTTTCATAAATAGCACAATTAAAAAAAAATGGTAACTTTACAATAAGGTGTCATTTATTAACATTAGTTAATGTATTAACTAACATGAACAAACAATGAACAATGCATTTATTACACTATTTATTAATCGTTGTTAATGTTAGTTAATGAACATACAGTTGTTCATTGTTTATTCATGTTAGTTCACAGTGCATTAACTAATGTTAACAAACACAACTTGTGATTTCAATAATGCATTAGTAAATGCTTAAATTAGATCACCAAGATTAATAAATGCTGTAGAAGTATTGTTCATTCTTAGTTCATGTTTACTAATGTTGTTAACCAATGTTAACTAATGAACCTTATTGTAATATGTTACCAAAAATTCTAAAAGCCTATTGAAAGGGTAACCATCCAAAACACTCTAGCAAGCATCCATACAAACCCTAGCAACACTGCAGCAACCTTGACAGAGAGGCACACTCATATTTTCATCAGAAAGTGTAAAACAAGTTAAGGAAAAGATACCATTCTAAAAAAAATATTATATGATTTGCATTGTATATGAAATGCTCAAGTAAATCTCTAAAGGGAGAATTTGAACATTAATTTGAACATTAATTTTTCTGCTTTTGAAACCGTTTTTAATGAGCCCTGAGAGGTGGATTATGATTAAAAGATCACAGAAAATGCCTACATTAGCAGGTCAAGAGCATTTTGAGTCTATTTATTGACAAAAACAGCTGTATAAATTTTGCATGAATGATAAACTGATGTTAATGGAAATCAGTCCAAGGTCAAAGTCTGTGATTTCCTAGAACAACCTGAAAAAACCTCAATTAGACACAAGCGGAAAAGAAATCACAGGGTGTCATCAGGCCGGCTTTGACAAAATTATCACTCGCCAAGTGCCAAATGTGAGGAAAAAATTCACTTATAAATATGTATAAAATTCACACACCATTAGAATGTGTTAAAAAGTTAATTTTAGACTTTGTCTTCAACTAACCTGCACAAATGTCAGAACAGGAAACAATTTTAATCTTCTAATGTCTCCAGTTTTTTTTATCTGATTCCTTTACATCAGTGTTATTTTAGTACTTGACTATTATAGTATTTATTCATATTTTGAATTAGTATTAATTTTTATATTTTCTGTTGTCATTGAAGTTAAAGTTATATATTTTTTAAAGTCTATACATATCTTTTATTCATTTTTAGTTTATTTTATACATATGAAGGCAATATTTATATAATATTTATTTAATGTTTATAACATATGTATATATATAAATATATAAAATAAATATAATTTATAAATAATTTATTTCAAGCAAGTTTTTTTATTGATTTAGTTTCAGATTTCTATAACCCTGGTACACACAAACATGTTCTGATTCTCCCATCTGTATGACAACATAGTTCATATCTCATCCTCTCCTACAACACTAAATTCAATCCGATCCAGAGATAAACAGATGTTTTCGATCGATTATGTATCTGCAATGATCCAAAAAACAGTCGGTATGATTAGTGTTTCCATGAGGCTTCATGTGCACCAAAGAAACAGCTACAGGAGTCGCTCCAGCTTCAACTGGAACAGACAGCCATCAAAGACGCTGAATTTCCGGAAATAAATACAGTGCTTGAGTAACAGAGGACTGTTTTTATCATGTTTGGCCGAACCGCAGTGGTTCATTGACGCAGAGGAAATGAACGGATCAAGAGACGCCCATTAAATGCCAGCTGTGGCCTCACAAAACACGCTACGGACTTTAGAGAATAAAGACTAGTCTATAGACTTTAGAAAGGCCGTAACCATCCCAGACAGTGAGGGGGACAAGAAATGGACAAACTGCCCCCCCCCATCAAATCAAATCAAAGTTGGCGGGGTTTATTTTTCACAGAAGAAGAGTGTGAATTCCAGCGTGAAGCATGAGGTCAGATGAAAGTAGCGAAACATTTCATATTTGACAGCTGTTTTGCTATAGAAATGTTAAACAACAGACAGTAATATCCGGTAATACAAACTACTCGACTTTTTTCTCAAATATGGCCATTTTGATTTCAAAATATGGTATTACTTAACAATATTAATGAAATTCCTAACAGAATGTGACGAGACAAGAAATTTTTGCCTTTTTGACATATTAGGCATACAAATAAAAGTGCATGTTTAAAATATTATTTGCAAATAGTTCAAAATGATTACTTACCGTCTAGTATTAGACCTAGAATTTCCTTCACTATTCTATTTCTTTATGCTTTATTTAAAAATAAAAATGTTCAAGACATGGTTCCGGCCTTGGGATTTAATCAGGTTAGACGCTGTATTGAATTTAATGTTGAAACAAGGCTGTGAGGCATATACTTACAGTCTTTACAATGGCATGCACTGTATAACAGTCCTAGATGATCAAGTTTTTTTTAAAGATGTTTCATCAGCTGAACAATTGGTATGTTGTTAAACAGCAGTACAATCCACTGAAAGCACTGTACTTCAGTCCCTCACAGCCTCGTTTTCATTCCTGTCAAAAATGACCCTGACTAAGGTCTATTGAGTGGCAAGAGACAAAGAGAGCTCCAATTAAAAATAAAAATACTGTAATTTGCGACCCGTCTTGTCGTTTTGGCGATCAACGGGGTCTGAAAATCTACTTTGTCGGAGTAGAAGTACGGCAGAGATAAAGGCACAGCGGTGGACGGCGAGTTATCAGCTCTTTAATCCCATGGTGTGTTGAGTTTTCACGGTGGGACGCTCTATCTCAGCACGGCACAATGGGCCTCGCTTTGACTGCCTATAGGAGCGCAGAGACACGCTCCATTCATTTACAGCAGAAATCAAGAGCAGCTACTCGTACTTTGGTCTGGTCCTCCGGGAAACCATTCAAAGATGTTCATGAAACCAAAAGCATTACAAAACCAAATGATTAATATTGTGAAAAAAAACACATGCTCCATACCATCATTATTATTGCTCAAAATTCAGGGTCAGGGATTTGAACTTGGTAAGATTTTTAATATTCTGTCTCCTCTGCTCACCCAGGCTGCATTTATTTGAGCAAAAATATAGCAAAAACAGTAATGTTGTTGAATATTATTACAATTTCGAATAAGTGGATACATTTTAAAATGTAATTTATTCGTGTGATGCAAAGCTGAATTTTAAGCATCATTACTTCAGTCTTCAGTGTCACATGATCTTCAGAAATCATTCTAAAATGTTGTTTTGCTGCTTAAGAAACATTTCTGATTATTATCAATGACAAAAACAGTTTTTTGTGGAAATTGTGATACAGTTTTTAGGATTCTTTGAGGAATAGATTATTATTATTTAAAACATTATTAACATCTTTACTGTTATTTTAATACATTTAATGTGTCCTTGCTGAATAAAATTTAATTCTTTAAAAATTAAATATTTCTTTAATAAAAAAAAAATAGAATAAATGAAAATAAAACAATATGCATTTATTTTTCAAATACAAATAATTAAAGAATAAATGAAAGTAAATAAAAATAATAATAAAAATAATTAAAAATAAAACAAAATAAAATATAAAATAAAACTTTTGAATGGTAGTGTAATTAACCGTAATTGTTGTTGTTGTTTTTCTTTAAACTTTTTCTTCTTTGGATTAACATGCACTGCTGAATCATTCACATTAAGACCAGGAATGTGCATAAAGTAAATAGAGTTTTTCAATTTCATGCCGACTTTATAGTATATACTTGGTGATCCATGTTGATGATGTTTTTAGCTGAATAGCGATAATCAAAACAATATTTCCTTTTTGGTTAATGATTACATAACATACCCATTATATCAGAGCACATTCAAGTTCAGATTTAGTGCTTTAATTGGAGCAGTTGTGCATTTGGCTTTAGCGAGCGTCACGCAACATTGTGAGAGCGCCAAAGTCATGACTGCATGACACCAAGAAAATAAACTCCCTAGAGCCGCTGCTCACCCCTCTGCCCCTCGTTTTCACTCCCGCTCCTACAGTAATTTCAGAGCTAAACACATGGAACGACAACTCAAAGTGTGAGACTGTGGCTTTACGACCGGAGTCCATCATCAAAGAGCAATTAAACAGTAAGTGTTGCTGATTGGGCTGGAACGGGGCACGCCGTCTGAATAATCAGCGTCCTCTCGCTGCCGTCGGAGGGCTGGACTCGAGGGGTGTGGTATTTCAAGACTCTGAAAGGTTAGGAGACGTTTGGCGAGAGCACGCCGTCGGCCACCGCGATTAGCACCAGGATTCAGTGCACAAATATGACATTTGATGAGCCGGTGTGAACATGTGGTGCAGATACACAAGCTGTGTTTGTGTATAATGCCGTCAAAATGAGAATTCCTTCGCCCACTAAATACAGCTGTCTCAACACAAGCAGTCTGCCATGGAGCTCGACCATGCATATTTCAGAAAAAAATGCAATGATCTTGTACCTGTACTCGCTAAATGAGACTTTTTTTTTTTCTTTGGATTAATGCACAATGCTGAATCATTCACAATAATATTTTAATTTCATACTGCCTTTAAAATAGTATATGCAATGCCAAGATAATATCCAGAGCATAAAGTTTTTGCTTCAGACATTATGGATGCAACAATCTTGATATCAGGTTCATAACTGTGCTATTGTATTTGTACTCATTAAAATGCTCTAAGAATAAAGTATGCATGCAACATTTATCGTACATAAAATGGAGATGCTTGATAACGTTATGTACGACTGGCATTAAAAAAATAATAAATCTTACGGACCCAAACTTTTGAACTGCGGTGTATCTACCCTCATTACAAACACAGTAATCAGTAACTGCTTGGATTATTACCCAAATAATCAGACCTATGATTTTTGGCTTGATTGGATGGTAAAAAGCATCTCTTTTTTCTTTGGATTAACATGCACTAATGAATTATTCACAATAAGACCAGGAATGTGTATTAAGAAAGTAAATAGAGTCAATTCTAATTTTATGCTGACTATACTGTATTTCTATACTATACTATATTTCCTATACTGTGGAAGTCAATGGCTGCCGTCAACTGTTTGGTTACCAACATTCTTCAGAACATCTTTTTGTTGTGTTCAACAGAAGTAAGAAACTAATACAGGTTTGGAACAACTTGAGAACTTTGGAAAACTTTTCATTTTTGGGTGAACTGTTCCTTTAAGGATTGAACTTCAGCACAAAAATGGTCAGGTTTTCACCAGCTGGATGTTAAAGCATATACTTACATTCATTTTCGATATTATGGATGCATAACCTTGATATCCGGTACAATGTTGTGCTATGCTAATGTACTTGTACTCACTAAAATGATCTAAGAAAGAATGAAGAATACAATGCATGCAATACTGAATGCATTGCATACAATACATGCAATATTTATTGTAAATATAATAATGATGTTCAACGGTGACCAATAACTTTATTCGCATCTGTTTGTTGGTGGCATTTAAACAAATAATTAAATAAATAAATCTTATTGAGCCAAACTTGCATCTAACCCCAATTATAAACAACAGCAATCACTAAATGCTTAGATTATTACCTAAGTAATCAGACGGCAAAAAGTGTCTTTTTTTTTCTTTGGATTAACATGCATGAATGAATCATGGAATGTGCGTTAGGGATGTAAATAAAGTCACTTTTAATTTCATGCTGCCTTTGAAATAATATAGAGGTATATGCTTTAGACCAGTGGTTCCCAAACCTGTCCTGGAGGACCCCCTGTCCTGCACCTTTTGTATGTCTCCCTTGTCTAATACTCAATTCCAAAACCTACTGAGCTGCATCCACAGGGAGCGTTTTAAAACACACTCCAAAACATAATCTGCAGCAATATGATGACTTCTAAGATGTCTGTTCAGCCAAAATCGAACAAAAATATCACAAATATCCTACGGGGAGAATGCAATCCCAGAATGCACTGCAACAAGCTTTTATCTATATTCTAGGTGTTGTTTGTCTATTATTTACATTTGGCATCTTTTAGGATCATTAGTCATCAAATCCTCTGGAAACTCCACAGATGTTATGAAGGCTTTAAATCTCACCGAGCACCAGAGCAAATCACAGATCAGAGTTTCAAATCATCTCATGTTTACTTGAGTTCTGACGTGACCAGGCAGCTGTCTATGTAGACAGTTTACAGCAAGGCAACTCACTGAGTTTCCAAACAGAGCCATAAAAAACAAGAGCGAATCGATGACAAACAGAAAGAGCACCTTGCTGCTGCTCCCGATCGGCCCGACGGCAGCCTTGAGACGCGGACTGACTGAAGACATCATGTGATCGCAGTACATGTCATGCTTATGAGCGTGAAACTGCAGGCAAGATGGATGGTGGGCTATAAATTAGGAGTCAGCGGGGTGCAGTGGGCGGTCGCTCTCTCTCACAAGCCCACTAACAAACCTCCACGCTCCTGTCAATCAGACCGAGTCTCAGCGGACCGTTCATGAGTCTCATTCATACTGCACACAACAACGGTTGAGCTCAGAGAAATGACCGCTTCCAATCTGATTATCTGGCTTTAATACACTTTCAGAGTTTACAGGCTTTCTTTTCATAGAAAACCATCATGATATTGATGACATCAACTTGATTGCATGATTTTGCCTTTTGACAAAAAGCTGTTGAATCCAATATACTGGATATTTTTTCAACAATGCAATATAAAAAAAAAAAAAAAATAAAATTACAATTATTATTATTATTATTTTTTTAATTCAATATATTGAAAAGGCTGACATTTAAAATGATGCAATATACAGTATAGGCTACAAATATACATATATATTTTTTTAAATAATTTTTCAATGTTGAATCGAGTATATTGAAAATATTCTGTATATATCTTGTATTTATAACAAATACATGAATAAACTCAAAATCAATAAAATGATGTGTATATACAGCTGTTTTTTAAAAATTATATTTATTTATTTGTAAATTTAAAATATGTATATATATTATTTTTAATACATTTAATTCAAATATATTTGTATATTTACACAACAATTACATTTTTATATTTAAAATAAAATAGATGAAATTTTACAATATTTTTATGATTTTTGCCCTTTTTTGAAAAAAGTCCTGTTATTTTTGTGTGTATATATTTTTATAAAAAAAAGTATATAAAAAAATATATCTTTTTATATACATAAAAGTGTATATAAAAAAAGAGCAGAAATCATAAAAATATGCCCTCAGATTTTTGTGTGTGACTGACATGTAAAATTATATATGTTTTTTTATATATATATATATATATATATATATATATATATATATATATATATATATATAAAAAAAACATATATAATACATGTCAGTACAGCCATCTGAGGGCATATTTTTATGATTTTTGCCCTTTTTTTTAAAAAAAAAAAAAGTCCTGTATATATACATATATTATAAAATAATTTTTCATGTCAGTCATACAGACTTGGCATTTGAGGGCATTTGTTGAAAAGAATTATAAAAAAAAAAAGAAGTTTGACAATGGGAACAGGTTTCTTTTAGTCAGCTTTATGCTGATAGTCAAAAGTCTGGCTTCACAAGACCAGAATAAAGAGCCGACGACACTAGAATGAGCCGACAGAAGCAGTGAGATGGAAACTGGATGTTAGTGCCAGAAGAACGAATACAAATTGATTCTTCATGTCATAAGAGTGATTCTGCATGAAGAAATTAGTATATTTCAATATTCCCAACTATAAAACGGGTTTCAAATGCCAATATGGTTTGTGTTTACATCATCATCCCTTGTCGTTTTGACATTCCGTTCCTTTTAAAGCGACTGACTGTGTCACGACCTCAGTGTAACGGTCGATTATAGCTCCAGTCCACGGCAGCGGCGAAACCCGATCCAATCTCCTCCATGCATCTGTGCCACAGTCACCTGCCAGCAAAATACTCCCTCCATACTTCAGCACAGATCCAATTATCAGATTGGCTCCCAGCACAGAAAGAGCTGACCACACGTTTATCTGAAACGCCTAATAGCTTCCAATCAAATGTTTAATTCAAACAGCAGCTTTACTGCATGGTACCTTTCCACATTATCCAGGTTCCCGGCCACGCCGAGTCCTCCGATGGTGTAAAGCTTGCCGTCGTACACCACGCTGTTGTGCCGGCACCGCGGGACTGTCATCCGAGACACCAGATTCCAATTATCCAGCAGGGACATGTAGCACCACACGTCTGCCAGCGTGACTCCAGACTCAATGCCTCCTAAAGAGTACAAGCCCAAACAAATGAGTGCTGAAGTCTCCATTTACACCCTCCAACATCACACCTCTGTTAATACACAGCTGATGAAAAGACAGAAACACATAAAACAGCACAAACATCTCCCTCTCTCAAAGATTCAGCTTTAGCTGCTTCCAGAAACGTGTATCAGTGTCCATTTTAATTTAGTTTAGAGAGACAGACAGATATTTATAAATAAAAGTCTAACAATTTTTTTTAATAAAATCTAATTATACAATAAATCTCTGTGAATTTAATATTTTTATATAAATATTTATATAATATAAACAAATCAATGCAACTTTATATTTTTTATTTTATATTGATATATATACATTTTGTGTGATTCTATATATATATTTATCTCTTATAAAATAAAGTGAAAAAAATATATTTAATTTACTCAATCATTATATAAAAAGTGTATGTATATAAATAATTAAATATATATATATTTATATATAACTATATATATTTAATAATAGTATATATTTTTTTGTAATAAACATCTATATATTTTATTTTATAAAAATATATACAATTTTTAAAATTTATTTTACATTAAAAAAAAGTATATACAAGTAAACCAATACATCTTCACATCTTTAATAACTCTTTATATATTTTTCTCTGCATTCATTTCAGATTTTTATTTTTATTTTTTATTGTTCACATTTCCTGTGGTGTGACATGCTAAAAACTTAATGTAAAAAAAATGTTTAACAGTATTTTGCTATTTCTTTTAAAGTTATGCATGTGGATTTTGTGAGAAAGACTGCATGGAATATTTGTCACATGCCAGGATCATTTAAAATAAATTACAGAAGAAAAATGCGATTTAAAAATACATACCATACAGCAACTAAGACATACACTTTCCTTTTTACCATTAGAAAAAAATGAAAATCTAAAAATCTTGATGTCCATGGATGTGTTATGCACTACTCATATGCAGTTTTCACTAACAAATTGCTGCTGCAGCTTTAGAAGCGTCGTCTTTCCTGCGCTATCGATTTTATCCTACTTGATTTGTGGGATATTTAACATCATAATTTGACACACAGCCAGTCGTAAAGACAGAGATGAGGAACAGCCATCTGCCTTCCCATCATCCCTCAGAGCGTGAGCTGCTAAATATAAAAGCAGACACCTGCGGCCACCAAACTGCAAGTGACACACTGTCGGCTTGATTACCTGACAGGTAGATATTATCCCCCGCCGATATGACGGAGAAGAACTCGCGGTTGTAGAAAGGCAGGCTGGCCAGGGGGTACCACTTGTTGTTCTGAGGGTTGAAGCAAGTGACGGCTGTCAGCGAGCGCTGGTTCATGCCGATGACCTGACGCCCCCCCACCAGCACGATCACCTCAGCGACACCTGCGGAGACGAACGCAGAAACAAACACCTTGACATTCACAGAAATAACCTGCTCAAAGCAACACATCGGACCAGATTACACTGCGAGATGGACTGAGCTGCTCGGTTACTGGTGCAAGCTGGGTGTTTGTGATGTTATAATGGGTGACCAGGTGACTGCTGAAAAGTTTGGATAATAATTAAGATTTTTTATATTTTTGAAAGAAGTCATAACAATAGGGTCAGTAAAGCTGCATTTATTTAATCAAAAATACAGCAAAAACAGTAAAATTGTGAAATATTACTACAATTTAAAATTGCTGTTTTCTATGTGAATATATGTTAAAATTAAATTTATTTCCGAGAGTCAAATCTGAATTTTCAGCATCATTACTCCAGTCTTCATTGTCACATGATCCTTCAGAAATCATTCTAATATGCTGATTTGCTGCTCAAGAAGCATTTCTGATTATAATCAATGTTGAAAACATTTGTGATGCTTCATATTTTTTGTGGAAACCAAATATATGAAGGGATTATAGAAAGCTCAACAGAAATCTTTTGTAATATTATAAATGTAATTACTGTCACTTTTGATCAATTTAATGTGTCCTTGCTGAATTAAAGTAATAATTTCCTTCTTTAATTTATATAAATCTTACTTACCCCAAACTTATGGCAGTGTATCATAGTTTCCACAAAAATATCAACTGTTTTCAACATTAATAATAATTCTTGAACAACGAAACAGCATATTAGAATGATTTCTGAAGGATCGTGTGACACTTAAGACTGGAGTAATGATGCTGAAAATACAGATTTGACTCTTAGAAATAAATTACATTTTAACATATATTCAGATAGAACACATATATTTTAAATTGTAATAATATTTCACAAAAATACTGATTTTACTGTATTTCTGAAAAAAAAGAATCAGCTTTTCTGAGCAGAAGAAACTCATTTCAAAAACATTAAACTTACACTTTTGACCGGTACTGTTTATAAGTCCATGTGATGAATAACTGGAGCTTAATGCAGTAAATATAAAGCAGACAGAAATCAACTGTGTACTTTTTGACATGCAAGTTCAACATCCAAACAATACATTTAATAGAGCAGTTTTTGTTCAGAGCAAAATTATCTACAAACAGAAGCTGTTTTCTGATCAATTATGAATGTGCTTTCCTCTCTACAGCGCATGAAGTCTCTACGCCGACTGCGTATGCCACATCACAGGCCTTTCATTCTGTAATTCATTTTATTCTGACACAGAAACACAAAAAAGACAAAAGAAAATGGAAAAAGGAATATCACAAAGAGGTAGCGAGAAAACATTTCATAAGAAAAAGGGATATAACAAGGAAAAAATAATAGCCTCTGAGTCAAAAACATGACAATTTTGGGGAGATAACAAATGTTCCCTGCTAAAAATGAGGCATAACTCAACACAGACTGACAGAAAAAATCCAGAGCGTTATCAGCAAAGTTTGCCCTGACAAAAATATACAAGCATATTTCTATTTAAAGAAAAGTACAGACTCACTGGCATGAAAAAGGCTTCAGGCTCCGTTATTCTGTACTAGCTGAAAGTACCCAACACGATCTTATCATCCGAATTAAAATTCATGACATACATCGTCTTGAAAAATGAATAAATAAAAGAAACAGTGGATCGGGGCAGAAAGGGCCAGGCCTCTGTAACGGCAGAAAATTAAATGTCATTGTTCGCATCTTAAAAAAGGTTTAAAAAAAAAAAAAGAGAGAAATACTCTTGCCTTTGATTTCAAAGGATCCTGAAATACAAAAATGAATGATCTCTGGGGACTTTTATTGTCTCTGTGTAATTCATTTCAATACAGTTATTCAATAAAATGAACAAAGACTCATAGCACACACTGTATAAATCTCTCTGGGGAGATACAGCACAATGAATCGCAGCTGCTGATAATGTCGTTTATTTCAGTGTCTGTCTGTTTTAGTACCAGATTCCCGAAAGGAATTATGTACACAAGGACACAAACAAAAAACTATACTGAATGCATGCACTTAATGCACACAATAAACTGATATATATTATAAAGTGCATACAAATTATACACACACACACACGCACACATATTCATTAAATAAAAATATATAATTTATTTGCTTTATATAGTGCAGTCATGCACTTACTGCATATATATAAATATTTTTAAACAAAAAACAATACAGATATAGAATTTATATATTACTAAATAATTCTACACATACATATATATTAATTAAAAAAACAGTTATATATTTTATACAAATATCTTAAATTTAAGAGAAAAAATTGTTTAATTTTAAATATAGTTTAAAAGTTTAACTGCTAAAATTAAATTTTATATCATATATACATGTTTAGAATAAAATATAATTGATATTTTGTGTATTTTATTAAGCAAACATCTCTTTTTAATAAATTAGCTTTCTGCAGGCTGTAAAAGAACCAAGCAATGACTGTTGTGAATACGGTGGAATCTATAACAAGTCTCATTTGCATAGAAAGGAGACATATTTATGCTAAAAATAATGAAAACATAATTTAAATACTCATGACACAGCTCTATACCGGTGCTGCAGTGGATAGCGAGTAAGATGCATGTGCGCTGAAATGCGCACGCTAATGTGACGCAACCAGCGGCGTGATATTCCTGCTCAAGCTCAGGTTCACAGGTGTTTCCAGAGAAGAAAAAAGCATTTGATTGGCACAAACATCTGCTCGTGTGGCAGCTCTTTCAGCCGCACGACTGCAGGTTGTGTTCCCATTTCACACCAGTACAGCTTCCTGTTATGAGAACCCCCTGTTTTCCCCACAAACAAAACCCCATTCCCACAAACCCTCACTATATTACAGCAGCAGCATCAATCAAACGCCACGCGACAGCCCTGCTCATGTTCCACCATCAACCACATCACAGCGTCCTCCAGCAGGTACCTGACTGTCTGCAGCGACACTTCAGCTTATACGAGAGTGTAAGAAAGTCCTGACGGTTAGTGTTAACCTTTCATATTTTAATTATCAATAAAGCCATATTTGATTATCACGATATGAAAAAACTCAGGGTAATTATTCAGCAAAGTTAGTAACAGTCTCACGCATCCGCAACATGCAGGTTTCGTTTTGTGTGAAACCATGACTAAAAACAGAGTGCTGAGAGAGAAATGATATGAATTAATGAAGTCTATGAATGCTTAAGGGGGAACCGGCTGACTTCAGAAAAGTTTCAATGGGATTTTCTTTTCATCTTTCCTCTGTGTAATGCCTCATAAAGTAGTGTTTATAAGCGCAGCGATGCTTTGTTTACAGCGGTTACTGTGGAAACAGCTTTATTTCTGCTGTTCCATAGGCGCCACCTGCTGTCAGACAGTGGATTTACATTTTATTCAGTCTGTCTGCTGTTTGTTCAGACTAATGCGAAAATTGGACCAAATTTTTGTTGTAAATCTGTAAAACAAGCTAATGTGCAATTAACCCTTCGCAAAAACCCGCCCTCCTTAGTTACTCTTGCTATGTCCAACAAGCCATGCCGCTCTCACACTACACGTCATGTTCTCACGCAGTAAAAAATAATTCAGCATTTTGGTCACTATAACCATTGTATGAAATTTTGGTAACACTTTAGATTAGGGAACACTGTTCACTATTAACTAGTTGCTTGTTAGCATGCATATTACTAGCCTATTGGCTGTTTATTAGTATTTATAAAGCATATATTAATGCATGACCATATTCTAGATCTCTTCATAATATCCCACTCTTAAACATAACTTACTTACTATAAATAAACAGCAAATTAGGATTAGTTTATTGAGGGAAAACTCAATGTGTTTCCTAATCTAAAATGCTACTGAAATTTACAAGAGCGCCTCTCTCATCTCGTGTTAATGCAGCATGGCTGGGATCGGGGCCCGGGGTCCGTGCCCTTCTGCCAGCCTCATGATCTCCCGTGGAGTGCAGGACCCCGCAGCGCTCGGCTCCTTCCTGCTGACTGTGGCATTAGAGACTCAAGCAGCAGGCGGTCCGCCTCTGATCGCCCCACCTCTGCCCCGCTCCAAATCACAGCAATGGATTATGACATGAAAAGAATTCAAGGAGCTTTCTGGATTTAGATTTTCCCCAAAACCCTCTAGCAACAGGTTTGGGAGCATAAAACAATAGAGCAGGAGAGAAAACACACCTTCAAACATATTTAGAAAAGAAGCTTTGTAGCATTTAAGGTCAGCATGAAATGAGTACTGAGTCTATTTAATTTCTTAACACATGATTCCTGATTTTAGAAAAATTAAATACAACCTTTCTTCAAAATGCAATTTCTCACCTGTAAAATGACTTTTCTTTTCATATGACATCAAAAATCCTTGAATTTTCATGATCTAATAAATCCTAAAAGGATAAAATCAAGCCCCATTCTACATTTTATATATTTTTTTTTGTTAAACTTTTTTTTTAAAATCAAAAACACACTACTGATCAAATTAAGTTTGGGTTTTAAAAGAAGTATTTTCTGCTCACCAAGGCTGCATCTATTTGATCAAAACTACAGTAAAAATAGTAATATTGTGAAATATTATTACAATTTAAAATAGCATTTTTCTATGTGAATAATTGTAATATGCAATTTATTCCTGTGATGCAAAGCAGAATTTTCAGTCTTCAGTGTACATAATTGCAGCTTCCAAACTCTTGAGAAATGTATTTTGTATTATGTGAGAAAAATGGGCTGTGAATGTTTTCAAGTTTACTTCAAGTTTAGTACGCTAATTACCGCAGAAAATAATTCAACTGACAAAAGACTTGTGTTCACAGTAAATGCACTAATAATGGAAAGCGTCAGCGCTGGAAATAAACATTTAAAATATGAAACAATCACACTGTTTCACAATTATAATTGCAGCATTTACAAACTACACGTTACAGCATGACAATAACCAGTCTTTTGTGTCATGTCATGACCAAACAACAAAATAAACCTGGTTCTTTCCACTTGGATGGGTGCTGCTGACATAAAACTCCATTTACCTAGAAAAGCTCATTTTTAACTAGAAAAGTATTTTAACTGCAAAAAACTCACTGCATGTTAAAACAGCCTCGCTGCATAGGCTACAGTAATTCCAAATGGCAAAATGTTACGCTGTTTGAAACACTTACATTTTTTGACATTTTTCAGTAAAGCTGCGGCTTTATCTCACATTTGGTGTTTTATTTTTTGTTCCATTTTAAAATACTTTCTTGTATCCCAACCTACATAATAAGTAAGGCATACAACACATTTTTGGACTCCATTGAAAGGTGTAAACACTGTGGCGCTTTCAAAAAGAACAGTGCTATTCAAAAGCAACAACAAAAGACGAATCAAAAGAGATTTCCGTTTCTGACTCTTTATATAATACCTCTTTATATAATAATGAATGTAGAAAATGTTAAAGCCCCGTGGTCGGCGGTGAACTGGGTCGTTGGGTGTGATAATTTAAGTACACACAGGTGAAATTTACCCACTGGCTAAAGCTCGGTAATAAGAGGCGCAGGTGCGCTGACGGCCGCTCGCTTTGGCAGCTCTCTGACAGCGCTGTGGCTCTATTCCAGACGCTCCGCTCAACAGCGCTCTGTCACACCGCATCAGGACGGATTTCTATCCAGCACACTGCTGCTGCTGCTTCTATATCTGTGCACTGCATTGTTATAAAACAGTCCTGGCTGCTGATTGGTCAACGCATGCTAAAATACACAATATAGCATGAAAAAAGAGCCCTAGTGCACAGCATACACAAAGACCAACTACTAACCAGAGCATACAAGTCACGACCACATCTGATAAAATTTGCTGAGTTAAAGGAATAGTTCACCCATAAATGAAGATACGTATCTTAAAGTTTACTCATCCTCTGGCCATCCAAGATGTAGACGAGTTTGTTTCTTCATCAGATTTGGAGAAATTCAGCATTCCATCACTTGCTCAGCAATGGATCCTCTGCAGTGAATGGGTGCCATCAGAATGAGAGTCCAAACAGCTGATAAAAACATCCACAAGTAATCAACACCACTCCAGTCCATCAATCAATGTATTGTGAAGCCAAAAGCTGTGTGTTCATAAGAAACAAATCCATCATTATGTCCATAGTCCATAATATTGCATCCTCCAGTGAAAAAGTCATCTCACCTGAATCAGGAGTGAAATATGTATTGATTAAGTACCATTTACATTCGAACAACAGTCCAAAACTATTTTAAACAAATATATTTGTGGATTTTGATGTGAGAGACAACAGGAGATGGACTTTTTTACTGGAGGAAGCGTTATTATGGATTATGGACTCGTACTTTGGCCATAAGCAAAGGTTTGAAGTTAAAAACTTCTTGATGGATTTGTTTCTCACGAACACGCAGCTTTTGGCTTTACAATACATTGATTGATTGATGGACTGGAGTGGTGTGGATTATTGTGATATTTTTATGTCTGGACTCTAGTGTTGCTTTCGTCAACGAAAATTATGACGAAATATCGTTGTCAACGAACCTTTATCACATGACGAAAACGAGACGAGACGCAACGTAAATGCTGGTCATGTGACGATGACGATAATTAAATGTATAATGCAATATCGTTGACGAATAAAAACGAGACTAAATGTGGTTTACAAAATAAAAACTATGCTAAAATGTCTCTTCATTTTCGTTGACCAAAACGAGACGAAACGAAATGTTATAACGTTATTTCGTCTCGTTTTGTCGCGTTTCCTGTGTCTCACTTCAGGGGCTGAAATTCAGGGTTGCCAGGTTTTCGCAACAAAACCCGCCCAATTGCTAATCAAAACTACCCCAAAACTATCCCAATCGAGAGGGGTTCCCCGGTAGAGTTCGCATTCCAGGGGCTAAATGTCACGTTATTGGGGTCGCTTCAACCCGCGGACATGAAAAACAACCCGCGGCAACAGTGTTAAAGTAGCCCAATTCTGCGGGAAAACCGCGGACTTGGCAACACTCTGCGCAGACGCAGGCGACGTCACTTCCTCAAGCTCCACTCGCGGCATTATTTAGAAGACGACAACAAACAAAGTTAAGTCTGACACAGAGAAAGGGACCGATGGCCGGCTTCATCTGACTTCAGTTTAGAAGCAATACAAGTAACAGACACACACATTTTATTTGCACTTTTTAGTATGTTATTGTAGCTCGAGCATCCAAGCACCTTGTTTCTCTTTGTTAAACTTCAATGTATTAATTTTTTTTCTGGCATTGTCATGTGATGCTATTTTATAGTGTGTACTTCTAACATGTTTGGTTGGTAAAATAAATGTAAATTCAAATCAGAGTGTCTTTGGATGTATTCTTGAGTCTATAAGGTAACAATAATATAATAAGATAACCTTGTTTGAAATGGGTTTGGCTAAAAGAAAATTTTGGTTTCGTCTATACTACTAGGTACTTATACTATATTGACTGGGTTAAATAGAATTGCATTATTAAAAAGAGACTAAAATACAATTTTCATTGACTAAAACTAGACTAAATGTCATCAGTTTTCGTTGACTAAAACTAGATGAAAATAGTCATGGATAATTCTGACTAAAATAAGACTAAAATGCTCAGACTTTTAGTTGACTAAAACTTGACTAGACTAAAAAGAGTATGAACGTGACTAAAACTAATAAAAACTAAAATGACAGCTTCACACAAAGACTAGACTAAAACTAAAATTAAAACAGGCCGCCAAAAACAACACTACCGGACTCTCATTCTGACAGCACCCATTCACTGCAGAGGATCCATTGCTGAACAAGTGATGGAATGCTGAATTTCTCCAAATCTGTTCCCATGAAGAAACAAACTCACAGAAATGCAGCTCAGAGCAGCACCAGTGTGTCTGATGTTCACCACAAGGATCATACTAATCTAGAAGAGACTATAAGCCATGCTGAACAATGTACCGGCAGACAGTCGCGGGCGAGTTCTGGGCGTCTGCATCTCTTGGCGGGCGTGTGGCAGCATGTGGTAGCGCTTGGCTTCGTTCACCAGGTCCCTGCAGGCCTCTGAAGATTTGATCAGCTCCTCGTTGTCCACCACGTTCAGCAGGTAGCTGGGATGGATGAACGGAAGCCGTACCACCGCCAACAGCTCAGACACATGCTGGAAATAGGACATACGGAGATGAAACAGAGGACAGAAAGAAAGAAATGAGCAGGAAGAGAGAAAGAAAGAGAAAATGTGAGTTAGCTTTGTGCATTACACTCTCTTAATTGTGGTAAATTACCATTACGGATGGCCTCATGCCTTAATGCATTATTATTTTTAATGACTAAAGAAAAAAAAAATCTCTGGATAATTAAGATTCAAAAATTCACAGAAAAATTTGTAATGATGCATTCGTGTTTACAAATTAGCTTCCTAAAAAACAACAACCAAAACAGTCTTCCAACAGAGATCCAAGGGATGCTGTATGAAGATGCCCATTACAAGCACAGATATGCCAGTAAATAATAAATAGATACTGATACACATTAATCGGAGACAAACAACCTCTGCTAACGTCAAACAACACAAACATCAAAACAAGTCTGAATATCAGAGCTGGAAGTTAAACATGTTCTTTTTTACATTTTCAGTTGATTTACATTCAACAAACACTGTCAGAAACTGAACAAGTTATATAAGTTATACAAGTTTGTATAACATGTTTCATACAGAATGGTAATTCAACAGACATACAGTAGTTGTCACCTGTAGCAGAAGAATCACTTCTCGATATTATTAACTCATCGTTATATCTAGGTCACATCCCAAAACCTTCAATTTGGCAGTTATTAAGCCTCTTATTAAGAAACCACAACTAGATCCTAGTGAACTGGTAAATTACAGACCCATGTCAAATTATCCGTTCATGTCTAAAATTTTAGAAAAAATTTGTGTCTGCTCAATTGTGCTCCTTCCTGCAAATAAATGATAAGTGTGAAGAATTTCAGTCAGGTTTCAGGCCCCATCATAGCACAGAAACTTCACTTGTTAAAATTACAAATTACTTGCTTCTTACATCAGACCAAAGCCGCGTCTCATTGCTAGTTTTACTTGATCTTAGTGCTGCGTTTGACACTATAGATCATGACATACTCCTAGATCGATTACAAAACTATATGGGTATCCAAGGGCAGACTTTAAGATGATTTAGATCCTACCTGTCCGACTGTTATCACTTTTATTGAAACGGGGAATCATCTCAATTAACGCCAGTAAAGTATGGAGTGCCACAAGGATCTGTCTTAGGCCAGCTGTTATTTTCAATATACATGTTGACCCTTGGTAATATTACTAGAAAATATGGGATTAGTTTCCATTGTTATGCTGATGAAACTCAACTATATAACAGAGTGTGTTAAAAATGTAAAAGATTGGATGACCAATAATTTTCTCCTTTTAAATTCGGATAAGACAGAGATATTACTTTTTGGACCAAAAAACAGTACACAGAATTTTTCAGATGCACTGTTACTTCCTCTACAGACAAAAATTTGAGTGTTAACAAAGGTTGGTTGTTAACCCCTCAGAGGACCTCAGATGATGCCAACCCTGAACCAACATACAAAACTACCAAATTTTGCTATAAGTTTGATTGCAATATGTAATCATTGCCGTTAATAGTGTTGACCATTTGTTTGAATACATAACTGGCCTCCAGCAAAATCCAGAACCTACTGGAATACGTTTTACTGTACATTTCTGCTATACAGACATCAACTTGACAGCTTCAACTTAAGCTTCTCCTAAATATAATGTAGAAAATTAAATTTTCTGAAAAGCACCCTACAAATAAACGTGAATTGAATTGAACACAGGCAGGCTAAAAGTCATGTTAAAATCATTTAAAAGTTTAAAATTAAATGAAAATTAAAGAAAAATAAGGAGAAAGGTAATTAAATAATTTATGTGTTTAATTAAATGTATATAACATTTGAATAATGTAAATTACATCAGATAATAACCTTTGAAATGTATTTTCAATGTATTTATACATTTATAATGATTATATTATTAAGATAAATAAAATTAAATATATTCATAAAATTAATAAAAATGTATTAATAAAATAAAGGAAATTAAACAAATTAATTAAATTAAATTACTATGAATGAATGAACGAATTAATGGAATACAAACATAGAATAATAAATGAATGAATGAATTAAAGAACAAATAAAGTAATACATTAATTACAGAGCAAACAGACAAAAAAACAAAGTATATGTACGTTTAATAAAAATTAAATTCATTCAAATAAATTATAAATGAATGAATGAGTAAATGAATGAATTAAAGAACAAATGAAAGACTAAATTAATTTATTAAATAATAAACAAACAAATATTTTGTGTTTAAATTGAAACTAAATAACATTTGAAATATATTTATAATGTATTTATAATATGATATTAATATTAATACTATTAATATAAATTAAATTAATTCATTTAAATAAATTAGTATGAATGAATAAAATGGAATTATAAATTAATGAACAAACAAATAAATACATTTACAAATTAATTAATTAAATTAATTAATTAATTAATTAAAGAACAAACAATTTAAATTAAATTAAATTAAAGCAAACAAATAAAAGAACAAACAAGCAAATAAATAATTTAGTGCAATAAATTCAAAATAAAACATAAGTAAACAGACATGTGTTCAGTTTGGACATGTAGCCATATCCATGCAGCCTGGTAGATCTGTTAAACCCACATAATGCATCTGGTCAACAATCACACCATGATCCCGAGTGTTATCAGCGCTGGTCAGTTTTTATTTGTTTGATAACAGGCCGTGTGAACAGCTTGACGTTCAGGTGATCCTTTCCAAACGCTGCTTTTTTGGGCTCGATCAACAGCGGTTTCCATGGTGAACAATCCCAGTGTGCCATCTCTCCTTGTCCACTATATCTCCAGCGGGATTGTCAACATAAAAAGACACGGACAACATCTGGTGTGGCTCACCGTCGCTTTCTCACGACGATTCATTTCAAAAGGACCATTCGTTTCGAACAAAACACATCTGCATGTGAGAACGTGCAGCACTTCCAACCAGAAAGGAAGAAAGGTCAGAGATTTACTGGCGGCACTGGTGGCATTTTACTAAAGTCCCCAGTGAGACTGGAAAAATCTGCACTGTCACTTTCAGACAGTTTATCAATCTGGCATTTCAGGTAGGGACTCAAAACCAGTCGTGGCACGAGAACGGATCAAATAAATGAAAAATGGTATCTGAAAAAGGCGTTTCTAGCAATCTAGAGGCAGCATGGCTGCCGAAGAAATCCCTCAGGATTACAACCATTCCCTCCACTGCTCAGGCAATCAAGACTTATCGACTGAATGATCTAGGAATCCAAATGCAGCTCCGCTCACCACTTGCCTGAGCGTATCTGCAATAATGTCATGCCATGAGGGAGCCGGACTATGGCACGCTGAATACCAGATTAAGACAGCACAAACTGCAGCTTTACTGGGCCAAAAGATGAATCATCAGCCGGCGGAACGCCGAGTAAAAACATTAATGCAAGGTCAGAAAACATGGATGCTTTCAGTGCAAACATATCTGATCTACAGTAAATGATGTGCACAAGTGATTCCGGATGGGATCAAATGCATGCATTAGCCTCTTTATCACTTCCTGACAATCACGGGAAGATACAACAGAATGAAGAGCGATTAGATGCGTGTTTCACGCTTTACTTGTGATGGGAAATGCGGTTTTGTTGTGCAAAACTGTTGCATTGCTTCTAGACCAATCAAACCTCTGGAGATAAGTGTGCATGCAGATGCATTTTGTTCAAAATAAAGGGCGTTTAACAGATGGATGGATTCATTCTAAAGTTTGGATGCTATTTTAGAGTTGGCAAGACAAAAAAAGAGCTGCTATGAAACATCAGACTCTGTCCGTATATATTCACATGCATCACGAGGCATCTGTCAATCTGACACAGTGTTGTGGCACTTCACTGATGCGTCCTCACAGAACAGCTACATTTGAACACATCAGAACAGACAGCTGCGTGTTTGATACTCATCAAGTTACTATTGATCTCTGACAAGTGAAAACTCCCAACATCTGTCAGCCACAGGTTTCTGATTCAATACTTTTGACAGATATTCCCATTTACAGGAGGAAGCGACTTCACATCGTCTCTTTCTTTTTCTCTAGCTGATGAAAAGACAAACCACAGCAAGACATAAAAAAATCTGTTCTCTAAAATATAAAAATAGCTTGATTCTGGTTGGTCAATTCGCTGCTTTCTGCAGTCAAGTTTGTGAGGTTTATAAAATCAAAACCTTGAAAGTTTATTCAAGGTTTAAATTTATATTATTATTTATTATTACTGGTCTCTATTATTTCAAATATATATTCAAGACATACCCATCTTTAAACAGCATGTAAAAACAACTAATTTGGGGATTGGACACTTCATGCATCGATGTTTCTGTCTCGTCCTGTCCAGACTTTACAGTATGATGAATGTCAAAAGTCTGTTTCCACTAGACTCCATCAGGGCACAGACAAACAGAAAAGACAGAAACAAACCAAAAACAAACAACTGCCAAAAACCCACCACCTCCCCCGAAAAGACGGCCTCCTGACATGACAATAATCGCTCTAATATTTCATTTCATGGCCAGACACGCTCGCTGTGCTCTTCACGTTTTCCTTCAGACATATAATAAACAGCCATCCCCAAGGCAGGCCGTAACATGCTGGAATCAAATTTGCGATGTTTATTTTGCTGCTTGTAAATATAAAATTTCTCTATCAGAGCCATAAATCACGAAGCCGAGCGGCTCTCTGAGCGAATCCGAGTACAGATGCTAATAGAAAGTGAAAATTCAGGGAGATTTCTTGCTTGTGTTTCTGTGCTTGAGGGCACAGCAGTTTGATAAAGAAACAGAAAGAGAAGTGAGAGAGGGAGAGAGGGAGAGAGAGCTACATACACACAAAGACAGTCATGCATTAAAAATATATTAGATAACAGGAGGGGAGACAGAGAGCAGAATCCTGCGCGGGACGGCAGACTGACGAGCAGCCACTGTGAGCACCGTTTGATGGATGAGGAGCGTCGCCGCGCTGAAAAGAAGACAGATTAAGCATGTCCAAGAAACACTTTTCTCTCTGTGGAATATACAGAGAGATGCGTATCCCGGCGCGGCACAACAGTCAGCGGCGCTGCAGCCGGACAGAGTCATCTCTAATGATGCCTGTGTGCTGAGATAAAGCACGAGTCTGCGGCTCACGGTGAAAAATGACCTGGGAAAACAGCCTCCATCGCAATACTCAGCAACTGCATTTCACGGTAAACCAGAGTCAGCACACAGGCCATGCCGGATACACACGACAAACGTTTAATAAAGCTATGATCAGTACTGCGCAGAACACTAGTGGAGAAAATAATAAACTGAATGATAAATTGATTGAAATTATGTTCTATAAACATACTGTAAAATAAAATAAAATAGTGCCTGGTCTTGAAGAAAATATATTTCTCAAAGTCTGTTAAACCCTTTTCTATAGAAATGCTTAAAAGAAATAAAGTTATTAAATTATAAGCTTTTGTTTAAATATTTGTTTGTAATGTATGTTTAAAGATGATAATAATAATAATAATAATAATAATATACAAATAAATAAAACAAAATAAAACTAGTTTAAAAAAAAAAAAAGATGAAGTGCCTGAGCTCAAAGAAAATATATTTTTAAATGATTATAGATATAATTTGATTGAAATTATGTTAAAATAAAATAAAATAAAGCGAGCCTGATGGAAATATATTTCTAAAAAACTGCTAAACTATTTTTATAGAAATGCTTAAAGAAATAAATTGATGATTTATATAAAAATATATTATATTTGAGCTTTTATAACTATTTTCTGTTATGACTTTTTGTAATGCTGACCTTTGGATAAACCCTGAGGTGAATCAAGAGGCCATGATTGTGCATGTAGTCCTTTTTCGTTAGCTTATACGTTTTTTGGGGGGTTTGTGCTCAAATGGAAGAACAGCACAAGAAAATATATTTCAAAAGGTTCTTCAGTACCAGACTGACCCTATTCTCTTGGGCGAAAAATCAAGATTGCACCTAGTTTATGGGTCACTACACAGCATCAAAGCAGGAAAAGATTCTTAAAGCACTTTAAAGAAGCCATTTAAAAATGGTGGAAATTTCGGCAGGTTATACATATTTATACCCGTCCATCCCAAAAGGGTCAATTAAATCAAAACTTCTAACCGCTTGTCTTGACCTCCTGAGAATAGTGTCCAGTGCTGAACAATGACCCTTTCTCCAGTTCCAAGGGTCCAGAAGCTCTTTCTTTATTGACTGTTTAAAAGTGCATTGAATTGGTTTTGTATTTTTGCTGTAATTCGTCTGGTGAACTTCCACAGTACAGTGAACGTTATTCCTTCAGTCCACACAAAACACAACTCATTCTTTCTCACCAACAGTACAGCGCCGGTTTGTTTGAGTGAGGAAGTTGTGATTTCTAGTAGGATGTAGGCGTTCTGCTGCTAAAAAGAGCTAAGAAAAGGAGAAAGAAATGTGTAATGAGGAATAAAAAAAAAAACACCTCAGAGCTGCAAGCACAGGCTAAAATAACTCACATTAAACTTGCATTAAATTTAATGAAGGTACTATTCAAACGTCCATGTATTATTTTAATTCAAGCATTATAATTAATCTACAAAAGCAGGCTTTGTCTTCTAGCTTTCATGACTTAATTTTCATGACATTATTACCGCGTTTGGATCTTAAACTATTTCCTGCTCAATGAAAGCCACAGAAACTGCCAAAATAAATAAATAAAAGTACAATAAAATAAATAGATAAATAAAAAACAAACTTAAACTAAAAAAACTACTAAAAAAACTTCCTTGATTTCTATAATATCAGTTATTTTATGCATGCATGATAACTAAATGCATAAAAATAAATGCATAAAATATGAATGCATAAATAAATGCACAACATATTAATGCATGAAACCATAAATAAGTGCATAAATATGTGAAATAAAATTATATAAATGATACAATTTTTCTCATAATGTCAATCAAAATAGCACATTATAATATGCATTATTATTAAAATGCGCACTATGCATTTCAAAAGCTTTTCAATTGGTTTGCATACATAGTGGACATGAGAACAGCCTTCAACACGAGACACAGAGCATCTAATCCAAAGCGTTCGGTGCAACGCTGGATTCAACCCCCAGTAAAGCTGACAATCAGAATCAGAGGGAAGTCAACACAGCAGCAGAGTTCAGCAGCTCTCTGTGAGATGAAACGTCCCGCTGTGAGCCAATCTACTGAGACAACACCAGAGAACACCTGAGACCTGAGAGAGAGCATCATTAAAACAACTGACCCAACAGAGCTCGTGCTGATCTCACCTGAACACACAAAACCAGCCTGACATAAACAACAAAAACATCCTGACTGTGATTGTTCACCTGTTTTATGGTGAAAACAGTGCATCTGATCACGTAAGAGACGTGGTTTGAGGAATCACTCATGTTAGGAGCACAAACGCTGCAGGTTAATACTACAGACTCTCAATTTATTGAAAAAGAAAAGGATTTTACAGCTTCTTAATTTATTGAATATTACTCATTCACTTACATATATAGTTTTGACATTCTTTTCAGGAAAATGTAGCACAATAACTAATAATATATCAATTACGTCAAAAATAAGTGCATAAATAAATGGATGCATCAATCAGTCAATTAATCAATATATTCATTGAGACAACAATTTTACATGATTTGAGGAATCATTTTTTCGTAATTCATCATGTCTGGAGCACAAACACTGCAGACGTGTCCTAAGCAATAATAAATTGAGAATCTGTAATACCCCTATAAGTCTTTTAAGGTGGAATAATTTCTCGTAATTCATCATGTCTGGAGCACAGACACAGCAGATATTACAGATTCTTAATTCAATGAATATTACAGATTTACTGCTTTCATCATGTGTCTTAAGTAATAAGATGCACCATTTTCACCATGAAACAGGTGAAAAATCCCAGACTTCAGACTTTTAACAAGATGATATATGTTTTGGTCTTTGAGACGTGTAGATATTAAGGTGTTTTTGTCATTTCACATGAGGAGACAACATGTATTTTTTAATAAATTGAGAATCTGTAATATCCTTACATAAAACAGCTTGTTAATGCCTAGAGTCTCTGATTTTTCACCTGCTCAATGGTAAAAATGATGTATCAGTTTAGTACATGATTTGAGAAATACAACACAAATGCTGCAGGATAATATTATGTGAATTATGTGAACCTGCTAACCGATGTTAATTATGGCATAAAAAGAACAAAGTCGCTCATAAAAGAGCAATTAGCTTTGGGAAACAGAAGCCAATATTCATGAAAAAACATAATTGTTTTGATGGCGTTCAGATACGGTATCTTATCCAACACCCCGAGGCTCTTTTAAAACGATGAAGCGTTTAGAGCATAAAACACTTTTCATTGTACATTACAATAGTAATTCAGCGGTGCAACATTTCCATATTTAGAATAAGTCCCTGAAGAAAAGGCCGTAAAGTTACAGCGTGTGATTTATATACTGCTCTGTCAAACTGAGGAGAAACTGTTCGATACGCAGAATAAAAGAGCAGAAAATAAAGACAGAGACAGAGAGAGAGCGCAAAAGACTGTAAATAAAGAAGGAGTGTTTTTTCCCCCAAAGTTCTGCTTCAGTGCCATGCTGGATTTGTGATAAACCCCAGGAGAACAGCGTGAAGTAGAGGAACTCATTTCAGCCTGAATTCAGATTGATTTCCTATCCAGTTCCTTCTCAATGGAGGCAGTGCAGGGCCAAATAAACATAAGGTCACTGCATCAATCTCTGCCGCTTCCTTCTCATGCCATCTGATCTAGTTTCACAGCGACGCTTCACGCTCTCCAAACACTCGCGCACTTCGAAAGAAGCTAATTTATTTAATAGACATATGCCGGAGGAGTTTAGTCGCAGTGTTTTGGGGAATAACATCTGTGTCTGGAGTAATATAATACACTATTATAGAAGTGCAGCAATATATACTGGAAGCAAATAAATGAATAAAAAAATAAATACAATGCGTGTGTATAAATGTATTCATAATTTTGTGAAATTTAATTAAATGATTACAATAACTGTCTTCAATTATTTATTTATTCTTTAAATTCAATAATTAAAAAATATAGAGTACCTATGCATTTATTTGATAAAAAATACAGTAAAACAGTAATATTGTTAAATTTTCCAATTTAAATTTATTTTGTTTTTTTTATATATTTAAAATGTATTAATTTAATATGTTTTAATAAGTGTGTATAAATATATGCACTTATTTGATATTTGATATTGATATATATATATATATATATATATATATATATATATAGTGCATATATTTATACACACTTATTAAAACATATTAAATTAATACATTAATTTATATTTATATATATTTATATATATATATATATATATATATATATGGTATTCACAGTACACTTTGTTGTTAGTTGCTTGTTAGTTGTTATTTGCTCTAAAAAAAATAGCTTGAGTATCTTGACTGTAATTTAATGACTTTAAATAATGAATCTCAAGCTCGTTTCAAAATAGCTCCCTAACACTGCACATCCCACATTTCCATTCAAGTCTGACACAAACAACTGCTAAAAGCACAGCTTCATCTGCTGACATTTAAATAATGCAACCAATGCTAATCTTAATTAGCATAGCATATGTCGTCAACTACTGCTGACTGCTTAGAAACTTAAAATACACGCTTTAGCAGCGTGCTTACGTAACGTGTGCCTCTTAACCGACAGAAACCAGTGAGCTACAACACCAGAGAAAGCCTTCTGTTCATCAAACTTTAAGACTTTGAGGCATGGGCTCTGCCCCAACTCACAGTGAGCTGTTTACATAATAGTTTACAGAATTTCTGTGACAGTATAAATATTTTTTTTTAAAAAGGTGCTTGTGACTTTTTTCGCCTCACAGTTGCACATTTATATCTCACAATTCAGACTTTTCTTCTTAGAATTACAAGTTTATATCTTGCAATTCAAACCTTTTTCTTAGAATTGTGAGATATAAACTAAGAATTGTAAGAAAAAAGTCAGAATTTTGAGATACATTTTGAGATATCTCAAGTATCGCAATTTTTTATTATTTCATTGGGGAAAAAGCTTCCATATTTTATTATTTTATTATTTTATCTTTTGGCACAAACTTCATGTCAGGAACACAAGTAATCCTTTAAATGCGCACTAGATTTTTGGAAAAGAGCCATGGTGGTCTGAAACAGATTTTTGTTGATTACTGCCTTAAAACTACTTTCTTTTTGTAACTACATTAACCTTTTGTAAGGAGAAGTAACATCTTGGCCTGCATTTGGTTTGAAGCTCTGATGTCCTGCTGGAGCGGGATGATACGCCTCCCGTTCAGTCCGTTTCTCTCCTTTCTGCTACAGAAGAGCGTGTAACGAGTGGCTTTTATTAGATTTAACGTAAGGAAATGACGGCACGTTCTCAGGATGGTAATCTCCTCACACGCTCGGCGTGAGCACCGCATCATGAATGTTTCATCTGCTGTATTACCAGGACTCTTTTCAGACCCGCTCTGAACGCTCACACAGATACGAACATCAGTAAAGTCTACTGCGCCTCAAAGGGAAAAAAGACCATTTCTCAGGAAAGAAGCACATTTCCCGAAATTAATTACTTGCTACACAAACCAGTGATAGCGAAGATGTGATGTTTTTACTCCTTTTTTTTTTCAAATCAGAGCTGCTCTGAAACTCTTCTGGTCACAGAAGATCCAAACACACACCTCAGTGTGCTGTATAACAATGAAAGATCCAGCTTAAACACATAGGATGATGTTCTGGTTAAGCACACACACGGGTAAACATTCAGACGAGGCAATGGTTTACATTTCACTCTCTTATTCTGGGACAAAGAGCTGAATATTCATATATTTGAAGGCTGCTCAATCTTAAGATCGACCTTGCTGTAAATTTAGAGTTTGAACTCCAAAAACCCCCAAAACTCCAAATAAATCAGCCGATTAAAGGGATAGTTCACCCAAAAATAAAAATTAGCCAAAGATTTACTCACCCTCAGGGCATCCTAGGCATGTCTGACATTCCTCTTTCAGACGAACACATTAGGAGTTATATTCCACATTGTCCTGTCTGTTCCAATCTGTATAATTGCAGTGAATGGTGCCCCTGTTTCTGAATCCGAAAAAAAGTATCCATCACAAAACTACTCCACACGGCTCCGGGGTGTTAAAGGGATAGTTCACCCAAATATAAAAATTCTGTCATTAATTACTCACCATCATGTTGTTCCAAACCCGTGAGACCTCCGTTCATCTTCGGAACACAAATTAAGATATTTTTGATGGAATCTGAGAGCTCTCAGACCCTCCATAGACAGCAAGGGTTCTTACACGATCAAGGTCCAGAAACGTAGCAAGGAGATCGGTAAAATAATCCATGTGACATCAGGAGTTCAACCGTCATTTTACGAAGCTACGAGAATACTTTGTGTGCAAAAGAAAACAAAAAAAAACGACTTTATTCAAATTTGTCTCCTCTGCGTCACCATAGCGCCATTTTGGAGAATATCCACTCTTCTGTGTTAGCCACATACTGGATGCGCTGTTTTTGTTCAAATCAAAGTGTATATATACGTAGAAGACGTATCCGCGTGGTGCGGCTGACACAGAAGAGCGTACGCAGTTTCCGTCCAGCGGATATTCTCCAAAATGGCACTACGCTGACGTAGAGGAGATGAACTGTTGAATAAAGTTGTTATTTTTGTTTTCTTTGCATACAAAAAGTATTGTCGTAGCTTCATAAAATGACGGTTGAACTCCTGATGTCACATGGATTATTTTACCGATCTCCTTGCTACGTTTCTGAGACCTTGATCGTGTAAGGACCCTTGCTGTCTATGGAGGGTCAGAGAGCTCTCAGATTCCATCAAAAATATCTTAATTTGTGTTCCGAAGATGAACGGAGGTCTCACGGGTTTGGAACAACATGATGGTGAGTAATTAATGACAGAATTTTCATATTTGGGTGAACTATCCCTTTAACACCCCGGAGCCGTGTGGAGTAGTTTTGTGATGGATACTTTTTTTTCGGATTCAGAAACAGGGGCACCATTCACTGCAATTATACAGATTGGAACAGACAGGACAATGTGGAATATAACTCCTAATGTGTTCGTCTGAAAGAGGAATGTCAGATATGCCTAGGATGCCCTGAGGGTGAGTAAATCTTTGGCTAATTTTTATTTTTGGGTGAACTATCCCTTTAAGGGATAGTTCACAGGGGGCAGCCGTGGCCTAATGGTTAGAGAGTCGGACTTGTAACCCAAAGGTTGCAGGTTCGATTCCCAGGTCCGGCAGGGATTGTCGGTGGGGAGAGTGAATAACCAGCGCTCTCTCCACCCTCAATACCACGACTGAGGTGAGACCCTTGAGCAAGGCACCGAACCCCCAACTGCTCCCCGGGCGCCGCAACATGGCTGCCCACTGCTCTAGGTGTATGTTCACTGCTGTGAGTGTGCACTTGGATGGGTTAAATGCAGAGGACAAATTCCGAGTATGGGTCACCATACTTGGCCACACACCACTTCCCTTTCCCCTTTCCTCCCTTAAGCTCTTCACGTTCACCACAAATGTATATGTATTTAACTACCATTCAAAAATTAGGGACCAATAAGATTGTATTAAAGAACTCTCTTAAGCTCACTAACATTGCATTTATATGATAAAAAATACAATGAAATATTATTACCATTTAACATAAATGTTTTCCATGGGAATATGTGTTAAAATGTAATTTATTCCTGTGATGAAAAGCTTTCAGCATCATTACTCCAGTCTTCAGTGTCACATGATCCTTCAGAAATCATTCTAATATGCTGATTTGATACTCAAGAAACATTTCTGATTATTATCAATATTAAAATCAGTTGTGCTGCCCAATATTTTTGTGGAAACTGTGATGCATTTTATTTTATTAATCTCTGATGAATAGAAAGTTAAAAAACAGCACTTTTTCTGTAACATTATGAATGTCCTTACTGTTAATTAATGCTAAATATAATGCATCCTTGCTGAATAAAAGCATACATTTTGTAAAAAAAAAAAATAATAATATAATACAATATAATGACCCTCAAACTTTTGCATAGTACTGTACTTCTCTACTAGATATGTCCAAATTACTCAATGTCCACAGTAAACAAACAATAAATAGAAGACTGGCTGCTAAACCTATCACTGATAAATTGGGTTTGTTTAAAAACCAAAAGGCCACAAAAAGGTCCAAAACTTCAGGAGAAGTAGCTGCATTGAAATTCCCATGCACTGGATTTGATGAACAACTTCTCTATCCAGGGACATTATGCAAGAAATCAGATCTCCAGAATCAATACGGAGCAGCTCAAGTGTATTTATACATGACCACCAACCAAACCAGCGCATTAACTCTGCTCTCATACCTGCACTCGGCTGCTGGGCTCCTTTTTAATCCATTTGATGACCGTCTCGTAGACCAGCTCCTCTGCTTTCGTGTTCAGGCTGTCGTTGGACATGTAACTGACCAGGTCTTCTTTGGAAATGTTGAGGATCTCGTCCTGACCGGCCACGTCGGGGAAGTTCTGCAGGGCGAAGGCCTTTGCCATGTTGTGGAGTTCGGTGCACTGCATCGCCTCGGCCATGGCCAACACTCCCAGACAGTTAGCGGCCGTCAGCTGTTTCTCTGCGAGAGACGCACACGTACACACATGAGCTGGAAAACAAACCTCGAACGCACTAACAATCAGAGGTGTTGGGAAGATTAAACTTATCCAAGTGTGTTGCTGTGGAAAAGACGAGTGTAATATCTCAAGCAGCTAGTGGGAAAAAGACCCAAGCATGGGAATCGATTGAGCGAGGGCAGGAGGCTCATCAGGGACTTTGATTCGTCCAGACAGACACAGACCTTTTCTACTGCATGGAAGGTCAACAAACAAACCACTACTAAACTTTCACTTACTTCATAAGAACAGTTTTGGCTTCCAGTCAACATTAAACCCATATACTATTTACATTTACATTTATGTATTTAGCAGACGCTTTTATCCAAAGCGACTTACATTGCATTCAAGTTACAGTTTTACATTTGATCAGCTCTTGCTTTCCCTGGGAATCGAACCCATGATCTTGGCATTGCTAGCGCCATGCTCTACCATTTGAGCTACAGGAAAGCCTACTATCCTTTTTACTTAACTTTACATGACAAATAAAAAATATAAATAAAAATGTTGTAAATACAAATAGTTTGTAAATAAACATTACACAGGAATAACAATAAACAAATAGAATAAATATAATAAAATATATAAATAAATAATATCATCCTGTTATAATATTAATATGTAAGCAGTAGGTCATGGGTCAAGAACTGATATCTGAAATAAAAGGGATAAAAGCATCTGCTGAATGCATGAAAAGAAATAAAATAAATAATAAATAAATATTATATAAGAAACATTTACATTAAATGTATTATTATATTTATATTATATTTATAATATATATTTTGTTATTATGAAAATGTTATAAATAACTGATTTTTATAAATACAAAATAATATCAGAAAAATACATTATGAGATTTATAACATCATATATTGCATGACATGGTAACAATGAAAAGTGAGCTTTTTATTAAAACATATATTATGCATTATACTTTATGCAATGCATTTTCAAGTTTTATTTGGATAATGATGCGATGGTATAAATTGTGCATTTAATTTCTTAACATATTTCATATTATTGTGCAATCTGTATTACTATTAATTTACTACAATTTTAGGCTGCATTACCTACTAAAGTAAATAACTGTAGACTTTAAGTGGGTGAACTTGCAGGTGTGAGCATTATTCTTTCTGCATTAATTCAAGCATACAGTATATGACGAGCTCTGGATAAAGGTGTAAAGAAAACTCTACTCATACACGTCTCCCAGCACTCAAAATACAATTACGTGTAACGAAAGCACATGCGCTTATGAAAGCATAAATGGCTTCGATTTCTATTACCAAATATTTCAATGCACCATCTTGACTGTAAGAACTCAAAACTCTTTCCCGCTGATGAAACCTTGAAGAAGAATCTCTTTTGGAGAGCGTTCACTTTTCATATGCATTCAAGTGTCATATATCGCTTATCTGAAGCGGTCACGCTAACAAGAGCGTCTCAAGTCAGTCTTGCACATTTCGACTTTTCATTTCTAACTTTTGTATACTGAAGTAGACGGAGCACTCCAGCGGATCCCTACAGGAGAGAATGTCATTTCATAGGTGTTGAGGTGCTGATAGATTAATAAGCTCCGGATCCCAGGGGTTCATGGGAAGAGTTATCACAAACCAGAGCTGTCAAAGCCACCGACATCCACTTTTTGATTCTGAAGCTAAACTCATTATTCACATTCCTCGCACCTGCCTTATCAACAGCAAATGTAAAAAGGGCATAATTCATGACAGTGTCAGAAAGCATTTCGATTAGTCAATTCAGTTAAGTGCTGTCATATATAGTGGAAAAAGTCACTTTGTCACTAGTTAGTCAAAGTGCGGTTCAATTATTTATAAGAGTGACAACCGCATTCTACAACCAAAAATCACTAATGAATTATAATGCTTATTTATTCTCCTTTACAAAGGCATACTAATTAATCAAATAAATAAATAGATAGATTCAGTTTTAAAAAAAAATTCTTCTAAATTTCAGTTAATAAAAAACTAAAAAAATAAATAAATGTTGCACAGGTATTACAATAATGAAGATAAATACATACAACATAATGTATATAAACATTTTATATATGTAAATGTTCAAAATAAATTTGTACAGACAGAGATAGATATTTTTTGTGCAATAATTATCAACTTTGACTAATAATGTGTAATTATTCTTATTTACACAATATAAATAAGAGGCTCAGTGAAGAAAGAAAAAATATTTATATAAAAACTACAGACGTAATAATAAATGAATAAACTAAATATTTATTATATAAATATTTTTAAAATGTAAAATACAAATATGTCAATATCAATAATCAATTCATACATATATACATACACACCGAGCAACATTTATGGGTAATTCATGCTGAAAAGCATCATTTTAAAACCACTAATACAAACTACTCTTAGAGCAAGAATTCATTAATTTTATTTCAAATTCCAGATCAAATTCAAATCATAATCCAGCATCCTGCAAGCATCTCAATTCAAATTGTGCAGCTGAATTGACATGTAAACCGTATTCTCAATTCAGTCCTGAATGGTGCCGAGCCGCTCGTCAGGATCGACATGCTAAAATATGTATGGAATGACTCCTCGGAGTCTGGCTCCTGGTGCAATATCTGACTAAAATATTACGACAAGTATTCAGATTACTAGAAATTACCGCATATCAACCGTCAAGATGTCTGATTCGCAACCAGTGCGCGAGTCATTACGATCTGCTGTAATGAGCAACTGTATTTCTGATTCACTTCAGTCCACAGCAGAGCGTGTGTGTGTGTGTGTGTGTGTGTGTGTGTGTGTGTTATTGCTCATGTGTCAATCAACATAACACAAGCCTCCAGCTCTGAAAGGGGAAACAGAATCCAAAAAGAGAGTGAGACGCGGACAGAATGAATAATGAGCATATTCCCTCACGGCTTCACCATGAAGTTCCAGTAAATTACTCCAAGTTTTTAGAGTACCTACAAAAACAAACTCATTAGAAACCCAATTACCATAATTTGTCCATGAGAGATTGAGAACTACAATCATGTTCTGCATTTACTGCAGCATTTCTTTCCTGAGGTCCTCTTACAATGTTACTCAAGGTTACTTGCACCAAAAGCAGTTTTGCATGACTGTTTTTTAATTCTCTCTCTGACCAGAGATGATGGGAAAAGTTTTTCTGAGCAATTTGTCTGAAAATGAAACTAATGCATACAGTGTTGTATTAAATGCATGCAATTTAGCGACTGAATTACTTGCACAATTTTGGCGAAATATCTGGGGAAACATTTCATCTGTCAGTTTCTTACCGAGGAAGGAGACACAGACTTTGCAGAAAGTGTTGAACTGGAACTTGTTGGCCGCCTCCAGTAAGGTCTTGGCGTTGGCCGAGTCGATAATGAGGGAGCCGGTGTAAACAAACTCAAGGAGAAGCTCCAGAACATCTGAACTGATGTTGCTCATTGTTAGCTGCATCTTCTCACCGTTTCTGTTCTCTCCCGATAACCTGGACACAGTATGAAGAAGGTTAAACCTGCAGCTTGTGTCTCAATTTCAACTAGCAGTGAAGGGGGGGGGGGGGGGGGGGGGGGGGGTATTTTCAGTGTATAACAAATTCACTTTTGGTCTGTTCCTCTCACAAATGTCTATAGACTTCAGAACAGTGTTGTTATTGTTAACTAAAACTACAACTATTAAAAATAGCTTTCATTAACTGAAATAAGGCTGAAATAAAATACAAATATAGATGAAAAAAATTACTATTTAAACAAAAAACTAAAATTAGAAATGCTGCCTTAGCAACTAACTAAAATAAAATTAACACTAATTAAACCTAAATAAAAACAATACACAACATTACATTTTTATTATTATTTTTCAATTTAATTTTAGTTTTAGCTACAAAAAGTGTCAACTAAAATTTTCATTAAAATTGAAAAAATAAAATAAAATAAAAGCTAATTAAAATATTGATTAAAATTGTATTTTATTTTCAGTGTATATAACAACTTGACTTTTGGTCTGTTCCTCACACAATTCTATCATATGACTTCAGAACAGTGTTGCTATTATTAACTAAAACTATTAAAAATCATTTTTGTAAATGGAAATAAAGCTGAAATATAAATATTAGATGAAAAACTTAAATTAAAAATAAAAATGATTTAAACATTTTTTTTTTTAAATGCTGCCTTGGCAACTAAAACAATATGCTATAAAATGTTAAAAAATAAAATTGAAGTACTAAAATAAAAAAATAAAATTTAATTAAAACCAAATACAAATACTAAAAAAGACAAAAACAACAAATTTTATTTATTTTTTTCATTTTAATTTTAGTTCAAGTTACTAAAAACTCAATTAAAATTAAAAATGTAAACATTAAAGCCAATTCGAAATATTAATAAACACTATAATAGTTCATAAATAATACTGAAATAACGCTGCTTCAGAAGACTTGAATATAGTTGTATGGACTACTTTTAAGGTGTTTCTTATGGTCTTTTTTGGAGTTTGACAGGGTCACTACTACATCACCGCATAAAGATTTTACAATAATTTTACAACAAAAAAAACAGCATACTGAACAACATGAGGCTGATTAAATAATGGTTTGTTTTTGAGTGAACTACTCCTTTAAGAAACAATTAAAAACCTATCAAGCAGCGCAAAGTGAGATGAACTCATTTGGAAGAGCATCAACTAAAGCTGTTCAGCGAGTGTGACTCAAAGTCAAGCCTGTGCATTTCTCTACAGCAGCGCTTGAGGGAAAACTTGAGTGAGCTGCTATGCATTTTCATGCATAATACATGTTTAAGGCATATGGAGAGTGCAGATTGCTTGGCTGCTGAGATGAGCTGCTCTCCGTCTAGAAGAGGGCTGCTGGCTTAGAGTATCTGCTGAGGGCTGATTGGCAGACGGACGCACCACAGCTTTGGTTTTGCCATTGTTTGGGTGCGTGTCTTTAGACACTAAACCTATACATCTCAATTATCAGGGACGCTGCAAAAAGACAAAGGTGTCTGGAGAAACAAAAGCTCATAATGATGTTCCATTAATGGACGACCACGTCCAACAAGCGGTTACACATGGCAGTGAGGTGGAAATAATAATAATGATGATAACCTCTCTTCTGCCTCGGCTTACGCTTCCTATTCTTCTTGAGACACGTGCATTAAAGGTGAAGTGTGTAATTTCTGAGTCACTATCAGCAGCAAATGAAATTGTGAAAAGAAAAAAAACCTGCTTTGAGGTAAGAAAATGTGAAGGGTGTTTGCACGTGTTTCAGGAGGACAAAACACTTTTGCCTGATCGAGTTGAGTTTTAAAATGCATCATATAAGCAGAAGAAAATGGGTGCAATTTCATGCTACACCAAAACTGAGATAAAGTATTTTAGCATAACAAATGACATTTCCTCAAATCACAACATGTGTTTAAAGGAATAGTTCATCCAAAAATGAAAATTTGCTGAAAATGTGCTCAACCTCAGGCCATCCAAGATGTAAATGAGTTTGTTTCTTCATCAGATTTGGAGAAATGTAGCATTCCATCACTTGCTCACCAGTGGATCATCTGCAGTGAATGGGTGCCGTCAGAATGAGAGTCCAAACAGCTGATAAAAACATCCACAAGTAATCCACACCACTCCAGTCCAGTCCATCAATTAACGTCTTGTGAAGCCAAAAGCTGCATGTTTGTAAGAAAATCCATAATTAAGATGTTTTAACTTTAAACTGTTGCTTCTGGCCAAAATACACTGTAAATCCGTAATCCATAATAACGCTTCCTCCACTGGAAAAGTCCATCTCCTGTTATCCTCTCCCTTCAAAATCCACCCACATATTTGTTTAGAGCTATGTTTTGGACTGTTTTCACTCATAAACAATGCTTGATCTGTGCAGATTTCTCTCCAATTAAGATTCAAACCAGATGACTTTTTCACTGGAGAAAGCATTTTATGGATGGAGGACTTAGGTCTTTAGCTGGAAGCAAAAAAGTTAAAGTTAAAAACGCCTTAATGATGGATTTGTTTCTAATAAACATGCAGTTTTTTTACTTTACAAGATGTTAACTGATGGACTGGAGTGGTGTGGATTATTGTGATGTTTTTATCAGCTGTTTGGACTCTCATGCTGACGGCACCCATTCACTGCAGAAGATCCATTGCTGAGCAAGTGAAGAAATGACACATTTCTTCAAATCTGATGAAGAAACAAATTCACCTGCATCTTGGACAGCCTTAGGGTGAGCAAATTGTCCATTTTTCATTTTTGGGTGAACTATTTCTTTAAAATTCTAGATATTTGCAAAATATGCACAGACAAATGCATGCTACATGTGGCAGACAGACAGACAGCGTGATGTAAGCAGGGAAGGAAAGGAGGGGGTAGAAAATCAGTTCTGCCACAGGGAACCAGCAGCCATCCTACAGGGAAAGGGACCATTCCATGACTGGGACGTGGATTTACTTTCAAACACCTGCCAAAACAGAGTTCAACACGGCCTGCGTACGAACGGTGACATTAGTCGTTATAAGAGCTTGGACTTGGAGGCAAAAGGCAGAGTATGAGGTGAGGTGAGGTGGGTGTCTCTGGCGGTGGCTGAAAAATCAAGAAATGTTACTCCTGAAAAGAAAAACAAAAATGCAAAGTTTATTGCTGTCAGGTGTAAGTGGAGGAGGAGAAATATTAAGAAAGAAAAGGCAAAAAAGTAGTTGACCGTTAAGAGGTGGGAAAGAAAAAGAGCCCTCTCTCTGTCCCTGAGATCACGCTCACATTTGCACTATTTCCATAAACACTGCTGCTCACAAAAGAGCTTTCAGGCCATAATTTTATTCCCGAGTATGATCACGTCTGGCCTGATGGTTATCAAAATCTTTCATCCATGGACTATGACTATTATATTGATTAGACTGGGACCATACACTGACGAAAGTATGGCACTCAAAGGGGGAAAAAAGACTTTTAAGAATGAAAGGGTGCATAATATATGAATGATGATGCTGGTTTCTAAAACGCCTTCTTTTGGATACATTCTCAGGCAGCATCACATGTACTCTTTATAGAGATCCCAGAATGCATTGCAATTTAAATAAATAAACAATTTCTAAACAAATAAAATATAATACATAAATTGATAAATACATTTTGAAAGTTAATAATAAATTAAATGAAAATAAGTGAGTTTTATAAATAAATCCATAATTAAATACACGCACAAACAAATAAATAAAAACTTAAATAAATAGAAGAGTTTTTTGGCCACACATTTATTATCACAATAAAAAATATTACATATAAATATTTTATAAATAAATAAAAACACAAACACATAAATGCATAATAAAAAGAAATGAAATGGAAAATAAATGAATGCATAAATAAACATGCATGGATGAATAAGCAAAACAACAAACCTGTGCTCAGAAAAATTGCTTTTTGGCTGAAGTATAAAACACATGTCTGGCCTAAAAAAAAAAATTTAAAAGGTTATCAAAATGTTTCTTTTTATCCACTGACTATGACTATTATATTGATTAGACTTGGGAAAATACAGTGATGAAAGTACGGCACTCAAAGGGGCCGAAAACCTTTTAAGAATGACAGGGGGCTCCAAAATAGACAATTTCCATTTTTCCCATTTTCCAGGAAATGTCGAGCACACTCATTTGCCTACATCCTTGAGAGAAAAAGCAGTCTGAAAATCTATAAATGTGAGTGCTTGCTTTGTTCCTGTGTTCGCTGACATTACACGCAGACTGTCGGACAACATTATACCTGATTACACACCTCAGCACAGTTTAATCAACATTTGCTTTCATGAAATCTTCAGCGCGAACGTGTTATTTGAACGGTAAAGTGTCTTTTTTCTAGCCGTGCTTTACGCATAATTTACCTCTTTAGCTGATCATGGCATCAGAAAACAATGGTTTGCATGACCTTTGGCTGCAAAACTCTCAAATACTCCTGTTAAACCATCAAACTAGACCAGCTGAACCAGTGGAAAACAAGTTTATGCATTAATACAAAAAACATATATGCATAAATAAATGCATAAACAAATGAATGTGTAAATAAATAAATTCATTCATAATTCTACAAATAAATATTCTAGAAATAATTACGTCAATGCATAAAGAAATAAAAATTAAATCAAATGAATGCATAAACAAAACTAAAAATTAAATTGTGCATAAATTCATAAATAAATTATTTAATTAATAAATGCGAACCAATAATTATTGTTCATCAAGATAATTATGATCATACTCTCCAAACAATGGACTATATTAACTCCACAATATTTCTTAAAAAAAATACACTTTAGCTTATTCCTATATTGCTTCTTCCATACAAAAAAGCTAAGAGGATCAAAAGAAAGCAGCAAAAAATTACAAGTGGGTATCAAACCACTAGAACTTCTGAGTTAAGTGTCCATTTTAATGGAACAAAACAAATCAAGAGTTGTCCAACTAAAGTGGGCTCTTCAACGCCAGCTATCCGTCTCAGACTAATAACGAAGTGTCTATGCTAATATATACGTGAAAACACTCAGCAAGTGGCAACATGATGGATGCACTGCCAGAAACAATCCACAAATATTCAATAAAATCCAGCAGACAAGCTGAATCTCTGGAGATATTGTGAAATTCATAAGCTGCCTTGTATCGATGCGAACGAGGCGGTGTTAATGGCTATATATTACATCCAAACGCAGATCCACTTAGTGCATGATTTGCTAAATGGATGAATCAGTTTTTAATGCACGTTTTCTCTGAGAACGACAAATACAGCAGGTGTTCTTTATAGACGATTAGATAAACACGGTCCGTTTGACTGATATAAATGATGGGCACCCTGATAACGACAGCCTGATTCGCTCATTAAAGGGCGCCTGACATCTCCGATATTAAACTCAGATTACAGCCCAATGCATGGATCATTTTCAAGATCAATGTTTCGTTCAGATTTGATATTCATCATATAGGCCTTTTTTCCCTTAAAGTTCAAAGACTGAAGTCAATTTTTAATAAAGCATGTCTGAAGTGTAAACAAGCAAATAATCATGCTGAAATAGTGTAAGACCGCTCACATTTTTCCCACTAGAAATGCATGAGAAATTAATAATGCAAGAGTGTTTTTTGAACAGTTTAGTATGCTGCTGGTTTATGGATCATGACACCCCATTGATTTTATTCCGCCGAACAAAGCTGTTGACTCTCGATTTAATGTAGCGTGAATTTTCAGTCGACAGACAGTTCTATGTACATAAACGCACATAAACGTCAGTTGAACTCTATGAAGTTGAACTGGATTGAACTGTCTGTTCAAATGCGTCATATTACTTTAATACCGCTTGACAAGGTTACTTTTGACTTTGTGAAAAGATAAAGAACTGCACAGTGCTAAAGCATTTTTTCCACTGAATGGCAATGATGTGACTTTGTATGGCTTTGTTCTGTAACCTAATGAGCCGCCTACAGGCATCATATGTGCAAGATTATGCTGGTTTCCAAAACGCCATCCCAGAATGCATGTTAGATCGCAATCCCAGAATGCACTGCGACAAGCTCAGTGCAAAAAAGAACAAATAAAACTGAAATTGATTTATTTAAATAAATAGTGTGTATACATAATATATACTTACTATAAATAACTAAATAAAAATAAATGAATGCATAAATAAATTCATAAATGCATATGACTGCATAAATCTATAAATAAATGTGTAAATAAATAAATGTGTTAACGCATAAATAAATTAATATTTACATAAATAATTGCAATGAATGCAAATAAATGAATGCATAAATGCATATGTGCATATATATATATATATATATATATATATATATATATATATATATATATATATACATATATATATATATATATATATATATATACACAGTATATATGGCATAAATAAATTCATAAGTGCATAAAGGTAAAAAGCATTTATATGAATAAATATGAATAGATGTGTAAATAAATGTATACATAAATTCATTAATGATTGCATCATTAATGAATTTATATTTGTTTTAAACAAATATTTTATAAATAAATAAATGCATAAATAAAAGTGAAACCAAAATAAATTAATAAAAAAATTAAGAAATATTAAATTAATTAATACAAAGAAAACAGATGTCAAAATAAATACATGTGCATAAATAAATATCTAATGCATAAACAAAGCATAAATGCACAAATAAATGTTTGTGAATCATGAACTGTTATTCATCATGATAACATCAAAATCAATTTTAATAATTTTTTGAGTCCCATGTGCATGATGTGTTCCAGATCAGTTAGGATGCTGCCTTAGTAGCTCACTAGGTTTTTACAGAAATGCTAGTTTCCTCTGCGTTTTAAAAAAGACAATCTAGACGTGAATGAGAGTGTGAAATTCCCCATTCAGAGCCCCTAGTTTCTGTGCTTCCAGAGACACCGGAACTCAAATCGCTTCGCGAGGTGTATCAGCACATTTTGTGCTTCACTGAGAACAAACTTCTGAGTTATTGCTCCTAATGCAGTTTTCATTGCTGCCGCTCTCGAGATAGTTCAGCTCGACCTGGACTAAATTCACAATCAACCAGCCGAGATTCCCAGGCACACTCTGGCCTTCAAGCTGGAGTGGATGCATCACCATATATATCAGACGGGAATATACAGCAATTTCACATGCCAAGCCAACTGAAATCTGTTTGTTCTCTATGTTCAACGCCCTGAATGGTTTAATTTGATGTGACTAAAACAAGGCTGAGAGGGCTAGATGAACACATGCGTGCAATCGGTTGTACTATTGTGCACTTTCATTTAACAACACATTAACCCTATAAAGCCTCCTGCATCATATTTGATACGCAAATTTCTAAGGCTTTTAAATGATCAACATGACCAAAACTTTGTTGCACACGATCTACTTGTGCTAGCATCCACCTTCAGCTCATGGTTCATTTGTCTTTATGCTGTGAAATTATTAAGATTAAGGATTAATCATTAATAATGATTACGTTATGATTTTATTAACGTAAACGTAAGAATAGCTTTTATATTATTATTAGTAATATTTCAAAGAGGAACACTTACTGGACTGAAGCAACTTCATTGATTTACATTACAAGCAACAGAATTTCATCTTTTTGTTCATAAAAATATCAGCATCTGAACCAAATTGCATATTTTTGCTCAGTTTAAGTCTCTGAATAAAATTTTGCTGTTTTTCTTCTACATTCTCACTATATCATAATATATGAACCATACAAGCCCTGATGGATCAAATATGATACTCAACAAACATTCAACAAACTAACTATTCAACAAAATGACTATTATTTAATGTTAGGCTTTACAGGGTTAAAAATACTTCTAATAGCATGTCTATAAAAAATTCTACCTCTGAAAAACAGATCGTAAAAATGATATATGACCTATTGTACAGAAAGGATCCAAAATGAAAGACTTTTACAAACAATCTTTTTCCATTCTTTCGATTTCATGTTCGTATTACCACTATTTCTTTCTGCTAGCTAACAAAAGTATCATATGCAAATAAACATTTTAAGTTTTAAAGGTTTGCTTCAGCACAATTTACTGCAAACAGTTTGCCGCAAAGCTCATTTGCATGTAAAAATGTGAATTTGCAGTAAACGTGTGGCAAAATTCACCTCACAGGTTCACCTGAAGGGCACCTGATACATTTACAACAGATTCTGGGCTTGTACGTGTCTTTGCCTGTAAACATGATTCAGTATCAGTTTTTGCTCGTAAACAACATCCAGTCAGTCTTTCGGCTCCGGGACACCCGACTGCTGAGATCAGCATCGATACGAGACGGCAAAGTCGGCAAGAAACAGAATTTCCCCGAGCATAAACGAGATCCGCACAGCTCCCTTAATCTCAACAGTGCGCTCAAAGCGGCGTGTGAATTTCCACCGAGATACGGAGCGAGTCACAGCAGGTAAAAGGTGAAGTGGGACGACTAGAACATCTCGTGGAAGCACTTGACACAGACAGCCGAGCGCAGCGCTGATCTAATATGCCAAACGCATCCCTAAATTCTGCCTTTCATTTGTTTTGACATTTACAGAGCATTTAAAACCCAAACCCCCAGTCATGGAACTTCTTCGCCCATTAAAAAACCGGCACACTTAGGAAATGGAGATGAAAGGGTCAGATCGGCTGACGCCTTGACCTATCGCAGCAGTGAAATACATTCGTCGGTGGGACAGACAGAATGGCTACTGGCCCTGTGACGGGAACCGATGTCTTCAGACCTGCAAGAGATGGGGAGGGAAAAGGAGGCGACACAAATGCACCCTACGAAAAGAACAGAATAGATCAAGGATGGGAGGAAAGCAAACCTTTTCACCATGTCCTTGAAATACAAGCTGCAGGAAGCTAGAACATTTTGATGGACTTCAAACTCTTTGCCTTCAACAATTATTTTCAGGTCTGTAAACTCTTTCTCTTGCCGCTGCTGGTTCAATTCCTTCAACATTTCTGTAGAACAAGAGAAAGAAGAGAAACAGTGATTTTCGGACCTTCTGAGATCCAAGCACACAGCATATGATGACAAAAGCAATCATTACTCGAAGAAAAACTGGGAATTATTTGTGTATAAGGCTGGAAAGGAGGAATAAAACCATCAAGCATGAAGGAAAAACAACAACAGAAGTGAAGGACAGAGGTCAGCGCTCTTATTTCATTAGGATTCCACGAAGCAAACGCTGCACTTCATCAGTATGATGTCTACAGCTCTGATTTCAAGGAGCTAAAAATGAAAACGCTGTCATTATTTACTCACCATCATGTCATTCCAAATCCATTCTGTTCACTTCAGACATTTTATTTTAGGATGAACTATTCCTTTCACAAACAATGGAATGCTACAGTCAGGTTCTGGAAATAAAAGTTCCATTCACATTCTATTATGTCATCAAGCACAGGAAAAACAATGACAGAGTGACACACAGGTTCATATGCACTAAATTAAATGTGAAGGTCGATTCATATATTGATTCACAATGCCCATACAGCTCCCTCACCACATTTTTTTTTCCAACTCAACATTCCAAATCAACATTTCAGTTAGTGAGACAATACCCCACCTTTCATTACTAATGGGTTCTTCAGAAATAAGTCATTACATTCACTTTAAACGTTTTTATTTTATAAGACCCTATTTTAGGCTTTATTACAGTTTTCTCACACACACACACACACACATAAAATTGTTAAAATATGCATATATATAAATAAACCTGTGTACGTAATGTGTATAATTATTTATTATTATATTATTAATTATATATACCACCCTGCCCCCCACACTCCCCAAATTATCCATGTCCTACTCCTAATAGCTTTATGACTTCTTAAAACAATATTTTCATTATATTCTGAGTACTGTAACACAATTACATTTTAATACAATAAATGTATATTTATTTTAATTCAATACATTAACAAGTTGCATTACAGTAATGTATCTTTCTTCTTTATTTCTCTTTCTTTAAAGGGAACCTATTATGCAAAATTCACTTTTATAATGTATAAATTCAAAATTCACTTTTATAATCCCCATAAATCAGAAGCAGTGTCTGAAAACACACGGTTTCAGATTTCCCCTGCTGTGACGTCACAGGAGGAATAAGCCCCACCCATGATATTATTAAGCTATTTACAAACCAGTTATTTAGGAGTTGTCAGTGGTTCATAAGATCATTTAGAAAGTGTAAGTAAATGATTAATAAACTATTTAAACGTACATTTATAAATCTTATTATTTAGACATGATAATAGTTGCTCAGTGTGTTAATAAATGCTTTATTAACACATTCCTGCTGTAATACATGATTAAGTCAGGTAGTTATAAAACATTTAGTAGTTGCCAGACATCTGTTTTTGTGAGCTCATCTAAAGTGAGGACTGCTTATATCTTGTAACGCATTTACAAAGCAGATTTAAAGACTCATTTATCTTCCAAACAGAAAAGTTAAACAAACACAACACAGGGATCCAGAACTCAGAAATATTTTTTCAAGTTGCAAAAAATGAAACCGTACAACTGCACACTTGATAAAAAAATGAGCCTTTAAATCTCCTTTGTAATAGTTATGCTTATAAGTCAAGAACAAGGCATTTATAGCTGTATTTATAAACTGCTTACTAATGACTATTAATGTTGGGACAATGCTTTATAAAAGATGAACTGACTATTTACTAATGCTTACATAATGATTCATAGCGTGCAGTTATTATAAAGTGTTACCCAAATATTGTTTTTGGATGTACAAATGAAGAGTCTCCAAAGACCCTCAGCATCTGAGCCACGGAGAACATTGTGGATGAATTTCATTTATGGAAAGAAATATGGCGAAGAGTTATATATTTGTGCAAATCCTTTTATGCCGGACTGCTTCGTAAACAAGAGTCAGTTCAACACAGGGTTCACACAGAAGCTGATTCTGAAAGATGGGTCAATACCAGCTGTTCATGCTCAAACATTATATCCAGAGTAAGAATCTTGTTGGCTAAAATTCCCACTATCTCTGACTGTATCCACAATCTGGAATCTGATCCCTTTGCTTCAACTCCAACAACTCTTTCCTGAAGAATGTTCTGAAATCCCTGTGAGATAATGAACAGGAAAAATACTTCTGGAACCAAGACTGCTGAAAAATCTGTGACCATCTGACCTAAAATAACATTTACTAAACCAACATCACCTCTAAACAATATGAGACACTGAGAGGACATGAAAAACATCCAGCACGTGAGAGAAACTAAAGAATACTAATATAGATTAAACTTAATGAAAGAGTGAAAGAAGAAAAACAAAGACTCATTACTGTAATGCAACTTATTAATATGTTGTATGGAAATAAATATTTGTATTTATTGTATTAAAAATAATTATATGAAAGTAGTGAGAATATAAAACAATGATATAATAATTAATATTACAGAACTTTATTTTTGTCATTTTTAAATCAAAAAGAAAAACATCAGAATGGTAATGACATTTTTTGGGGAAAATGTGATTAATTGTCATTAAAATAATACAAGGCAAAGAAATATTAATAATAATTATTATTATTAATATTATTATATGTAATTATGCATTTAAGTTATTAGTTATTATTAATAATAAATATTACATATGTAATATTACATGTGTGCAAGCCTATTTGTAGGAGTAATAATAATAATAATAATTATTATTATTAATTAAATTATAATATTTAAATAATATATAATTGAATCCCCCCCCCCCTAAAATAGGCTTGTAGAGATAAAATTGTTTAAAAAAAAAAAAAAAAAAAAAAATATATATATATATATATATATATATATATATATATATATATCTTTTTTTTTTTTTTTTCAGATTTTGGGATAAAATATTACTGGTAAATATTACAATGTTCTCCAGTGATGGTCTTTTCAGGTCCAAGATTAGTCCAAAACTTTCTCATGTCCAGGAAATTATGCTCATCAAATTCTAATTATAAGGTGAGTATATGCATGAGTCATACCTGACACAGTTTATGTATAATTAATCATCTCCGAAGCCAAAGCAGAACGATTTTATGTGCTGGAATAACTTCTTCAACTCCCAAAGTCCCTGTAACAGCAGGACACCGTGATCGCGACAGGTATTCATGACTAATAAGAAGCGACCACAAACAACAGCTTATATACAACGAGACCTAATTCTGCACAACAAACGATATTGCGCTTCTGAAAATAAACACATTCAAAGTCACTTCTGCATTTCATGTGTTGGCTTTCCGTGCAGTCATTTGAATAATTGGCTGGTGTAAGCGTCTCAGCTTCATTAGAGCAACACGTCACACGCCTCTGACAGCTGTTCCGCAGACGTCTGACAAACTAATAAGGAAAAGGACATGTGATTATCTGCCTAAAATGTTCCCTATTAATTTGAGCCAGGGATAGCAAGGATGGCAGGAAATTATTCTCTATTTAAGTGGGTCAGTGTTCTCTGGAGGAGACCATAATCATAAAATAGCACAGGGCAGGCTAGCGGGACCAGGAAGGGAGATTTTAAAGGAAAATTAACGCATTTGTAATTGTTATTAACATTTGCACATGAATCATTTGTGTTAAAATGCACTCCAGCGTACAGCGGGGTCTAAAAAGCTCAGGCTGTTCCATTTAAATCTGGAAATAAACTTTTCAAAACTGAAGGCAAAGAAAAGCTAAGGCACAAAATGAAAAAGAAATATTGAAGCTTGTGCACAATTTCTAGGTCACTAATCAAACGCAAGCACACTTTGTGACTTTCTTGCTCCTGCTGAAGCACAAGTTCATGCTGGAGAATATGATCATCAGCTCTGGTGCAAGAAAAGACCTCACTGTAAATCCATAACATCATCCTTCGGGATTTTAAAGGGATTACAGGTAATAATGTTCAGTTTCTTGCACAGACCAGTTGTTTTACTTCATATGACCTCAATATATCGTCAGGAGGCACGTGTATTCATTTTGTCTTGCTTGTATATGCTTTTTTTTTACTCTCAAAATGCTGGTAACTGCATTTTATGAAGGACCAGGTTTCAGTTAAAGATCTTCTTTACTGTTCTACTGAGCAAAAAAAGTCAACAACATCTTGTATGGCCTAAATTAAAAACAAATGATAAATTTCTTTGTGTTTACATTTAAAAGGTATAAAGATGCTTCTGAATGGCTCAAGAGTGTTACGTAGTGAGATGGCGAGAACAAATATATTCATCCAGTTCGGTCTGCCCATCCTCCAAGAGCACTTTCCTCTCTCGGTGGAACTGGAAAGAACGCCGAAGCTCGGGAAATGTGTCCTTCCAGAACAAAAGAGCTGTGAATCGATAACAATAGAGCTATAGATATGGGATGAGGAGTTCTCGAGCGTGATCTCTGACAGGCCACACACACCATGAAGGTCAGAATACATGCATATAAACCAGAGCTATCTGAATGAGACTATTGTATGATCTCAGATTAATTCAAGCACGCAGCTCTTGATGTGAGAGAGGAGAAACTATAGAAAGTATTAGTTGTTTTTCTCCATATGATACTTCAAATTGAATTTAATGTTGACACTATATGCTTTCATAATAAATGTTCCTGATCTTATTGTGAATGATTCATCTGTGCGTATTATTCAAAATGTTTGCCTTGGTAATATTTCAAGCTCTGCTGGCTGACATCAGTTTTCAGAACCATTTTCAACATTGTTAATAATCAGAAATTTTTCTTGAGTAGCAAATTAGCATATTATGATTAGGATCATGTGACACTGAAGACTGGACTACTGATGCTGAAAATTCAGCTTTGATCACAGAAATAAATGGCATTTTTTAAATATATTCAAATAGTAAACAGTCATTTTAAATTGTAATAATACTTAAAAACTTTACTGTATTTATGATCAAATAAATGCAGCCTTGATTAGCATAAGTGACTTCAAAAACATAAAAAAAACTAATTTCAAACTTATTGCCATTAGCGTATAAATGATACAGCAACGTTAGATGAAAACACAACAACTATGTTACTAGATTTTTACAGTAACAAATGCACCAAAAAAATCGAACATCTTTTTTAATTTCATGATTTGTTTTGGTAGCATTAGATAGCATCAGATGAGTTTGAATAGGAAAGAAAACTTGCATCAGTACTCTACATGCTGCATTTTGGTCTAATGGGACTCAAAACTGTAAGTTTTACACACATAAGCAGATGCAAATACTTGACAAGCATGCAAACAAACCTCAGCAGTCAAAGGGAGGCGATATTTCCCTCAAATGACATTAAAACAGATGCAATATTATTCAGGTAGCTGCCTTTTACATGTCAACTGTAACTTTAACCAACTTCCTAAAGCTTCTCTTCAAATCCCTGCTCTGCCATCACAGTAGTTTGCCTGAAACAGAAAAGTGACTGTAGAAGAAGACAGTTTATGCTAATGATTGCTGTACTGTCCCTTGTGGCAATGTTCAGAATATGACTTGTAGTCACATTGCATTAGGAATTGGGCTCTGACACGTTCCAGAAAGCAATAATGCATGAAATTGAGCTTCTGTGGCTAGAAGCACTTAGTCTCACAAACTCAACATGACCAAAAACACACACAACTACAGAAGTCTCATAATTGAATCGTAATGTGTCCAACTACAATATACATTATGTTCTGAAACCTAGTGAGCCATCATTCAAAAGTTTGAGGTCAGTAAGATTGTTTTTTTTAATGAAATAAATAATTTTATTGAACTAGGACACATTAAAGTGACAGTAAAGATATTTATAAAGATAATGATAAAGATATTTGAAAAGATTTCTGTTTCAGAAAATGTTATTTTGAACGTTCTATTCAAAGAATTCAGAAAAAAATGTTACAAAATAAATTATTAAACATTTATGCTTAATAAATATTACAAATATTAAGTAGCAAAAGTGTTTTCAACATTGCTAATAATAAGAAATGTTTCTTGAGCAGCAAATCAGCATATTAGAATGATTTCTGAAGATCATGTGACACTGAAGACTGGAGTAATGATGCTGAAAATTCAGCTGCGCATCACGGAAATAATTTACATTGTTAAATATACTCAAATAGATAACAACTAATTAAACTGGTAATACTTTTTCACAATCTTACAGTTTTTGCTGTATTTTTGATCAAATAAATGCAGCCTTGATGAACATATGGGACTTCTTTCAAAAACATAAAAAAATCCTACAGACACCAAACTTTTGAACAGTAATGTTTAAACCAAAATAAAAATAATAAAATAAATATTTTGAATATGTATAAAAAGCAGGTCAGGGGTGTTTATTCGTTAAAACATTCCAAAAAATAATAATAATAATAATAATAATAATAATAATAAATCATACCAACCCCAAACTGTTGAATGTTGTACTACTGCTTACATAGGCAGCATCATAATTAAAATGAACCCATCATAAATGACTGTTTCAGTTTTGGACAGTTTCATTACATACCAATTAGGTTGAACTATTTCTTTAAAGCTTTTTACTATTAAATGAATTCTAAGTACATTATTTTAAAATAATTTATCTTGCTTCATTCATGGATTTTAATTTTCTCCAAAGGAAGGTGTCTTAAAAGGCATAATTATGCTGCCTACCTCCTGGAACAGCTCTCGTGTCTGAATCGCTCCTTAACTAGGAGGCTCACTATTTGGAGCTTTGGAGTTTACCTCTTCCAGGATGATTTTTACCATAAATCTTTTAAAAAGACTCGTAGGTTTATTATACATGCAATGTACTGCAAAATATCCAATATGCATAAACATAACAGGATTAACATTACATAACTAATAGATGTCATCAGTATGAAGCAATTATCATGCTCTCACGTCTATAAACAGACACCTCTCAACCTCAATATTTCACTTTAGATTTCGTCAATTATATATACACACACACTTCCAAGAACACAGTGCACGTGTAATTCAAATATTGTAAGTTGTGAAAAAGAGGTACCCTATGCATTAGGTGTTTCATTTGCAGCACAATTTAAGGAAAGCTCAACTCCGTGATGCATTGCTTTACAGTATGTGTTGAAGTTTAATTCTAAACATTAAATCACTAACTCTAAATAGAAGCAATAACAGCAAAGCTTGATCTGGCAAACACTACTAAAAATCAATGCATCTAATCTAAGTCAAGGAACTAATCAGTGTTTCTGCAGCAGGATCAGGTCAGATTGTGATGGACGTCTCTCTCTTTCTCGGAGGAGAGGAGGAGCAGATTCAAGCTGTGTGGAGCAGCTTTTACTGTTTAGAGAGATAAAGCCGTGATAATTCATCCTAAACCCGACCTGTCAGAGATACGCTTCCACACTGCAGCACATGGGGCTTGATAAACAGAGATGGAGGTTATAAATGAAGACTGGGCTTGACACTTACAGAGACATGGAGAACTCTGGATTCATGAGGCAGACGTGAAGCACGCAAGGCTTCATGTCTTCAGACATTCAATAGACAGCACAATCTATTATGATTTCCTTTCATTTTTTTATGATTTCATTTTTTTAACAATGTTGACATTAAATTGGATAAATTAAGTGGAGCTGGCTCTTTAATGCTCCTGTGCATTTCAGAAAGAGTCCAATAGCACCAACATCATCAGCTTGAGCTTTATTCCACACTCTATTCTGTAGCTCAAACAGCAGAACGCCAAGGTCATGGGTTTGATTCCCATGAAATGCATGAACCGATAAAACATACACTGAATGCAATGCAAGTTGCTTTAAATAAAAGCATATCCCATTTAATAGCACATTATCCTTGCTTATAGGCATATCCTGGCCAAATATTCCACATCTACACATTTATCTGAAATATATGTGCACCAATCTAACCCTGCATGTCTGCTTTGGACACCATTAGTTTGCATTCAGCCCCTCCTGCATTGTATCAGATCACTTACTTTCTCAAATGCATTTAGCAAAGTCTCAATCTTTGTCTGAAGAACAGCCAAAACTCAGCATAAATGTGTGCATCTATTGTGAGTTATTATTCAAGTTTTTACTTCAAAAATTCATATTTAATTCAATGTGGTGCTTGCCACTTCTTTGTTATTATTTGCGAAATTTACTAGCAATTTCTGAGTGGAATTTGTTTTAATATAAATCATGTTTTAATATAAATCATAGACCATTTTTAAGTTAATCGAACACCTTTCTTCATGCAAAAGGCAGATTTTCTGATGCCATCTTCTCAAAATTATGACCTAAACCCACTAACGTCAATACTACACCAACTTTATTTTATTTTTAGTTATTCGATCACCTTTCTACATGCAAAAGCCAGTTTTTTGGAAGCTATCATATAAAATTGATGACCTAAACCCATTAACATGTCATAAAACAGCTGTTAGTTGGAAGTCTAGCTTAAAGTTCTTCAGCCTTCTTTAAAGCAAACTCACATTTTGGTCTGATTCTAGTACGAAACAGCACCTTTTCACAAACCAATGAAACTAAAATGGGCTGAGATGCCATTTCTGTTGACATGAAAGAGTACTCGCTAATGTCCAGTTCTTATTAATCTGTAAATATCAGTGTTAACTGTCAATATTCAACGAGCAAAGTCTTTGGCACCTGATTTCCAATCATCCCCAGAAGCAATTACAAGCAGATAAATGGGCAGCAAACTCGCCTTATGTTCTCTTCTCTTCAGAAGATTAATACCTCACACGATTCAACATGACATTCAATACAGGGAGATAGAAAAAGAGATTTCTGCCTGTAGCTGGCTAGAAAATCAAGGTGATTTGAGAGCTTTAGGGCATAATATCACACAATAACGATATACTGGTTTCTTTTGAATAATCTTATTCCATTTTTATATGGAAAAAATATATAAAAAACGTTAGTCCAAAAAACAGAACGGGAAAAGTTGAGACTTACTCAAGTTACATCAAATGCCACAAGTTTATTTCCCCTAATAAATCATTCCTAAGAAATTAGCTATGGTACATTAAACTTGCCTGTCCCGACTGTGTTGATATATGAACTGAAATTCATTTACACTATATTTACATAAGGTTTCCATTTATATGGAAATTATTTCTGCCATTTCAGACCCACCAACAATTTTGTAGAAGCATCCACTGCCCCGTAAATCTATTTGATCTTCACAATAGTTCCTGGATGCTGCCGAATATCAGAGGAGCTAATTCATAAAATCATTAGGAACTTCCGCTGGTTGGGTAGGAAAGAAAAACAAAAGGAAAAGAAAGGCAATCCACCCCGACTCGTCTCGTCTTGTGGGTGTTGATGAATGGGGGGTTTTATTGAAAGTGAAAGGCTGGGAAGTAATAAATATATTCAAGATCATCAAGTTGTGCAGGTTGAAGATAGCGAATGATTGTTTCAGAGACTGGAGGAGCACAACAAAACATTATAACGGCTAGGAAAACTTTCTAAAATGATTTGTGGCTGAAATAGAATTTACCTTTGGGATGCCAGGGGTCCGTGAATTCGTATTTCCCCAATCCAACCGTTCTCAGCATCTGCAGGCCGTTGCTGGTGGTTTCCTGCTGGCCGTTCGTCAGCGGCCCATTGGTGGGCAGCGCCGAGGAGCTCATGGTGGCGGATTGCACCATGGGATGCGTCAAGTGGCTGTTGCCTACCACCGTGTGGACGGGATGGGCAACCTGGCAGACGCTGGGCATTGGAGGCAGGCCGCCGACGGCGAGGGATTGGCTCTGGACATTGAGGACCATGTTGGTCATTGGCTGTGAAGGCTGCTGTGGGAGATGGTAGTGTGTGGGTAATTGTGGATGGGGGGTTTGGAGCGCCGGGGTCACACCGACGATGGGCGCTTGGACGGTCACGCACTGGCTGTAAACTGGCGGCTGCGGCAGGGCATATGTGTGTGCCAAGAGTCCTGCCTGGCTGACGGCGGCAGCGACTTGCGGCGGCCATAGAGGAGCTGCAGAGAGCGAAACAACATCCATTTAAAGTAGAAGCATGCGATATGACGATATTAGATTGTGAACTTTACAGAGAGATCATTAGTATCGTGCATCAATGCACATTCTATCAGTTGCAGATCTATGGCTGTTTTTGGATTATTATAGTGTCTGATTATCATCTGTATCACAGTTACATTCACGTGACATTGTAGTTTATTATCTGCATGCGCTTGCAGGTGAATAGGGTAAAAATGTAAGTAACAGACTAATAGACATCACCATACTTGCTCAGTTGATTGAATATACTAAGAATTGCACACGTTTTGTATTAAGTTTTTTGTGTAAGTTTTCTGAACTGTTACATTTAAATATGCAAATAAGGCATTATGTAATTAAATATGCACTAATTTGAATACATTTCCAGAAAATGAATCTGAACATTGGATAAAGCCAGGTTCAAAATTGAATAAAAAATTGTTTCATTTGACTTAAAGTTAAAGGTTTTTACAGAAGGGATTCTGGATATCTCTTTTTATCACCCATAAATTAGAAAACACTGTTGAAAGCCAGGAAAAATAAATGTTCACCTTGTTTTTAGGAATAAAATTGATAAAATAAGGCAAATTATATATGAACAAAACCCTCTATAAAAACTATCAGTATATAGATAGGAATAAAACTGTAAAGTTTGGAGTAAGTCTTTTTTTTCTTAAAGAAAACATATTTTGAGAAAATGACCTTTGCAGATGCAAATACACAAAGTGCAATAAAATAAACTTTTAAATGTGTATTTTGGATGTTTTCTTTACACTAGAATCTTATCTTTCTAATACTGTATTTGTCTTATTGTTTGTAATTTGAATCTTTTTTTTATATTTTTATAACAATTATAAAAATATTAGTTATAAATAGTTTAATAACAAAGATAAATAATGAAGTAAAATGAAATAAATTAATCTGGTCATATCTCCCACCCCTACTTTGGCTCAAATGGACTTTCATTCATTTTTCTTTCATGTTTTGTCATCTTGCAGGTTTATATTTTTAAACAGTGAAATTAGTTTGTATGTACTGCTCTGTTACTTGCAAAATAGTCTTAAAATCCAACATGAAAAAGAATTGTGATAAGATTGCAGATCATGTTCCTGCCTGAAAAAAATCGATATGATATGATATTTTTCCCATATCGCCCACGCCTAATTTGAAGCCACTTCGAGCAATCAATCAATCCATGCATGCAAGAGAAGATAACGAACAAGAGGTGTTATCACGGCGCTGTGGGCTTAGCTTTCAGCTCTTTACCTGTGATATCTTTCTCCCTCATCTGTTTTGCGGGCGGCTCATCCATGTCCCAGGGCGTGGACTGGTTAATGGGTGTTTGTCCCCACCGGACGCTATTAGCCAGGACCTGGCCCCGAGTCTGCATGTCTGCCGACGGGTGCCCAGAGACCTGTTTCAACAAGAAGAACGTCTCCAGTAAACAGACCAGCCTTTAATTACAGTCTACGTTTCCAATTACAGCCCATTTGCCAGACACTGGTACATCATTTTGCTTTGTTAATATTCCATTCCATTCGCTCTTTTAATTACGCCGCTGTTCTAGATTAGAGCCATCAATAATGCAGGAAAATCCAAGGTCGGCCCCCAGCAATTTGACTGGGTGCAAGAAAGTGAGATCTATATAGAGAACATTTAACTAATTAATTCTTATCTGCCTCGCATTGACTGTAAATCAAAGGGCAGGAAAGAAGTTTTGCGGGATCGAGGGGGACTTTTAATCACTTCGCTGAAAATAGGAACTAAAATCTAAAATCGAACTGGAAATGGACATGTAAACCTTATTCTTCTGTAGAAACTACTAGTTTCGACATTCACGATATGGAATGTTTCTTAAACATATTAACATGTACTCGATCTACAGTATGATGCTCAGCCCAAAGCATTGACTTTGCAGACCGAAAACATTAACAATTTCCACGCCATTGTTTAATGAAAGTACATAATATATGAACATATACTTTTCTCAATATTTACAGAATAAAAATTCAATTAGAAAACAGACACTCAAGAAGCTAACTGGCCAAATATTATCTGATTAATTAGTCTGGCTAATATGATATTTTCTGAATGGAATCTTGCTCACAATAATGAAATGAACAATTAGATTTTATTAAAGATCCCATTAAATGGTTAGACAAACATAATTTTCATCAAAGCAAGAAATTGGGGCTTGAAGCATAAAACGGATCCTTCACAGGCAAGAATGCATTAAAAAAATAACACACACACCTATCTATCTATCTATCTATCTATCTATCAAGAACTTTTCAATAATTATTCTTTTATACATTTTAATAAATACAGGTCTTTACATCTTTACATAAATATGTTACGTTGCACAACAGTGGAACATTAATTCAGCCACATGCCAACATTTTATTTTCACAAAAGTTATACATTTTATTTTCACTTAATATGCTTTGTGTGTATACAAAATCACTTTTGTAAATTTTATTTACCAAAATGGGACAACTCATACGGTATGTCATTGTAATTAAAAACTGACTGGTTTGCACAATATTTTTGCGTGCCAAAGACAGCAAAAAAAATCTCAGTTTGTTTTTCTGGAACAAAGCCTTTTATTCATATTCATCTCTTGTGTCTGCAAAAGATGGATCTTATTATGCCGCTGTCAGAACTCACTGTTTCATAAGCAAGTCGAAGAGGAGAGAAATAAGTAGCTGAAAACAAGTCCTAAACGTCTTCTTGATTTTATGCCTCTTTTATTTCATATGCATTTCAAAACTGTAAATAAAAAGAAGAAAACATAAAAAGATCCCTCTTTAGCGTCAAGTGTGGGCGTTGAGTTTGTCAATGCATTTTTCATTGCCAAGCCTGAAAAAACATTTCTTTAAATGTGAAAATTTTATTTAGACATTCCATCTTCAGTGGAAGACTGAATCAGACGCATTCCTCATCCCAGCGTGCCGTTGCTAAAATGATTCAAATTTCATCTAAAGTTCACCTAACAAAATGAGCAAAATCACTTCAAACTGTAAACAGTCGTAAAGAGCACACATACAAGTCTGTAACATACTTCACATGTCTGACAGTGCAGAGATAAAAAAAATGTTGTTCGTTACATCTGTAGATTCACATTTTTAGTTTTAATTTGACCTTTTGCTTAACCAGCATTTCAAAATGCAATTATAATGAGGAAAACAAATACACAAAAATGCAAGGACTTAAAATGTTATGAATGACAGACGTTCTCATTCTGTAGGAATCTTTCTGTGGAATTCAGTGCTAGTCTGCACATCGTTCTCCCATCTGAATGCAACTCAAGTCTAAAGCATTGCTAAGAAGCAAATAGAGAGACTCACACACTCAAACGGTTCAGAGCAGGTGCGCTGGACAAATGGCATGAGATGAAAGAACAAAGAAAAAAAGAAAAGGTCTGCAGACCGCTGTAATGCGCAAAGAATACTTATTTATTAACGGCCACATGCTGCAGTGTTAATATATTAATACTGAAGTATTCTTTGTAAGCTACAGGACTGGGCAGGACCTCGTCATGCTTCATGTGAACGCCATTAAAAAATGATTCAAGCATGTGGAAAGAGCAGAAATCTGAACCTTCCTTACCGACTGCTTCACCTCAGAATAGAGATGCATGTTCATATCGCTGACAGGAGGGCGAGCAGTAATGAAATTCACCTGCATTCACTAAAATTGTCAAAAGTTGTATCTGGAATATTCCATGTGAGAACGCTGAATAAATATAACATCATGGAGCTGAAATATGTCAAGTCTATTTTCTCCTTACATTTGGACAGCACTGTTGACTCATGACGAGTCGGAGTGATGAGAGGAAAACTGGAGCATTTGAAATATAAAATTTTAAAATATATATTACAACATTATTTTTAGTCAGTCAATTTTGAGGTAACAGCTACACTCTTAAGTTGAATTGAAATTAAATGGAATGAATCAATGAATAAATGAACGAATACTTCAGAAACATTACAACATTATTTTTTAGCCAATTTTGTGGGAACATCGATACTTATTTTTTCACCATATTTTTGGAGCATTACGACATCATTATTTTTAAACCAATTTTTGACAGAACAGCTGCATTTTTAGTTGAAATAAATAAAATCTTCAGAAATATTACAACATTACTTTTAAGCCAATTTTGGTGGAAAATCAACTCTTTATTTAAAATTATTAAAATACTTTTGAAATAATACATTATTTCTAAACCAATTTTGGGGTGAACATCTGCATTTTCAACGCTATCTCGCGACCAATTCGTACATATTTTACAAGGTGGCAAATTCATACGAATTTTGATCAGCACTTTATATATCTGAAATAAAATACTTTGAAACATTAAAAAACTATTTTTATACATTTTTGGGGGAACATCTGCACTTTTTAGCTTTAATAAATAAACAAGTCCTTTTGAAATATTACAACATTACTTTAAAACATTTTGGGGGAACATCTGCAAATCAACAAATACATTTTCATATTTTTCCTATTGATTTCGGGGTGATATACAGACATTGTTTTTTAGATAAATCCATAAATCCACATAAAGTCTCCAATTTGTGTTTATAAACGGTTTGAAATATCTGCAGTGACACACAAAGATGTATCCCCTTGTATGGTATTATGGCTTATGCTTATTTACTGAGCACTATGAGGAAGACAGCAGAAAATAAAAGCACATCATTTACCTCCTAATAACACTGACAGAATCATCCACCAAAACCCCAGCGGGCTGGTTTCAGGGTTACAAGACTCTTGAACATCAAACCAGAGTTTATTCTGTGATCAGCTGACTGCATGGAATCCCTTACATGTTAACCCCAAAACGACACATTTGACCCACTTCACCAGTCGCTGAAGACGTGGTCAACAGCCAGTGGCTAATCGAGTCCACAGCCGGCCGCGTGTGAAAGAGCCAGCGTCTAGAGCTGTGGACAAAATTTGACCTGCGGAAAAATAAAACCACTATTTCCAATTATGAACCAATTTCCCTCGTGTGCCACGTCAAAAACCTGTGGTGTAACACACACCTCTTAGCAATTTAAATCATGTCATGATTATGTTTGAATATTAGCTGGAGTCCAGAAACAGCTTTTCCGCTCTGTCCCCTAGGCAGGAGCCACACGTTCATACTCCCCAGGAAGCAGGTGCTTCGTTTAGTGAAAGTGACCTGCTGAAGTTTTCAAAGTGCACCAGGAGAGCAAGTGGAATTATGATAGCAAAGCTGTGGAGTTCACATGCGCTCATCTGCAGCCGTCCTGCATGCGTTCAAAGACGCTTTCCATGTGCCTGCAGGCGCAGCGAAACTGCAAATATTACATTTCCAGTTCATTTTAGCTGACTTACTAAAATACTTCCATTTCTGTATCAGTTTATGCATGAAGAGCATCCATGATGAAACGCTATGCATGCTGCATCTCGCTTTCAAGGTCAGAAGTTCAGAGTGCATGATCAGATTAAAGCAGATGCACAAAATAAAACTGACCGTTAAGCAGTTGCACATGTACTGTAACTTATTTCCCGCGAACGAAAGCGCAAACACTTTCTATGAAATCTGTAACAGTAAATATTCATATTATACTATCATTCAAAAGTTTAACATTCTTTTTTTTGTTGAAAGAAATTAATACTTTTATTCAGCAAGGATGCATTAAACTGATCAAAAGTGATTATTTATTGATTTATTTTAAAAATTATATTTCAAATAAATCCTGTTCTTTAGAATTTTCTATTCAACAAATAATTCTGAAAAACTAAATAAATCACAGTTTCCACAAAAAATGTGAAGCAGCACAACTGATTTGAACATTGATAATCAGAAATGTTTCTTGAGCAGCAAATCAACATATTAGAATGATTTCTGAAGATCATGTGACACTGAAGACTGGAGTAATGATGCTGAAAATTCAGATTTGATCACAGAAATAAATTACATTTTAAAATATATACAAATAGAAAACAGTTTTCGTTCTAACTTTTGAATGGTATAAAATAAAATAAAAACAAAAAATAAAAAAAAAATAAAAAAAAAAATATATATTATATATAAAATATATACATGTTTTTTTACAGTAAACAAAAACAGGACAGGATCAACTTTTTTTTAATCAAATAAATGCAGCCTTTGTTATCTTTCAAAAATATTTCAAAAAATCTTACAGGCCCTAAACTTTTGAATAAAATAAAATAAAATGACTATTTTTAAATATATTTTTTAAAACGATACCTTACATAAAACAAAAACAAGACATGGCTTGCTCTGATTTTTATCCTGAGAATCAACTGGATTGTAAAAGGTAGTTGTTACATAGCAAAACACAGCCAGGGAATTGCAAGGAAAGGTAGAAAATAGGGCTGTGCAACACTTTTGGATGACGCAGATGATTCAGACGTCTCTTCAGAGCGAGGTCTCTTTAAATGGCACGTGTTCATTACTGTACGAGGGCCTGTCAAACAACGACAGCATGCTTCTGCTCATCCTCCATCCGGTGGTGTGCGTGCAGGATCACTTCACGCAGTCAAATAAGCCGTCTCCATTCGAGCGGATGGCTGTCCTCCACCATCCTAATCCACCAGGCGTTGGGCAGCATCGCTCTCCGCCTCTCATAAAGCCAAATACAGCATCCACACTGTCATGCTCTTATTTGCTATTCCTATCTCTGCTGTCAACACAGAAGCCTCTTCCTCACCCGGCAGAAGCGCTCGCTCCCGCGGCGCCAGCAACCGATGATCCATCATTTGTCAGGACCGTCGCTTTGTGAAGTAAGTTTGCGATTCCTTACGGCGTCTTTAAAAACATCCTCAGAGACGGGAATCTGCGGTGGTCTCCCGCTGATGGGAACAGAGGAATTTTTTTTATAGGACAGAAACTTCCCAAGCACCACGTCTTCCTCGTGTTGATGTTTCAAAGGAGGAACTCTTGGCCTTCAGTTTGTGCCTTTGGCCGCTGAGAAAGCTTCAGGCTGGAGCAGCTTTATCTTGAGATGAATTCTGCACGCGTGCGGCTGCAGATGATTTTCAACAGCAAGGAGACACGGCTCTTAAAAGGGTCACGGCTCCTCAGACCTGTGAGGGACACTGCTATATATATGAATGACAGGCAGAAATACACGGGTCTCAAAGTCAACGGTGCTGTTCTCTGATGTCTGGCTTCATCCAGACTGTGTCAGATTCACAAGCGAACAGAAAATGCCTCTGAAATCAATTCAGTCAAACTGAATTTTTGAATTGAAGCAAACCATGAGCAAAATTGGTCATTATACACACAAATGTGTTTCTGTTGAGGGAATCCCACTTCATCGCTGTTCATTTTTACCTACACAAGCAAGTTGGAGAAAATGCACCAGGGTCCAAATCAAATGCTACAAACTAACAATGTGTGAAAATGACCAAAAACAGTGACATATAAGGGAAAAAAGTCTGTTTATTTTGCTATATTAACTATGCTTGATACTATACTTATTTGAATTTTATTTATATTTACATTTACATTTATTTATATATTCTGGCACACACCAAACCAGTTTTTTTTTTTTTTTTTTTTTTTGCAAACAAACCAAAATTCTCTGAAATAAAATTCAATAACTAACCAACTAAAATATATAAATAATTAAATAAACAAACAAAAAAAATCATTTGACTTTTATCTAGGTGGTGTTCATTATATCATTCATTCATTCGTTCATTTATTCATTCATTTTACTGTTGTGTAGTTTTGTTGATAGTTTTTAAGGATGTTGGTATCTGTCTAATCTGTTTTATTAAAAAAAGAACACTTATAATTGATTATGTACTTATTTGCATTTTATTTTGTATTATTTATATCTATTTATATAATATTCATTTCTAGTTACAAATTGTATTTGTTATATATAAAATCAAGTGGTCCAAACAGGTTTTTACTGCAAAAGTCAACCAAAAATGCTGTAAAAATCAAACACTAAAACTGTTTTAATTTGGTTTGTGTATTTATTCATTTATTCATTAATTAATTCATTCATTCATTCATTCATTCATACATACTTTTGGGTAGTTTTGATTATTTTTAGGGATGTTTTGCTATCCTATACTTAGTAGTTTTTTTATTAATTTAATTACATTTTATTTTAATTTAATATTTAATTTAAATTTTCCACTGTTTGCTCTATGAGTTTATTAGAACTCCTAGTCACAATAGACAGATGTCAACATATTAATAACCTTAAAGAAACAGTCAACAAAACCAAATACCTTCTAGACAAAGTTAAAATAATTTCAGTGTTTGTTTTTTAGGCAATTTGGTTGACTTCTGTGTGATAAAAACTAGGTTTGATGTCACTTGATGTCCAAAGTAAAATCTGAATCAAAGCAAAACCAGTTGAGAAACACTAGTTTAATTTACCAAGGCCTTCCAAATAGTTTTTATGTCTAATCAGAGAATAAATGGGAATAATTAGCCAAATGAATCATGCAATTATGCTGCTGGACTAATGAAATTCCTCTGACTGTTGAATCTGCCCAAATGGAGCAGAATTATGCCAACTTATGAGTTTACAGCAGCGTGGCAGACCCGTTGTTATTATCTGTAATATGAATATGAAGTGGCACAATACAAAAGCATGATAACGAGCAATTCAAACGATCACATAACGATGAGATATTTCCTTTGCAGGCTCTTCATTGTCTTGTCTGCCCTCAGTGAGCGACTGCAGAGTTCAAGAGTCCTGCGTGTTTTGGCATGTTCTGACTGGCCGTTTTACATAATGCAGTTTCACTAAATCTAAATGAGAGAGCTCTTAGCTGACAAAATGAAACCTTCAGCGGAGCGGAGCTGTTGAAAGAGGTCACGCTACAGATAGCGGCTGAAATACTCAATAAGCTTTCAGGGCGTCTTGAGAGCCGTCCAGAAACACAAGACAGCCATGATTAGGGGAAGAAATGAAATGGGAGCAGAGTATGAAAGTGTCTGAAATGATGGTGGAAACAGCACTCGCATGGTCACGTTCCCGCTGTAACTCTACATCTGCTGGGAAACCTCGACAGAATAAGTTACAGACTGCAGAAATACACAGAACTGTTGACAGTTCATCGCTGTTCATTTTTAGCCTACATGAACCGAACGGAGAAAATGCATCAGGGTCCAAATCAAAGGCTCCAAATGAATGAGGTGTGGAAATGGCTTAAAATAACAACATATGGTTATTACAATCGCTTTATGAAATAACTTATTTTGCTAGATGCTGCCGTTCATGGTTTTCATCGTGTTCGAACAGATACCATCTGTGAATTATATACGTCAATAAAACTAGAAAACAGCCTAATTTACAATTAGATTTTTTTTATTTACATGATTATTTAGATTTATTGATGATAATTAGTTGGTATACAGTACAGTATTTACTATATACACCAATGGTATAATGACCGTAACCATATTTGAGATCCTCATTTAATTTTTTTTTTATAAATAATCTTACTAAATAAAAAAAATAACAGAATAATTACAAATAAATACATAAATAATTTTGTAACAATAAATCGTCTCATATAGGGACTTTAAAAAAATATGCCACTCTGTTAAACAGATTTACGGTTATATTTATTTACATATTTATAGTTTTATTGATCCTAATTAGTTTACCAATGGTATATTACTATATTTGAGTGCCTAATACAGCTTCACAGTTCTATTTATTTACATGAATAAATGTCATTTTTTTCAAGTGTTCTGATGATAATTAGTTTAACAATGGTATACTAATAGCATCACTATATTTGAGATCCTCACTGTATTTAAAATAAACAAACAAGTGCAATTATTTAAATAAATTAAGAATTTAACACTTATAAATAAATAAACAATAAATAAATATTAAATGAATAAATAAAGCAAATAAATGAATAAATATTTGATTGTAAAAATAAAATATAATAAGCTTTTCAGTTATATTACATGTCATGAATAAATGCAAATTAGTGTTTTCTAGTTTTAATTATATTAATGTTATATATCAATATGTATATTAATCGTGACACCATATTTGAGATCCTCGCTGTCTTTAAAAAAAACAATTAATAAATAAGTAATAAATACATAAATAATAAATTAAACAAGTAAATAAACAAACAAACAAATAAATGTTTCTTTGATTGTAACAAACTATACTGTCTGATAAAAAGAAACCGCTCCATATAAAGGATATTTGTCTGATAAACAGCCATTCATTTAACAAGATGCTGCTTCATTAAATGGCTTTATTAGTAGCTTGTAGCATAACTAGAAAAGTCAGAATGTAGTTGAACTTCATTTTATCATCTTGTATTGTAATTAGCTTGTAGAAAGTTTCAAAAGTAGCTTCACCAACACTTCTGCATTTTAATGAGTCTGAATGCGACAAATTGACCCTTTTGAGTCATTTGACAGTATTTATATCTGCCTCACAAGAGCGGCGACTCTTTTCGCAGGATCAAGACGAAAAGGCCACAAAGCCAATCTTCTCAGCGAGATTCGTAACTTAATATGCAAGCAAATTACTTTAGCACACACTCAATTATTGGCTGCTCACGCCACCGCTGAACTCCCGCAATACAATCACAAAATGAGAGAAGCCAATATGCCGATACTTTAAATAATAAAATGTCCATCTTTTCACACAAAGACGTCTTTGTACGTGGAATGAAAGATGCACAAGCATATTGCTTTTGACCCCAGACTTTCCCCAGTGTAGACGTCTGTAAATCTAAGATTGCTTTATTCTTCCCCCCGCCCCGCTCCGGCCCGTCTGAAATATGAAAGCAGGTAGCAGGAGTTTCTTCTTGACACAGATCAATAAGCAGCCCCGCTCTTCCTTATCAGAGATGGCTTGTAGAGATACGCTGGTGGGGGCGGCTGCAGGGCTTTCATGATGGATGACAGAAAAATTGACCCTAAGATCCACCACTGCACGCGCTTTAATCTCCTTTTTTTGCCGCGAGCGGAGACAACAAACACATGTGGCACGTAATGATGCCGCAAAGCTCTCCAACTTGATGTGACCATCAACAGTTGTGTTTGAAGTGGCTCTATCCATGCACAAGGACAAACAATGCTAAATCCTGCTAAACAAACAGATTTAACTAAATAAAAAAAATCAATAAACAAAAAATACATATATAGTAAATATAGCCAAGAAAAAAAAGAATTAGGTTAAATTAGGCTGATGTCAACATGTAAAAGTTGTGTAATGCCTTCCTTAAAAACCATCAACAAAACTAAACATAAAACAAATAAATAAATTAAAAAAACCTTAAAAAAAAATTAAATCTAAGTAAACTTATATAAATATTTATACTTTATATAAACAGAAAAATAAAATGTAAAAGCATAAAAAACATGGAAAAAACAAATGGTAAATAAATTAATTAATTAAATACAGAATCATCTACAGTGAGAATTTTACACTGCAGGAAATGTTCGCAAATTTATAATGCATAAAATCAAGTCTCATCTCATGTGTTTCCCTCCCTATAACACACAGAAATATGTACGATTGGAAGAAAAATGGGTTTCAAAAAGCACTTCATGTAAATTTACTTATCAGGGTTATTAAACTAAAACCATTAAAAAATGCTGTTACTTGAAATATTTGTTTTTAATATTTAATAATTCAGTTTTATTGAGGAACCTTTAACAAAATAATAATAATAAAAATGCACTAAATAATTATATTTTAAAGAAGACACATTTTAAAAAAAAAAACTACTAAAAAGAACAGAAACACACATACATGTATATATATATATACATATATATATACTGTATATATATATATTCAGAATGAGAATGAGCTTTATTGGCCAGGTATGTTTACACATACGAGGAATTTGTTATAGTGACAGAAGCTCCACAGTGCAACAGAATGACAGCAACAGGACAGGACACAGATAATAAAAGAATATACAAATAGGCAATGTACAAAATAGCAAAAACACAATATATAATATAGACAATTATGTATGTACAGGTATGTGTGCAAATTTGAAATGTAAATAAGTATGTGTGATGAATAAGTATGTGTTCAAAAACAACTGGTATGTTTACAAACACACAATAATGTCAAAGACATATCAAGATCTAACAGCCAATCACACAGCAGAAATAAGCGTGAAGACAGTCAGTCAGCGCATGTGGCTAATAAGCTAACGCGTCTCTGTGAATGGCGAGCCGTTTCGTCTGATATACAAAATCAAACACACAGTGTTTTCAGCATCTGTGTCTATTCATCACACATACTTATTCACACATACTTATATATTTTTTTACATACTGATAAAAAAAAAAATGTATAGCCTGAATGAACTGTAAGTCGCTTTGGATAAAAGCGTCTGCTAAATGCATAAAAATGTAAAATGTAAAAATGAATAAATAATGTATAATAGTGTTGTGTGTTCCACGTTATTGTCAAGTGTTCATGAGATGGATAGCCTGAGGGAAGAAACTGTTCCTGTGTCTGGTCGTTCTGGTGCTCAGAGCTCTGTAGCGTCGACCAGACGGCAACAGTTCAAAGACGGGATATAGTATATAGTATATAGTATATATATAAAATAAAATAAAATAGTAAAATAAAAACTAATTCAACAATCTATAGTTGTAAAATAATGAAATACAATAAAAAATAAATAAAACATAACCCATAATAGTATCTCAGTGTTACCACAACTACACTCCTTCAAAGTCAACATAAAAATTGACCAAATTTGCTTCAGAATCAAACCTGGATGAGTCATATGCACACTTTCATGGGCCGTTTTGTCCCTTTTGGACTTTAGCAGTGTGAGTTACCATCGACTACCATTGAAGCGGGAACATCTCTCAATTGCTTTTTAGAGAAGAGTGTGATACCAGTTTGGAATGACATGAGGGCGAGCGGCCGCAGGTGTGTTCAGTCCTACCTTAGTCGTGGAGGTGGTGCAGGTGGAGGCTAACCGCTTGCAGGTCAGCTCACTGTTGGCCGTGCTGGTTGCTCCAGTGACCGGGGTGGGCAGCAGCGAGGGGATGACGGGCAGGGGCAGGAGGCCGGGACGGTTGTTGCCGCTGTTGGGGACGGAGGAGGCAGAGGTGGAGACGCAGCCGTTAACGGTTCCGCCGCAGCTGCTGTTGGAGGCGCAGCGCTCCCTCCGCTCCCACACTCTGCGGAAATCCCGCTCAAAACGCTGATGGTACCGTGACATCATGACAGAACGGAGCGGGAGAACGAGAGACACTTCTGCTCACGGTGAGCTGGAGAACACCTAACGGAGGAGAACAAACATCTTATATTAATGTCTCAAAAAACAACTGGTTTGTTTACAAACACACAATAATGTCAAAGACATATCAAGATCTAACAGCCAATCACACAGCAGAAATAAGCACGAAGACAGTCAGTCAGCGCATGTGGCTAATAAGCTAACGCGTCTCTGTGAATGGCGAGCGGTTTCGTCTGATATACAAAAAAATCAAACACACAGTTTTCAGTATCTTTGTCTAAATATTATGACATGAACACATGAACCACTCCTCCATCCTATTCAAGGTTTTAAAGTTTTGCTTTAGATAAAAACTCTAAAATGAATTCAGAGACAAGTTTCTTCAAAAGAGTTTGTGGATTAATATATCTTCCTAACAGAATTTAAGCCAACATAATTTAATAAAATATGTTTAAGAGATGTTTAAGTGTTTCCAATGAGTCTGGGCTGCAAAATGGATTGCTATGGATTGTAGATCGATTATCAATTAGCATCAATTATACAGAAATAAAAGACAATATTGTCTTCTAAAAGACACTTTTTGGCTGCTTTTCTGTGCAAATATTGATGTATGCCATTAACTGTGATTAATGTGATTAATTAGTCAGCACATCATATAACTAATCCAATTAAAAAGATTGAAAATTAAAAGCCCTAATTAAAACACTTAGTGACAATTAATCTCCTGATCTCATATTTTGTATCTGCTGAAATCTGAAAGTATACTTTACCATCAAACGCATTACACTTTACATCTGTAAGCTCATATGTATCAAAAGAACAATAACATTGGTTGTGTTTCACTGGTACATAAAGTTTATCACTCGTAGAGATTCAAAGCTCACTGTCACCATGCAAAGACTATAGATTACCATCTGGATGTGATTTATAAATAAATAAAATCTCTATCATGTGCTGATGTGTACTTCTCCACCTCATCATTAAAATCACACACAATTAAACTCAAACAGCTTTTATGTTAAACTATATAAATGTCCTACATCATTCTGAAGGCGTTAAACATATTTAATTAATCTTATTATAAGTTATGTTTGGCAGCCTTTCATCAAAATCTACTGCAAGCTGGAAACACTGAAAGCACTGAATAGTTTCAGATATAGCATGGGAATTCAGTGTCTGGTCAGCATCTCTATTGTCACATGATTCATTCTGTATGATTCTGCCTTTAAATTCAGCACAAAAGATGAGAGGTCACATGTTGTCTAGAGAGGCGAGATAAGCAGCTGCTTTACAGATCAATCCAGCCATGATGTGTGACAGCAGCACAAAAGAGCAACGCTGATGCTGATAACAGAAACGGTGTGAATGAACATGTTTGGTGAATCAACTTTCTGTGAAAAAAACATGTCAATTAGTCAATCAGTCTATGAGTTTCCAATGACTGAAGCCAAGACTAATTCTAAAATGAGAGAGATTTCTAGATTTCTATATATATTTATTCTTCAATAATACAACAATATTTAACAATGAGCAAATCTGATGCTAAAATGATTAGATAATTCATTAGATCTTCAAAGGTTCTCCCACACAATGACAAATATGAGGTATATATATACAGTGCATGTGGAAAGTATTCACAACGCGTCACTTTTTCCACATTTTGTTATGTTACAGCCTTATTCCAAAATGAAATAAATTCATTATTTTCCTCAAAATTCTACAAACAATACCCCATAATGACAATGTGAAAGAAAAACATGATTTTTTTTTTTTTTTTTTTTTAAATCACATGTACATAAGTATTCACAGCCTTTGCCATGACACTCAAAATTGAGCTCAGGCGCATCCTGTTTCCACTGATCATCCTTGAGATGTTTCTACAACTTGACTGGAGTCCACCTGTGGTAAATTCAGTTGATTGGACATTATTTGGAAAGGCACACACCTGCCTATATAAGGTCCCACAGTTAACAGAGCATCTCAGAGCACAAACCAAGCCATGAAGTCCAAGGAATTGTCTGTAGACCTCCGAGACAGGATTGTATCGAGGCACAGAAAAATTTCTGCAGCATCGAAGGTTCACAGAAGCATGTAGTTTCTGTTACCCTTAATGGAAGAAGTTTGAAACAGCCAGGACTCTTCCTAGCGCTGGTGTCCTGGACAAACTGAGCAATTGATGGAGAAGGGCTTTGTCTAGACTGGTGACCAAGAACTTGGAGTTGAGCTCCATGATCATATATGCAGATGGGAGAAACCCACAGAAGGACAAACATCACTGCAACACTCCACCAATCTGGGCTTTATGGCGGTGTGACTTGTGTGCATGTGATTTTTTTTTCTGTTTTTTTAATTTTAATAAATTTGCAAAGATTTCAAACAAACTTCTTTCATGTTGTCATTATGGGGTATTGTTTGCAGAATTTTGAGGAAAATAATGAATTTAATTCATTTTGGAATAAGGCTGTGACATAATAAAATGTGGAAAAAATGAAGAACTGTGAATACTTTCCGGATGCACTGTATTTAATACTGTCAAAAGGATAAAAGACATCAAGCTAAACTGTTTATCTACAATCACCCATCCAGATATAGGCAAATTCAAATGCGCATTATTCATGCACTTCATTTAAATGCATACAAAATAGGTGGTGAAGAGACTCTTTCTCTTAGTTTAAAGTAAAGAGAGAAGAGAATTGATGGCAGGTGTAAAGTGGCTGCAAGGTGGGAAAAACTAGAACAATCAATGATTTATCAGAGACTTTTCTATTGTTCTCTTGAGCTAAACACAGCATAAGAGCACAGTTCTTCAATTCATAGTTTAATTTTAATCTATATGCACAAATACGACATACATACATAGCAATACATTTTACCCAAATATCTAAGGAATGGGCTCCAATATTGATTTTACTACAGAAGTTCAAATTAGAAACACTACGACATCATGTCTTTATGCTTAATTTTAATTATCTTGTGAAAAAAAAAATATATAATAATTTTCTTTGATTACAACTTAAAAAGTACATTCATTCTCAATAGAAATAAAATTGGGAAAGGCGCTTTAAAATAAAATTATCATTATTATAATTATTAAAAAAAAACATCTACATTTAATAATCTATAGTTGGTGCAGTCTATAAATGCTGAATCTGAAACTCATGCTTTGCAGATACTGTACAATGTCATGATAATTTCATTTCTACACTGCACTGGAAAACAAAGGCCAACGATGATGGAAAACAAGGAAAGATCGTATGTGACAGAATCAAATCCCTGGGAATTCCACAGCGCATGCATTTTTCCACAGCCTTTTAAACTCGAGCTGCAGGATGGATCCAGCAGTTCAAACGGCTGGAATAAACCTCGTACGGCTGAACATATCTCTGACATGTGGTTAAAAACAGGCAGGAAAAGAAAAACCGTAGGTGTTGTTTCATTTGTATCTTGTACACAAGCTCTAAGGTGAGATAAATAAATTACAGTATCAATGTGGGCTAAAAAAAAAAACAATGATGCACATATAGCTTTGAAATAATGAAGAGGTTTGGTTTAAATATATACAGCAGCAGTTCTGTCTCTTCACACTATGAACTGAAAAACACCAAGCATATCATTAAACACCGTCATATTGTTCTCTGCTTCAGTCCCACCTCTGCTATTGGACACATAAAGACGCCTAATGAGCTATAAAACACATTTCAAATCCATCAAGAAAGAGAGAGAAAACTGCAAGCATTTCATTAAATCTGGCATTCACGAATCATAAAATGAAAAGTTTCCATGCTTATGCTATTTTGTATAAAAATTAATGAGCAAAAGAGAGCAATTATATAAATGGAAAACGGGCAAAAAAAACCTGCATATATTGAACATTTTAAAACATCTTCACATGTGTCTCATCCAATCATATTTTAGAGCAGTAACTGTGTGTTTCATAATTGAAAGTATTACAGTCAGTAATCCACATTTCACCTTTTATTTCTGATTCTTGTCCTTTGTATAAAAACCACGCTCCGCTAAACTTTCCATTTATGATCTAGATTCAATCTCTCCCGTACGCGCCTCACAGATCAATTCATTCATTCCGCCACTTGAGACGAGATCCTGTCATGTGTGAACAATGCAGCGAGAGCAATATGCCAACATGTGCTCCAGCACAGCAACACCCGCACATCGAGGACTTTCAGATGCACTTGGACCCTCGCATTTCTAATTCTGGCTTGAGAGGAGAATCACTCGCTACAACAAAAAGTTACAGTTGCGTGTTGGTAAAAATTAGAGTTTTTAATTTGAGACAGTGATAAACCACACAACAGACTTTGGCAAATACTAAGAGAAATGTCAAATCAAGTCAATATCAAGTATGTTTTATGTGGGCAAACAGCACTTCTAATCTCATCATAGAGGTTCCTCTAATGTTAGAGGATGTTTCCCCATAAACCGCATTTTATTTTAGGAGATGCAAACGCACATAAAAAGATTACATAAGGTGAGTGACAGTTTAATTATCTGTTAAAACCTCATCAAATTGTATGCAATAATTACAATGTAGAGAAACTGGATGGGATTTCAGTGCTCAGATAAAAAATATTCTAAACCTTACTTAATACTATGTGAGAGACTCCAATATTCACAACATTCACTACCTTTATCTTTATCATTAAGATCATTGGAAAAATATGCATGTGGTGATATTTCTGCAAAATAGTTCTGCTTCAGTTTGGAAATTAAATGTCCAGCAAGTGGCACTAAAAGGTTAATGCTTTACTCTGTTTTAAAATAACGTATCAGCTACACTAAACTTGACCCTAAATACACCCAATAGTGTTAAAAAAAGCAAATGTGAAATAAAAATACATTTGCTGAAGCAGCCATTTTACTCATGTTTCAAAAGACTAGTACTCAAGCGCTCCACATCAGGGTAGGGTTGCACCAGCTATTCGTAAGTTCTTACTTAAATTAGAACGTTAAGTCTACACTAGAGGCCTAGTAACTCCTAGCTAGTTTGTAACTAAATCTATACATTATTTGGTTGCACCAGTTGTTCGTAAGGCAGGACGTAGCTCGTAGTTCATAAGATCTCCGTAAAGTAATGCATAGTCACATAATATGACGTTTACCCTAAATCATCCAATAGAAACCTTCAAATATGCGAGCAGAACTTGATTAAATGCTATGAATTTTAATTTATCCTTCATTCTAACTTCTTTTGCCTCGCGTATACTAACGGTAAAAACAAGTTTCCATTAAAAACAATACATTAATAACATTAGTCTATATGTAAGCTATTTTATATGTAAATAACATTCAGAAACTGTAATTTAAATAAATAAGGATCGATAAATTCTGAAAGAAAAAAAAAAACATAAGAAATGCCATTTGTTTATTATTTCATCTGACATGCGCAACACAGACCGAAGCACACAGGCGTGCTGTAGATGGGGTGTTGAAGACGCGCTAAAAAAAACAAAGAACGTTTATTCACATATTGTTCTCTCTTAATATGTAGGTGAGTGTAAATGTCAGAAGCATCATATATGCCTAAAGGATTGAAGGTAAAAGAAGAGCATATTGATGCAGTTCAGTCTGCTATTTTTAGTTTATACGTAGAGTTACACTTCAACTAAGTGTAATGGTGCAACGAACAAATATTTAGTAGTGCGTAAGTTGTAACTAGAGATGTTCCGATACCCTTTTTCCCTTCCTGATACTGATTCCTAGGCTCAGGGTATCGGCCGACACAGAGTACTGATCCGATACCTGGGTGTGTATCTGGTTATACATCTGTGTGTACTACTAGCCCTTTATGAATTGATACAATTATTGTATGGTGTGCTTCACTATATATATATATATATATTCCAGACTTTCCTGTAGCTCAAATGGTAGAGCATGGCGCTAGCAACGCCAAGATCATGGGTTCGATTCCCAGGGAAAGCAAGAGCTGATCAAATGTAAAACTGGAACTTGAATGCAATGTAAGTCGCTTTGGATAAAAGTGTCTGCTAAATGCATAAATGTAAATGTAATATATATATATTTATATATATATATATATAATATATATATATATATATATATATATATATATATATATATATATATATTTATTTATTTATTTATATATATAAAAAATGTAATCGCGTTAATCACAGTCATGGACTTAATCATGATTAATCACAAATTTAAAACACTAGGATTTACCTGTAAATGTGTTGAAATAAAGAAATGCATGACAAACTAGTTTAAGGAAACAGAACCTTTCACACTTCCGCCAGGTATGAGACATAATCCTTATTATTCTTTGATCATTATTCTTTTGTTTTTATTCAGCCATTATCAGTCTTTATACTGGCAATAAAACATTTACCAAGCCACATCACTTCAATCCCAGGATACATTTACCCAACTATTATCAAAAGTATTTCTAAATAAATACAACAAAACATTTTCTTGCGACCTTACGTGAAGTATTATGACAAAATGCATTATGAAGAAGAATTGGACCTGTTCTGCAGGTGCATTAGAGCTAACATTAGCATCATGCTACATAAGACAATTTATGAGATTAATAGTACACTTTTACTCAGAACTCACTTCAAACCACCATCGAGTGTTTGTAATAACTTCCTTCTGCGATCACATGTGGAATTTGGTCGTTTACTGTTGTTAAAATATGCTTTTTATAGCCTTTTATATCGCTGCAAAAATGAGCATTTCAGATGTAAGTTACATATTCATCTCAAGAAAATCACATAGAAACCATATCCTATCGTAATCGCGTGTTTATTATTTTATATAATGTATAGTGGCTGTTGTCATGTTTATTTCTGCTGTGTTGTATGCTCTGGCTGAAACTCACGTTGTTTGTGATGTTACAAGCGTCTCTCCGTTCTGAAGTTGCCAGGTGTACATTCCAAGTATGATAAACATTAGTAAAAGGATCTATTTTAGTTTTTATTTGTCTATATACACTTTGGGCGGCCGCGGTAGATTATAAAAGTACGTTAGCCCAAAAAACCGCAACCCTCGGCTCTGTAATTTTTCCCGCGACTGTATTTTCAAAATAGTCCACGAACACTTGTGCCGCAGCCGCTACCCTGACAACACTGTTCACTGTATCCTTATCACACACTGATAGATAACCTTCCGCACTGCGATGACGGGAAGCAGTTGGGGTCAAACCTTATCAAACGATTAATTTGCGTAAAAAAAATATTAACGCGTTAAAATTTTTAGATTAATCACATGCGTTAACGCGTTAAAGTTGACACCCCTAATATATATATATATATATAATATATATATATATATATATATATAGAGAGAGAGAGAGAGAGAGAGAGAGAGAGAGAGAGAGAGAGAGACTGGAGAGTAAACAAAAAAATGTAATATTTAATGTTTGGAAAATGGCACATCTTTTTAAATATCTAAAACACTCTTAACATCAGTCAGTCAAGCATTATAAATATATTATGATAATCAAATTTTATTTAATGATAGAACTTTAGCAATTAGAATTAAAACTTGGTCACCATGTATGAATGCATATTAGTCATTTTAACTGAACATAGGACTGGTGGTGGTGCTTTTTTGGTCATTCAGTGTTTCTGTAAAAATGGGGAAAAAAATATCAATAATACTGATAAGATAATAATCATACTATGAATTCTACTAAGAACAATATAAAACGCACTAAGGATTAACGAGCTGCTGGATTCATGAATATTAATCACGTTGTCTGCATTGGCTCGAACTGATTTGCTGAAATCAAAACAGGGACGATAATAGGTGAGCGCCAGCCAATGAGATTGTCATTTGCGCATAAGCTCCGCCTACTACCGGAGAACCCGGCAGTTAAGGTGAAGAATTCCAAAGGAACTCCGTTATTTTGACAGGAAAATACAACAAAGAATATCGTTTACATACCATGCAGAATTGACGCGCTTCATGTAAGACTCTCTCGCTCCCTCTCTCTCTCTCTGCGTGTGAGGAAAAAAGCAAAGCGACGGCGAGTCGTGCGCTTCACACTAGAGCAGGGGTGCCCACACTTTTTTGTGTGGGGATTTACTTTTCAAATGAGAAACTCACAGAGATCTATCAAGTGAAAAATAAATATTGCATTGCATTCATTTAATTTTTAGTTAAAAAAATAAATAAATAAAATAATGTTCAATTCTTAGTACCCCCGTAGAATTTAAGAGATTAAGAGATTAAGATTAAGAACTGTGCCTGCATTTACCTAAATCAGTGGTTCTCAACCTTTTTTACTCTAAGACCCCCTCCTCTCCAAATCAATACTGCAAGCCCAAACTTTTCTATTCACTAAAACCTTTGTATTTGTTATTAGCCTACTTTTCAATTACATGTAATTTAAACAAAACAAATTCAAGATAGATTTAAATATTCCATGTTCTTTTTTGCAAACATTCTTTGCAAAAATGTCACTGCATATATTCTATAAAACTTAAAAGTATGTAAAGCTCAATTATACAGTAATTTTAACATAAGCACAAGTCAACCTGCCATACCAAAAATATCACAGGGAGATGCCAAAGGACTGCATATAAACTATTATACAGGTCCATTCAGAATCACTAAACACACCAAAATACAAGTGAAAAATGAAAACATTCTGACCTCAGCGATCTGAAGGCAGCTCGACACCACAGGGAATAGTTCCTCTGTTAGAACAAGCTGTTTGGAGCCGAGCGTCTGATGCCCATATGTACATAAACACCAAACCTCTCCAAAACACGTGAGCAGCCGTTATAAAACACTCGCTGTATTCAACTACGTGAATATACTGAGCTGTATTCAAGCAGAAATATGATATAGTGATCACTGCGCAGAGAGTGCACATACACGCTCGTTTGTGCATCAATTATAACGGACACAACACGCGCCTAATGCACGATCCTGTATGTCACTGTAATCACCTTGATTACAATCGACGTCCATCAAAACTTTAGGCTACTAGTGTGACACTGACTTCTTTTATCCAGCTGAGAGCTGTAGTTTGCGTATCATATGCTCATACAGCGGTTTTGAGCCACCCTTCAGTCTGTAGCCTATTTCACACAGCGCGATGAGAAACGGCTTGCTCCGAAACACAGAACATCACAGAATATGTAGAGAGGTGGTGCTGTTATTTAGTTATATATATATATATTTTACATTATTTAACATATTAGTCTTAACATTAGTGAATATATTATAATTTAGTTTAATTTATCTCGCACCTCCCTGGTTGAGAACCACTGACCTAAAGTGTGATCTACCAGCATTGCCTTTGCGATCGACCTATTGGGCACCCCTACACTAGAGCTTACGGTACGTCAAATACAGGTGCGCTGCGCATTCATTCAGATGAACTGAAAAATAGATCGCTTGACGGAGAGTGAAACTCTGAAGCACTCAATCAAAGTGTTCGGCTAGTGACAATATATCTGTGCTAAACTTATACATAGCCTCCAACTCACACACTGGCGAGTAAAATCTGATTATTTATTAGCCAGTGGCTAATATTAGACATCATTTAGTTGCCCAGGGTGAAGATTTAGTCGCATATGCGAGTGATTTACTGGCAATGTGCTAGCATGTTTGTATTTCTTCTTCGCTGCTCTAAATAGTGGTTGCTTGTGGCAACAGCACAACTTCCTGTGTTTGCATTCTGAGCAGCGAAGAATTGATTTCCAATTTGCAGCGGTAAGCAAAGCTAACGCGCATAACTATAGGTCTTGTTTAAGAAAATGGTATCGGATAGGTACATGGGTTCAAGTACTCGCCGATACCGATGACAGACTTTTTTGTGGTATCGGAATCGGAACTAGTTGTAACTTAGTGCCCATTTACGTCAAAGCTAGGCTAAGTTGTAACTTATGTACAGCTGGTGCAACCGGCACCAGAAGTATAATTCTGTACCAGGTGAGCTTACAAGCATGTATATATGTATGTATGCATGCATGCATGTATGCATGCATGCATGCATGCATGCATGCATGTATGTATGTATGTATATATATATATATATATATATATAATATATATATATATATATGTGTGTATATGTATATGTATATGTATGTATATGCATGTATATGCATGTATATGCATGTATATGCATGTATATATATATATATATATATATATATATATATATATATATATATATATATATATATATATATATATATATATATATATATATTATATATATATATATATATATATATATTATTATTATTATTATTATATTATTTTTTGTAATTTCTATGTTTGATTTCTTTAGGTATACGTAGTGTTTCCTAATTATTATTTTAGCTTTAGTTATTTTAGTACTTCAGCTTAAACGCAACAAAAATGGGGCATTTTTCTTTGATAACTAGCTGAAATATATATATATATATTTTAAATACAAACACTTCCTTAATACTTCCAACACAAGCATATCTGTAAACATTACAGAGTTTAATAGGTGCCGCAGAACAGGAATGATCCAGGAAATCGCACAATGCAAAAACAAATCAAATGCACGTCACTTCTTTTCCTCTTTTCTGTCACCTCTGACACCCAAAGGCATACAAATAAAGAAAAGCACTGAAAAACAGCACAAAACCCACACAAAAACAAACCCAGGCAGAACACATGGATTGGAGTTTAGCTGTGCTGAAATGCGATCAGGGGCGTGTGACGGGCTTATGATGCCTCCAGTAATGGAGAAACAAGCAGAAAATGTATTCATAAGGGTTAAGCCTCTTTGCTAAAACACAACTCCTGCTGCTTCACGCTGTAAAGAGCTCCATCACAGAAGCGTCCGCGACAGCGCCGTACTGCTGTATCTGCGGTGGGTGGCATTGCTCTCCTGTCTTTAGCTATGCTTCGCTAGTAATGCGTGACTGCCACATGACCGCAAACAGGAACAACCGACAGTAGCGTCCCAGCAGACACCGGAGACATTACTGCTGCACTTAGGATGACCTCAGATCTCACATCACTCCAAACATTCCCTCTGAGCATCTCAAAGTGAGACTTCTGCCTGTGCCACATCAATTATGTCCATCTGTTGAGTTTTCTTTTGCTTTTATTTTCATTGTCGCACTGGAGGAGGATAGAATTACATACTGAGAAGTCACACTTTCTTTTGCAGTGGTGTAAATTAAAGGGATAGTGCATTTGAAAATACACATCTTTCTTTGATGACCTTCTTGCACTGAAAACTTCATTGCTGAAAAGATATAGAAGACTATCTTTTCTATGCATTTACAATGAATGGGCACAAAGACACAAAAGCGCCATAAACTAGGCCATATGCCTCATATGCTTAAGCCATATGATAACTTTGAATAAGAAATGGAGCCAAATTCACTTTCAGTGAAGATCTTGACATATCTTGACATAGGCATATACTCTCATTTCAGTTAATGAAAGATTTATGTCTAACTCAGGAACAAATTATCCGCTTTTAAATGGGATCTGTTCAGTGAATTAGTTGATCCAGTTCACAAAACGGACCTGAATGATTCGTTCACAAATTGGACCGATTTATTGATTCTCTTGCAGGGGTTATCAGCTAAATAGATAAATAACTTCAAGGAATAATTCACCCCAAAATGAAAATTAGCTGAAAATGTACTCATCCAAGATGTCGATGAGTTTGTTTCTTCATCAGATTTGGATCCTTCATCAACAATAGATCCTCTGCAGTGAATGGGTGCCGTCAGAATGAGAGTCCAAACAGCTGATCAAAACAATAATCCACAAGTAATCCAGTCCATCAATTAACATCTTGTGAAGACAAAAACTGTGTTTGCAAGAAACAAATCCATCATTAAGATGTTTTTAACTTCAAATCATTGCTTCAGGCTAAAATACCATAATATTCATTTCCATAGTCCTAGTCCGTCCATAATATTGCTTTCTCCAGCGAAAAAGACAGATCAAACACAGTATGCAAGTGAAAATAGTATCTACACAAATATTGAGTGGATTTTGAAGTGAGACGACAGCAGGGAATGGACTTAATGAAGCATTATTATGAATTATGGACTGGCGATGATTTTAAGGTAAAACCTAATGATGGATTTGTTTATTACAAACATGCATTTTTTTACTTCACAAGACATCAATTGATGGACTGGACTGATGTGGATTACTGTGGTGTTTTTATCAATTGTTTGGGCTCTCATTCTGACGGCACCCATTCACTGCAGAGGATCCACTGCTGAGCAAGTGATGGAATGCTACATTTCTCCAAATCTGAAGAAACAACAAACTCATCTACATCTTGGATGGCCTGAGGGTGAGTGCATTTTCAGCAATTTTCCATTTTTGGGTGACCTATTCAATTTCCTCACATACATGTCATATGACTTCAGAAGACTTTGAATATAGCACCCAAGTTATTTGGACTAGTTTTATGTTTCAGGCTTTTTCTCCTTTTCGGAGCTTAACAGAAATAGTCATCATGAACAGCTAGAGTTACGTAAAGATTCTTTAAAAATGAGAAAACAACAGTATACAGGTTTGGAATGACATTATAGTGAGTCAGTGGCAGCAGAACATGTATTTTTGGGTGAAATGTTCCTTTAAGCACTGGTTTTCACACGTCTAAACATGTGCAGTGACTCAAATTTACATAAACACCACCAAACCTTGATTTACATTTATATGCATCTCCGTGCTGTGCATCCTCTAGACATTTTATAAAATTTAATTCCTTTTTTAATCAACAGAGCCACCAATCTACCGCACCGGAATAGTGCGTGTAAAGCCAAGGGTGAAATTAGTGCCTTTGCTAAGATGTGCAGATTCGCTACTGTAATTCTTTCCAACGTTTCCTTGCAGCAAAGAAACCGGCAGCAAGGAAACTGGATGTTTACCATTCAAAAAATATGCACATGTGGCTAATAATTAGTGATTTGAATGCTGAATAATACATTTCAGTGCTGGTAATAACAAACACTTTCAGAGCAGCAGATATGGGTGGGAGAAAGCTGCATTATGGATTAGCTTCATATGAATGCACTCTACTAAATATTTCAAAGCCACGTTCTCATCTGCAAAAAACAATTCGGTGAAAGCTCTTCGGCATACGGCTACGTGGGAAATCAAGAGCACAAATATGCAAATCAAACTAGTAGGAATGCAAATATGTTTGTTTGTCTGCATCCTTTCAAGCTCATTTTATATCCATATATCATTTGATACATGAATCATTTTTGTTTGTTGGATTCAGAAAACAAAATGTATTTGCATAATAAAACAAATTTCACAGAACACTTTTCTCCTTCAAAACAAAACTCATGCAAATAGAGCAAAAAGAGCCTTACAATTAGTCAAACTTGCTGTTAAGTTAATGCACATTGCCTGTGATGGAGTCTTGGGAAATAGCTTTGTGCAAACAAGAGCAAGCAGAGAATAACAGTCACACTTCACAATCTCTTACTGGACTGGGCTCCCCACAGGAACCCTTATCAAACTAGTCTGAACCACTAATTTGACAAATAACTCAGTGTAAACTAACTCAATGCAGCGACTAGCAAATGAAAGGAGGAACATTCATTATGAGCCATAAAGAGCACAAGTTAAAATATTAATGCAACATATGAATGAGGTTTATTAAAACATGCATTAAAGCCTGATAACCGAGAGGTGACACATTTACCCCAGGGGTGTATGTACAACCAAAATCTACGCTAACCGCATATCAGTTTTCTAGCTGCTAAAAATTAACCTTGGGCTGCAGAAAGTGTTTGTAGAAATTACAGCAGCACATAATACCATATTTTCCGGGCTGTACAAAGTCAAAATTGCATTGTTGAGGGAAAAATATGTTGTATCGGCGAATAAGTCAGATTTTATTATTACACTCTGAAATAATGTAACAGTAAATAAAATGATTACTGACATTTTAAACATTATAAACATGTATTTTAGTTCACCTACAGTAACTTCAAAATAGTGTTGATGAAATAGGCCTAGTGTTTTGCTCATAAACTATGATGAAAAATATTCACCAACAAGCTTTTTTCCATGACTACAAAGAGACGACACAAATGACACCAACATCATTGAAAACTAACTATTATTATATCAACATGAAATATCATTGACGAAAAAGGATGAGACTAAAATGTAGTTTAAAAAAAATAAACTCTATATCCAAAATCTCTCTATATTTTCATCAACAAAAAACGAGGAGAAAAAAATAGACCTTACAAGGTTTTCATGCTAGGGATTGCCAGATGTCAAGAGTTTAAATCCCCCATCAGAGCTTTTCTGTGCTTAGATGAAAAAAAGCACAAAAATTATGAAACTTTTCGAATGACAGCAATCATGATGAGTAATCGTGATTATAATTGCATTAGTTTAACCTTTATGCAGCACAGCTAAAATTTGACTTTTTCATTGACTAAAACTAGACTAACATTCCCAAACTTTTAGTTAACTAAAACTTGACTAAACAAAAAACAGGACAGGCTGACTAAATGATAAAAACTAAAATAGACATTTGACAAAGGACTAAGACTAAAACGCTGTCAATATTAACACTACTCCACAACAAATCCTTTAGATGTAACATTACTCAGAACAGAAAAGGAATGAAAATTCTTTGAAAAAGTATCAAATAAACTAATTATATTGGCTTTCATTATAAACCAATTAACCAAGCCTAAACTAATTTATTTCAAGCAAAACTGAATCTACTGCCGTGTGGGAAATGCACTATACAAATAAACTTATGCATATGTACTTCTTTCATTCAGCACCAATCCAAATGTTTTGCATTCTTGATGTTAATTGCAATTCAGATGATAAAAGAAACATGACTTCTATTCAGTAAAATATGGTACCCCATATTATGACTAAGACAAACAATTACCAGTAAATGAATCACACTCACTCAGAATGTCAAGTTTTAAGGTTTTTTTGTATGCATTATTTTTTATTATGCTGCTGTATGTGGGCAGACACGAATCACATAAAACACTGAGATCACTCACAGTCACATTAACCTTCATCTCACCAACAGTATCTCATCAGAGACGGATCATGTGACCTCCACTGACTTCACTCCTATTTGTACTCATTGCTTCCTTAAACATTTCAAAACCCTGACTGTAAATTGCCAACTCGCACTGAAAATGACTTCAGGTCATTTCTGCCCACTGATCTTCTGCGGTATAAACGCTATAGCGCTGTTGCACAGTAGGCTGCATACAGTCATCCCGCCCAGGTCTAATATATCCTGTGTCTCTTAGTGTTTAGGATGGTGTATGATAATGATGCAGTACAGCAGCAGGGAAGGAAGGAAAGAAAAGAGCATCATTTGGCTTCCTGGCCGCAGTCTACCGTCAGCAGCACCTGCACCGCCGGCCACCCGGTAAAGCAGTATTATTACAATGTCAGCTTTAATCAACATTGCAGTCAGCAGTGAGATTGTGCAGCGCTGCAGTTGTGTAGGAGTGTGGTGACCACTGGAAACACCAGACAGACAGTAACGCCTGCCTTCAGCCGCTGTTCAAGCAAACATATTTAAAAAGCAACCAACTCTGAGATGCATATTATATATATATATATATATATTAGGGGTGTCAACATTAACACGTTTGATCAATTAATCTAAAAAATTTAACGCGTTAACATTTTTTTTACGCAAATTAATCGTTTGATAAGGTTTGACCCCAACTTCTTCCCGTCATCGCAGTGCGGAAGGTTATCTATCAGTGTGTGATGAGGGTACAGTGAACAGTGTTGTCAGGGTAGTGGCTGAGGCACAAGTGTTCGTGGGCTATTTTGAAAATACAGTCGTGGGAAAAAAATTAAAGAGCCGTGGGTTGCGGTTTTTTGGGCTACTTTTATAATCTACCGCGGCCGCCCAAAGTGTATATAGACAAATAAAAATTAAAATAGATCCTTTTACTAATGTGTATCATACTTGGAATGTATACCTGGCAACTTCAGAACGGAGAGGCGCTTGTAACATCACAAACAACGTGAGTTTCAGCCAGAGCATACAACACAGCAGAAATAAACATGACAACAGCCACTATAGATTATATAAGATAATAAACACACGATTACAATAGGATTTGGTTTGTATGTGATTTTCTTGAGATGAATGTGTACATCTGAAATGCTAATTTGTGCAGCGATATAAAAGGCTATAAAAAGCATATTTTAACAACAGTAAACGACCAAATTCCACATGTGATCGCAGAAGGAGGTTATTACAAACACTCGATGGTGGTTTGAAGTGAGTTCTGAGTAAAAGTGTACTATTAATCTCATAAATTGTCTTATGTAGCATGATGCTAATGTAAGCTCTAATGCACCTGCAGAACAGGTCCAATTCTTCTTCATAATGCATTTTATCATAATACTTCACGTAAGGTCGCAAGAAAATGTTTTGTTGTATTTATTTAGAAATACTTTTGATAATAGTTGGGTAAATGTATCCTGGGATTGAAGTGATGTGGCTTGGTAAATGTTTTATTGCCAGTATAAAGACTGATAATGGCTGAATAAAAACAAAAGAATAATGATAAAAGAATAATAAGGATTATGTCTCATACCTGGCGGAGGTGTGAAAGGTTCTGTTTCCTTAAACTAGTTTGTCATGCATTTCTTTATTTCAACACATTTACAGGTAAATCCTAGTATTTTAAATTTGTGATTAATCACAGTCCACGACTGTGATTAATGCGATTAAATTTTTTAATCGATTGACAGCACTAATATATATATATATATATATATACACACACACACACACACACACACACACACACACACATCTGTGTCTATGTATAGACACTCTTGGAGCATACAAACAGATGCTGATGTTTTGTGATACTTGTGCAGGACTCTTGGTTTATCCAGAGCAGTAAAGTAAAAATCCTACACACCCTCTAAGCTATTTGGTTTCCCAGCATGCTCAGCATATTTGAGTTCTTTCTCAACCACAGTGACTTTATGATGTTGAGATCCAGTTTCATCACATTGACAACAGAGAAACTCATAAAACTTGTGCAAACACTCTCTGATGCTGGAGGAGGAAACATGAGATTTTAGGAACAGAGTCTGTTATGCAACTTCTATCGATGAGTTACATTATTATATCTTATTTTTGAAATGCTAAACATCTTACACACAGTGCAAAGGATTAAATAAATTCATCATCAAATAAATACAGTGCAGCGTCACTTTTCATTCAATTGCTACTCTGTCAAACCATAAACCCAATAACGTTTAATTCAAAATTGAGACGTCACTCTTTATTATCTTCATCAGTTTGCAGATTTCTTTTAAGTCTGACTTGATTACATACACACAGAGTAACGTCTCATATTAGTCTGGTGTGGTTTTAATGCTGAAAAATGCAGGAAACATTCATTCTAACTGAACGCAGGCGGCAGTGCTTTTAAGCACACAATCCAGAACAGTCGCACTAGATTAAGACTGAAAATGCTGCTAAAAAAACCTTACGATCAAAGTAGTGTCAGGTTGCAGTGACGTCTGAGATCTCTATACGACCAGAAACACACGTCTATTCCAGGCTCATCTGCAGGAAGATCTACTGAAACGATGCCAGTCCTCCAGCTGCGCTGCCACAGGCGTTTAACCCCACGGGTGGAAACCAGAGACGACAGGACGGAGCTGTCTCGCTGCATTCCCATCTAACCACCCATAACACACCTTCACCTCCATCTAACTGCATCCAACATCTCATTCTCATGTGATTTTAATACGAGCTGACTTTATATTAGTCCAGTCAAAGAATAAATGTCACTGGAAATATTCCTCAGCTAATATTGGAGATGGACTCATTTGAATTTATGGAGATGAGTTTTAAATATGCAATGTATTTTGCATTTTTAAAAATGCAATCTACTAAATGCATTAATTTTAATGCTCAATTTTAATGACACCTTCAAAATGGAACCTTAAGGTGTGTGCTTTTGAGGGCTGGGCCATGTTTAATAGTTATATTTATTATAATTAAATATAAAAATATATAATTGATTATTTATATAATTAATGAACAATGTAATAGTTCATTAATTATGAGCCAGCTTTCCTGTAGCTCAAATGGTAGAGCATGGCACTAGCAACGCCAAGATCATGGGTTCGATTCCCAGGGAAAGCAAGAGCTGATCAAATGTAAAAAAAAAAAACTGTAACTTGAATGCAATGTAAGTCGCTTTTTGGATAAAAGCGTCTGCTAAATGCATAAATGTAAATATAAATGTAATAAATTATATTTAATAATCACAAAACATTAAAGATGATTGCACTGGCGATATAAATTAAACACTGTGATGCTTTTAATGCACATTTTATCTGGCCAATAAACTGTCATAGATTAGTTTACGATCATTTCTTAATTATCTTTAATTAGACTTACTGTAATTTATGCCTTGCATAAAATAGTTTAATATACTTGAAATTAGTTTTTTTTCTAAATCAGGGTTTTCCAAAATGGGATTCAGTGTTTAATAATTAATTAATTTAATAAGTAAACAGCTAATAATAAAATCATAAAAATGAAAAATCTAAATAAATGAATTAAAAAAAAATCTAAAACTCTGAAATGTGAATATGAAAAATATACATTAAATATTCCATATTTTATTTGTGACTATTAACCATCAAAGAACTGCAAACATGCAAGTGTTGTTAATTATTAAAACATTAATTTACAATAAATATTTTAAGTCAAAAAGGCTCAGATAAATTAAATGTTTGAGAATTCCTGCTTTACATACAGCTTTACGTTCGATAGTCCCCGAGTTACATAGAATATTGTCAAAAAAAATTTTTTTACTATAACACCCAGCCTCAAAGCAACACAAGTGCTTTTAAAAACAATCTCTCATTCCACTGTGTCAAAAGCAGAGAGTCAGAGTGAGAACGCTTTCAAGCACTTAAACAGGGAGCCGATTTCCCAAACCATTTTAAATATTTCATTAGGAATTCATGTTGCTTCATGCATGGTTAGCGGCCTCGACTCATGGAGAGGTCAGACAGAGTGCAGCGCACCGACAGGTTATGAGCCCAGTTCACTGACGGGGCACTTCACGCTCACCACTGTAACCCTTTCACCACTGACAACCAGCACATACTGAATGCTTTTCTGGAATAAAGAATATACTTGCAGTAAATTAAACCTCTTATCCTGTTAAATCTGACATTAAACGTTGAATCAAAAGTCACTCATGTTGTGCAAGTCCTAACAGTGCTCTTTTGCCAAGACTATATTCATAGTAGTTGCATTTGCAACATAACATGAACATTATGGATGCATGTGCATGGATTCTCACACAGAACAATGAATCTGTCAGACATGCATATGCACGACTCGCACACGTGAAGCAGTCGTCCAGATGGGTGACCATGAGCACAGATGTGCTTCGTGATATAAACACATGCAACTGCATCAGAATCTGTGTGACACTGAAGACTCAATTTAGATAGGTCTATGCCTCTGTTTATATACAAGAACTCTAATGAGCAAAATCTACCAAAAATCTGAACATGATTAGCAAAAGGGTGAAGAAATGTAAAACATACAGATCATTTTGGCACATTTAAATGGAAATGGTTTATAAAACCAATATCATATTTTTATAGTAAAAAAAATACAATAAATCATTTACTTCTATCACACACCGAAATAAATGGTTTCACTCAGAAATTCTAGTAAATTTCACAAATAATTACAAAGAAATGGCAAGTTACATTGAATTAAACATGAAATTTTGAAGTAGACTGAAAGAGTATTTTCTTGTAAAAACTACTCCAATAATCTTTGTTTTATTTTATTAACTATGAAGAGTCCTTACAGTGCATGCATTGTGAAAACAATATTAAAAGATAAACCTTACTTTCACCTTTTTGCATAAAATGAACCTCATTACTAAAATCAAACAATTCTGAACAAAATTGTTTGAGCGTCTTTTTAGGTATGTTTCAGGCAATGCTATGAAACAAAGGAAAGAATGGATTTATCGATCATAGGTGTTCATTTATTAAAAAAAAAAAATCCCACTGATGTCAGAATATCAATGCAAGTAAAGATTTTTATCAGACTACTACACATCAATAACCTAAACAAACATTAACTGCTATGTGACTAAATCAAATACAATTGGCTTCTACATAACTTAACCTTTCAAACATTGCCAAAGGTGTACAGTTAAATAATAAACAATACAAAAATAAATCTAACTGTAATATTCTCTACAGTGGCTGCATCTGTATCCTCGGTCACATAATGCTGCTTCCAAACAAACACATTTACTCACAGCAAACAAACCATTCAAGCTTTGTTTTCAAATGAAGTTTACTCTCCAGCAAATGTGAGTCATGTTTTTGATGGATGAAAAAAAAACAAGCATTTCTGAAAATGTGTGTCCTTCGCATGATGCACCAGGCCAGAATAAGGCTTTTTACTGCATCATGCATCTGCAAAGTAAATAAAGATTCATCAACAGATGAATCAGTGGATCACTGCATTAGTTTATTTCACTTATTAAACATCAAACCGAGTGGTCTGGTCCCTGTTGTGGCTGAATATTCAGACAAATTAAATTAATCCGCATGCTGCACAAGATCTGTAAGTAAATTGGCTCTGCAAGCAAACTTAAGTCCTTCGTTTTCAGATGAGTAAACAAAAGCGCAAGCGCCGCCATCGATTTTCATTCACAACTGACCTATTTAACGCAACGCTGCAGCCATGCACACAAAAGTCCAGACGCTGTCAGCAACCTCTGAATGAGTTCAAGACGCTGGTCTGTTCAGCACAATGCTGGAGACAAAATAGTGCAAAGTCTGCCTTGAAATAAGGGGGAGAGATGAATCAAAAATGATTCTGTCATCATTCGTTCACCCTCATGTCACTCCAAACCTGCAGGACTTTAGTTCTTCTGTAGAAGATTTTCAAAGAAGTTCAAAAGCATCATAAAAGTAGTGTACTTTGTTTCTTTGTTTTCTCATGTAAAAGTAGTATGGACAAAATTTATGATGCTTTTGCATCTTTTTCCTTAAGTTTGAAAGCCTCAGACGGAGTCATTTTGTTTTCAAAGAAAAAAGAAATTCAAACAGGTTTGGAACAACATGATGGTGAGTAAATGACAGAATTTTGTATTTCTGCACGAACTACTACTTTAACAACAACGAAAACAGGAAACAGTACCTTGAGCGAGGTGCTTTCTATTCAATCTTCTGAGGAGTAAAGTTAGAAACAGCTCCTTCCACAAAGGCCATCTTGTAAGGAGCGCACATGACCCAGTTCTAGAAGGGTGCTTCAATAATATTAGCAAAAGCAATTAACCTTTAGCCGGCAGCTCCTTAAAGTGAACAGGGTGCAAATATGTTCCTTTATTCACACTGATTACATATACTATAATAGACAAGCATCTGAGATACTGACCTAGAACGGATGGAAACCACGTATAAACTCTTTGAGACAACATGGCCTTACCAACTTTGTTTTCTGATAGAAAAAACACTCCTAGTTCTCAAAGATGACTACTTAGGGGGAAAAAATTATAATAAACCAGTCTAAGGTGGTTTATGCATGTCAAGCTGATGTTTAGCTGGTCTAACCCATCTAAATCCAGCAAAACAGACCAGTTTGGCCAGTCTGGGAGACCAGATGATCACTTTATGTTAGTTTAAGCTATTTTTCAGAAGGGATACTAGATTACATGCACATGTATCTTTTTGTTCCCTTGTAAAATAGCTTATTTTTCCCAATTCTGAAGCATAATGAAACATCTATGACCATAATAATGTATTATCTAATATATAATGTCTGTTTTACTTTGTGGTGCTGATCACTTTGTAAATACAATAATTCTGCATTGACTTTAAGGCAGCATCATGTTCTTTCATCGTTCAGTTTCAATTCCAATGAAACAGCAGAACCAGATAATCAAGCTCCGCAGGTTCGCTTGAAAATTACAGGCCGATTTTTTGGAGGCCTGAAACTCAGCAGGAAAGATTTCCAGGAGCTGGATTGGTCCCGTCTAATCTGAAAGAAACATCCACTTCACGGTGATTCATATTTTCTGAATGTAAAAGAACAGCTTGCATGCAGGTGTGATTTTAGCATATCAAAAAATACTGGCCATCTCAGGAGATGAACGGGGTTACTGGAGGTTAAACAGGAGATTTACTGTTAAACCTCAATCAACGTACAAGCTCTTTAAACACTGAAACAACATGAAACGGCCACTGAATATTAATAAAGACATTAGATAGTCAAACCCAGTTCTCAACAAAAACACTGAGATGATGATTGCAGGAAATGTTAAGATTCGAGTAAAAATAGGTTTGATTTGGGATGTTTCATATCACCCCAAAACCTAGATGATGCAAGAACCCTCATAATAGAGAAGACATGAAATAGAAACTGGATATCAATATTAATTCATTTTTACCATTAACACCCAATTAATTTGTGACAGTATCATAATTAGCATATGAATGAAGTGTTTTTAGCACAGTGATTCATAACCTTGGCCTGGTAACTCAAGGATCCTGGGTTCAAATCTCATAAAGGCTCAAACAATCAGCTAAGAATTGAGCAATTGAGCAACATTTGCTTATTGGATTCACTACAGTTTCCTTCCGATATAAACTCTAGTGACACCGATAGCTTTTATTCTTTTTCACACAAATTATGATTACAGTGGCAGAATATTTATTAATAAAGACTTATTTTCACCTCAAAACGCTTTCATCATAGTGCATGATTTGTAAACTAATATATCTAGATTTTTGCATCACATAACCTGCGCTAGATGTTTGGCTGTTCTGACATGGTAAACTTGCTTGTAAGCTCACCTGGTACAGCATTGCAATAGCGATGTTGAGCAGTTAAATTCACAAAAAAAAAAAAAAAGAGCGCAAAGACTTGTAGAAGCAAAATGAAATTGCATGGTTATTTCAGCAGATACTGTTCATCTGTTTCAGATAAAACTGAACATGCTTTTAGCACTGCTCATTTGACATCTGGGTCTCAAAATGTACAAGAAGCAACGCAATATCATTTTGTCGTCACATGCACATATTTCCAATGAGCCTTTTCCCAATTAGAATAAACACTTGCCACTGAATTATGCAAATTAGGGTCTTATGTGGTTATTTAATACATTAACTACTTATTAGATTTCCAACAAAAAATAACTACATTGAGACTCCACTACAACAATACAAAATTACTCACACTGTGATAAACATGCATTAATATTGTATTAGAATTCATAATGTTGTAGTAACAAACTAATTTTCCGAATCCGATGCGCTGCTGACATTACAGATCTCACGCTTTTCATGCACACGCAACTTGGGTTTCCCCTTTAATCTCCATCTATACGTCAATTAAGTTGTCTGGATGTAAGAGGCAAAGGAACAGGCTCCTCTGAGACCGTCACACAGCGGGGATCCCAGCGTGAGATCTCAGCCACAACACCGTCCTCAAAGAACCACATCCATCATCTTCCTAAAGGCCTCGAGAGCACAAACCACCAGTGACGAATCACATCCACAACATATTCAAGGAATGTTCCGGGTTTAATACAACTTAAACAATGTGGACAACATCTGCACTGAAAATAAATTCAACTGCTGCCTCCGTTTGATTTCTAATCATAATAATCTTCAACATTAAATCACTGAAGCACTGATACAGGACAAACGTCTTGCTGAATTTCAAAACTACTCACCACACGGCGTCTCTGACCGATGCACATCATATAGGACAGTCGTGCGCTTTTCTCCTCTAAATCACACGCCACCTGTTAAAGAAATGAGAAACGTCCGTCATGGAATAAGTCATTAATCAGATGATTTTAGAGAGCGCTGCTCAGAGGACACGGGGACACTTAACATGGCTTTCAATGTCAAGTCAGCATGAACCTGTTTTTAACAACCTCTCAAAGACAATAAATCAGTTCTGTAGCCATAAATGATTTCCAGAGCAGCAGCATCAACTGTTATTAACACAGAAGAATAACAGTGCATAGAAACACATGAAACCTTTATGAAAGAAGCCTTTAGTGAAAAAGATCAAAACAAAAGACAAATAAAATAATTTATAATGTAATTAAAAATGGTATAGCCCCCACAATTACCACCAAATTTTAATTACTGTAATGCAAATAAAAATCATACAAACATTACAACAAATACCACCAAAATGTACATGTTATAAATTATAAAAAAAATTATATATGACCCTGGACCACAAAACCAGTCATAAGGGTTGACTGAAATTGAGATTTATACATCATCTGAAAGCTGAACAAATAAGCTTTCCATTGATGCATGGTTTGTTAGGATAGGACAATATTTGGCCGAGATACTGTACAACTAGCCTATTTGAAAATCTGGAATATGAGGGTGCAAAAAATCTAAATATTGAGAAAATCGCCTTTAAAGTTGTCCAAATGAAGTTCTTAGCAATGTATATTACTAATCAAAAATTACGTTTTGATACATTTAAGGAAGGAAATGTACAAAATATCTTCATGGAACATGATCTTTACTTAATATCCTAATGATTTTTGGCATAAAATAAATAATAATTAAAAAAATAAAGATAATTTTGACCCATACAATGTATTGATGGCCTTTGCTACAAATATACCACTGCGACTTAAAATGTCATTAATTGCAATAAAAATGTCACGATGCAACAAAAAAAAAATCAATGTCCTAAAATTAGGCTTTATTTAATGCATTTTTGTGATTTTGTTGTGAAATATGCCTCAGACAGGTTTTGTTAGATTCACTCGTCTCTTCTGAACTCCGTTCAAACAGACGAGTGCTTCAGATGAGTGTAAAGTCGCTCGTTCTCTGCAGAAGTTCTGTTCTGTGTTCTGTGTGAAATCTGGGCTGGATCTGAAGATCTCCAACACTTACTGAAGCCTAAAGACCTAAAAACCAGAGTCAACATGACGACAGCGCTCAATTAATGTCCTTTCCAAGACAGATCTCCACTTAATTCGTCTCATTCTTCTGCCCGTCTAGTCACCACAGAGCTGAAGGTCTGGCAGCAATTTTAACCATCTGTGTGATTTTACAAACCTCTAAATATGTAAGCTCATTGTGGAAAATGTAAATTTGCTCTTGAAAACTTTAGGCTGCAGATATAAGCAAACGTTTCATCAAACTCATCTGTGTAATTAGACTTTGGACTCTAAATTTTAGGAGCGATTGACAGCGTTAGATGAACAAGCTTTAACTTCATTTAGTGGCAATTAGTGGCACAGTATAATATCTGAAAAACATTTTTTAGCAAATATTTAAGGATGACTTTTCGTTTGAATGATTTGAAACATTTTCTGACAGAAATTCCAACAAATGAGATATAAACTGACCTGCACGACCTGACGGCCACAAAGGTCACGAGTCTGTCAATCAGCAGCACTATCATCTGAACAATCACTGAACTGAGTCTACAGCATCAATAATTCATCACAGCACCTGACAGACATGAACTAACCAGGTAAATCAGAGCTTATCACCTGAACAAATCAATTAATAGATTTCAGCATAATGAATCAGATCAGCACTGCTACACACAATTACTATTGTCTTGATTGCTTGTGAGGGAAGAAAGCAGCTTGATTTAACAGACAAACGATTCTTCAAATCAACATCGATCACGACTCTACATGTGAAATTAACACACATTTAAATAATGATTGACAACCATCACATGCATCTACAGCAGTTCAATGTCAAACGGCCTAATCTCTCCTCATTTAAACACTTTGACAAGAAGAAAGAAGCATGTTTAAGCCTATTTATTAAATAATTAAAAGTATATGATACCGCAACACCTCAGGGCAGAAGTCAACCATCTACTAACTACTTTCAGTTTCCAATAACAGAATGAAATGTTTAATATTGACTCGCTCAGCAATTGCCATCATTTTACCAGCAGATCAAATCAACTCTCTGGGTCTATATATCTACACAAATACAACAAATCACAAACTCCATCCTTCTCAAATCAATACAGATCACAACTTAAACACACTGAAGAAATTATTCTATGTTTGCTTTGATGTCAAATTAACTTTATTAAATTGCTAGCCTTTTTTGTTTTATTTGTGCATTATTAATTATTTAAATTTGATGATTTCATTTCTGACCCACTGACCATCACAGTAGGTGTTGTGCACTTGTGGCTCTACGTTTATGTATTTAGCAGATACTTTTTTTATCCAAAGCAACTACAAATTAAGCAGTAAAATGTACAAATATACAAATTACACAATAAAATGTTTGACACAGACATCTGTATCACATTGTGCCTGTAATGTACTTTGTGAATAAAAACTTGAACGAGTAAAGATTAAAAACAAGATCTAATGTATAGGTCTATTAACCAAACATTACAATCTCAATCAACCAAAAATCATCAACTCAGTGATATTGCAAAACATGAATCAAAACCATCTGCTCACGACTAAAGTGTTTAATAGATGGTTTTAGTTACCACATGCAACATTAAATACTTAATATTGACCTTTCAATTTAACAAATTATGACAATAACTGTAATTTAACCAACAGTAACAGCTAACTATATAGCAACATGAAAACAGCATATCAGAGTCAAATATTGATTGCAAAATTTATGAAAGCAGTTTCGATGGTTGCACACCTGTAACTGTTTAGAAAGTGAAAACTGGCGTCTTCAGTGATTCTTTTCCTAAATTTAGGAGGAGAGAAGCAGCGTGCAACACTAATGTCCTGCCGAAACATGCTGCTCTAGATCAGAACACCTGTATTATACAATCTACAGTGTCTACAGAGGAAATGAGTCTCATTCCATTAGTCTCCCCTCATGAACCACACATGCAGAATCTCAGTGCTGTATCGTTTGTAAAGCAGTCTGATGCTGATCTGAACTCCAGCTGTCTTACCTTCAGATGAAGCTGAGCGCGTTTCTTTCATTGTGTGAGAATCCCTCGCGCTGCTGTCAGTGATGATGCTGAGCGCTCGTGCACGCGCTGATGGGAAGATGAGGAGGAGGATGATGATGCTGGGCTCTTCAGCGAGTGTGTGTGTGTTTGGAGAGTCAGCGCGCTCTGATCTGACGGCCTGCGGTCGGTGCGCGCCCGTGTGTGTGTGTGTGTGTGTGTGTGTGTAACAGTCCTTCTGCTCCGCCCCTTTAACTCTATTATTACTAAACACACAGCGCCACCTGTCGAGAGAGAGAGAGAGAGAGAGAGAGAGAAGATGCAGGTGCATCAAGTTTCAACAACAAAAGTCTTTACAGATGAAAAGCTTAATAGTCCAGGTTCAGTGTTTAATGCATGCAAGTCAGCGATATTATAGTTAACTAAAACTAAAACCATAAGAAAATCGTTACTCGAAATAAAATAAAATTGACGTTAACTAATTTTTTTTTAAACTCCACAAAAGCAAAAGTTGATTAACTGATGAATTCATAATAAAATAACTAAAACAACACTGATTTTTTTTTTATACAACAAAATGTATATATATATATATATGGATATATGGATATATAAATGACAAAAACACACATCAAAAATACTGAAACGCTTAAGTTTAGAATGTATAAAAATAGAGTATGTAAAAATGAAAACATTTCAAAATAAAGTTCTCTTGTGTGTGTGTGTGTGTGTGTGTGTGTGTGTGTGTGTTTGTGTGAATATTATATTATATTATATTATATTATAATCACGCCGCAGAACTGTATAATTGAACTCACAGACATTTCAAGTGAAAGTTTAAACTAGGGGGAAACAGGTGTATAAAAAAATATGTGGTTTTAAAGTGCCCCTAATATGGGTAATGAAAGGTTCATATTTTGGTTTTGGGAGTCCCCAACAACAGGTTGACATGCATGCAAGGTCAAAAAACACTTTCATTGTGTTATAATTTGCATTTATTTTTAACCTTATTTTCTCAACGACTCCCAAACGATTCCCTCAACGATTCATTTTTCCAAACCCCTCCTTTGCGTGATGCTAATGTGCGGTGATTGGTCCGATTGGTCTCATTTTAATTTCATTTCGCCTGTAATACCTGATAAAGCAGCGTTTGTGAGCGCTGCTTTGCGTACAGCGTTACCGGGGAAACAGCTATTTTTTGGCACCTAGTGGCAAAGAATGAATTTGCATTTTCATTCAGACCAACGCAAAAATCGACTGATGGTCAAGTTTTCCCTAGTGTCAGCCTCAGATATCACACCCACGGACCGCTGGCTAAACGTCTGATGCATATGGCACACTTATCTGGAAACACTTCAGGAGTGTCAAGGTCGTCGTCGGATTGGTTGAATTATACAGGATTTCCGGGAGACGTGTGTGTCGCGTTCCACCTGGAAACAAAGATGCCGTGGCACCAAACCCCCTTCATGAAAGAAGAAAGCCATCGTGTTTACAAATGTGACGACAAACGCTTATCAGGATCAAATAAACGCTGAATTTTCAAAAGTATGTGAAATATTTAAAGCTTGCGTCTTAGAATCTTTAAAATACATCGGAGTTTCACACACCGGTCTGTTATTGTGGCGACATTTCCACGCCCCGAAACGTGACGCTGAACGAAACGAACTGTGATTGGTTGTTTGACATGTCGGTCAAACGGCCTCATGGGCGGGCCTTGGCCAATAAAACCTGCCATCTATTCCAGACCTTCAGCCTTCAGTCTGAAGGTCTGGCTACGCGAGACTAACCCTGCGTTACATTCGGAAGGGCTCATCCCTATGCCCTAATCCCTTCAAAGGGTTTAACCTCCGGAGTGAGAGCTTCAAAGGGATGAAGGGTGTAGGGGACCAAACAACTGTTTCTTGAAGTGCCCTTCTGCGTCATTATAAGGAGGCGCTGTCATCATGCAAAGAATCAGCGCAAAGGATCACGGGGGCCCGAAGTGTCCATCAGTTGTACCCTTCGAAATCCTTCATTCCGAAGGGCCCTTTGAAGTGGCTAATTCTGAGCACTTCGGTTTGGAACGACACTTCAATATGGCGGTCATGATTGTTTTCACTCCGAAGTGCCCTTCGGAGGGCGATATATCCCGTTTGGAACACACCGTTTTCCCAGATCTGCGCGCGCAACAAGTGGGCGAGCAATATGCTAATGTTTCATGTTGATGTCAAAATGAAACGGCTTGGCATTCGTTTTAAAAAACTCTTGTAAATATTCTAGTGCCTTCTGGGACAAAGTGCAATTATGGTTAAAAGAGGGAAATGTGGTTGACTTGAACCTGTCCTTTATAGATATTAAGTATGGAAACTATGAAGAAGATGGTAAAAAAGTTTTTTTGATTAATAATTTACTTTTGTTAGCTAAGAATTTTATTCACAAATGTAGATTTTTTTTAAACGACTCATTTCAATGATTCAGAGTCTACTCTTTCATTTGAGAGACAATAACTTTATACACGGTGCACTTTCAGATTGGAAACTTTGCAGGATGTTTTCATTCACTTAGAGCTGTGTTACACACTACATGAAAGGTCATTTTCAAAAATCCATAATAGGGACACTTTACAATAGTACATACAAGTACTGAAATAACATATCAACTCAAATGTTAGCAATAGGCTATGCAGGGCTGTCCAAACTCTGGAGGCCGGTGTCCTGCAGAGTTTAGCTCCAACCCTAATTAAACACACCTGAAGCAGCTAATCAAGCTCTTACTAGGCATACTAGAAGCTTCCATGCAGGTGTGTTGAGGCACGTTGGAGCTAAACTCTGCAGGACCGAGTTTGGACAGCCCTGGGCTATAGCAAAGGAGAAACAACCCTTCATGAATTTTTACTAGAACAAGTGATTAGTTTATGTTTACATGTTCATCTCATGCATTTGACAGAACATCTGCACATTCTTAATCTTCAGTGTTAATTTACAGTCAATTTAAATGCATATTAAATTCTATTCGGCAGCGTCTCAGTTTCACATTTAATACATGACTGACATCTCCTGGTGATGATGTGCACGTGCAGAAAGAGTTTTGATAGCACTTTAAAGTTTAAAGTGAGAGATTTTAGTGAACAAATCTGTGCATGAAAGTGAACAAGAAATATTGGCTCATTTCGAAGATTTAAACGCCATTAAAGCAGTAATATCATAGCAATGTTTGAACTGCCTATAGTGTATGTATAGCTTCTCCTGCAAGTATTTTTAAGGGTTCTCTAGATTCACATAATATACATAATATAGAGCTACGATTACAAATATCGGTGCTCAGGACTGCAGTGTTAACACACAATGAAGCATTAAATCAATTTCAATAAACAGGTAATAGAGACAGGCTTTCAAACATAAAGCCTTTATTTGTAGAAATAGGTCTACTTGAATTTACAAAGGACTCATATATTTATAAACCGAATAGACTGGTTCTCATAATCACAACAATAAGAATACTGTAATAATACTAAAAAAATACAAACAAAGACTGATTATTAGGTATTGAATGAATACTGAATTGCGTCTCATATTTGTGTCCACTTCAAAAAAATAAAAATAAATAAGGGGTGACAGAGACCTCTGGTGGTGAGATGAACGTACTGCACTAGATCCACACACTCGTTTAAGCTTGAAATACCAAACCATCCTGTTCCTGATTTTAAAATTTGACACAGAACAGAACAGTTTTACCTGACATTAGTTTTTAAAACAGAAACATTCCAATTTGAAATGAATCAGATGATCACTAAAATGTTAAAATGTAAAACACAAATGTACCATTTCATTTGATTTTATCATTATCATACCAAAAATCATCAGTCATCAAACCAAAACACATCAATAGCCTATAAATTCAAGTAAATATACAACTTAGGAAAAACAGAAACACACAAGTTCTACGTGTCCTTTCATCCTCTAACAGTAAGGAGTGTCATTAATACGTTTTTAAAATGAACTCTGTTCTGTCTAGACATGCAAAAATAGTATTACTTTAAAACTGTTTACACTAATACTCCTACTCTGTTAGAGGATGAAGGGACACGTACGTGTGTGGCCCCATTATGATAGACTATGAATATGTCACCAGCAGTGTTGGGCACGTTACTTTAAAAAAGTAATTAGTTATAGTTACTTCTCACAAATAGTAACTGAGTTACATCATTATAAAAGTAACTAATTACCAGGGAAAGTAACTATTGCGTTACTTTAAAAAAAAAAAAATCAAATGTCAAATAACTTGGATGCCCCAATATTAAATATGTTAAATGAATGAAATGGACACTACATAGAATAAATTATTATTATAAAACATTGTACATTAATCGACACTATTTATCTACTGACACTTAGCATCAGTTAGTCAAGCATTATAATATGATATTATGATAATTTAGCATTATATGAAGATAGAACTTTAGTAATTAGAATAACCAAGTATGAATTCATATTTGTCATGTTGACTGAACTTAGGACTGGTGGTGGTGCTTAAGATATTGTTTGTCATTTAGTGTTTCTATAAAAAAGGGGGAAAAATTGATAAGATAGCAAAACTACTACGAATTATACCACTAATAATAACAATATAAAACGCACTAAGGATAAAGGAGCTGCTGGGTTCATGAATATTAATCACGTTGTATGGGTTCGCTCGAATTGATTTGCTGAAATCAAAACAGGGATGATAATAGGTGAGCGCCGGCCAATGAGATTGTCGTTTGCACATTAGTTCCGCCCACTAACAGAGAACCCGGCAGTTCTTAAAAGCTGAAGAATTCCAAAGGAACTCCGTTATTTTGACACGAAAACACAACAAAGAATATCGTTTACATGTAGCGCATCAATTCTGCATGTTATGAAAGACTGTCTCGCTCTGTATCTGTGTGTGTGTGTCTGTGTGTGTGTGTGTGTGTGTGTGTGTGTGTGTGTGTGTGTGTGTGTGTGAGAGAGACAAAGCTACGGCGAGCCGTGCGCTTCACACTAGAGTTTACGGTACGTCAAATACAGCTACACTGCGCATCCATTCAGATGAACTGAAAAATAAAATGATAATAATATTATAGTAACGCCGCATTTTATTGTCAGTAACGGTAACGGCATTGTAACGGGGGAAACAGTAATTAGTTTGATTACTCGTTACTGAAAACAATAACACCATTGCAGGCACCTGCAGAGGGGGGGGTGGGGGGGGGGGGGCGGTGGGTGCTTGAGCACCTGCCCCTTTTCCCCTTGATGCCCAAAGTGCCCTTTTGTCAAGGCATTTTTTTATTATTATTATTATTATTATTATTTTTTTTTGTAATTAAACGCCCTTTTGTGAATGCCTGCCCAATCTAACTATTAGTAAAATTAATTAATAATAGTTTAGTCGTAAATTAAATTATCCACATGATGACCTTTCACCTGACGATCTCATCCAGGAAGATCCCTCACCTTCAGACACGCCTTTAGGATGCCTTCAATAACGTCCGCGGGTGCCAGTAAGTGGAAATCTCAGTGGAGCGGTGTGCTTGTAAACTTATATTATATTATTGAATTATTATTATTTGACGAGAACGGCGTGAAGAGATCATGCAACTGCTGTATTAATACAGAAGCATCCATTTCGATGCACATATCAGCAAGGAGCACAGCCTATTAAAAGCAGTGTTCCATGTGCCCCTTTTATACTTTGAGCACCTGCCCCTCCAAAGGTCTCTGCACGGCCCTGCACCATTAGTAACGCCGTTTATTTATAACGCCATTGTATTTGCTATCACAAAGCTTTCTGAGTTTATGTCTGTTTCCACTAGATGGCGCTTGTGTACTTAGACACTTGCTTATCGTAGTATAACTTTTCATTAGTTTAATTTGTATAACTTTATATTTTGGTTATTTTACAATGTTTATTGTGATTTCTATACTGAATTATTGTTTACTTGAGCAAGATTGCAAGATTGAAAAAGAGTTTTGGTTTTATTTTATTTTATTCCCATCTTGCCTTTGTATATCACTTCCTGTTTTGTCATCTGCGCGAAGAGATGGAAGATGTCATCGCTGAAAGGTTAAAGGTGTTTATCTGTATGATTACAAGTCATCCGTCCAAGAAACTTCAAGATATAACCCCCTCTCTTAGCTTACAAGCAGGCAAAAGTGGTATGTTGATGTATTTTTTGTTCATTTAAGATTTTAAAGTCGTATGCTTGCTTTCCGTGTAACTGAATGTGTGACTGATGTTTGTTATTCGTCCTGTTTATTTAGTTCTACGGTGTTTGTGTTGGCGTTGAAGTCCATGTCCATAAGTGCATTAAACATCTGTGAAAGGAACCTCAGCCTTCGTGTTGTGACTAAGGGAGGCACAGTAGAACACTTCACTGCGTCGGTGAAGGCCAAGATCATCAGATGGTAAAAACTGCACGTGGAAGTCGGCCAGCAAGAGGCAAAAGGTGTTGGATAAGGGAAGTACAACTTTCAAAACGATCGCTATTGAATGACTGAAGCAGCAGTGAGCAAGTAAAGGCTGAACAAAGCAAGCACTTTTAAGTTAGTGTCTTGGAAGCAGCGCAAGGTTTTGTGAACTGTTGCTGAAGCTTCAATTGTGCTGGTATTGCCATCATCTTCATTCTAAGTGGACATTTTCTAATAATTGCTCGCCTTAAGAAACTATAAGGACTAAAAAAAAAAGGACAAACAAAGGTGTTATGTATTATTGAGATACTGAAATGTTCTGTTTTTTGTATACTTTATAATTTTGAGTTCACATTTCACAAGTTGTATCCATGCTTCTGCTACTAAACAGTTCTAAAGTTCTCAATTTACACGGTTGAATCACTCAAGTTTAGCTGAGTCACTTGCACTAGAACTTTAGACTGTTCCTTTTGAATATCACATTATAGTGCAACACAGAATTGACATGTCAGATACAAGTGAAAATACAGTGTTGTCCAGTAAAGAAGCTATCTGTGCAGATCCTACATCACAAGAAGTTGACGCTGCAGAGAAGGCTCTCTTACCACAGCAGGCTGAGCATGTTGAAATGGCTGCACAAGTACAACAACCTCAGGTGGGCGCAGATAATACACAGACAGATATCAGAAGAAGCCAGCGTGTACGCGTGCTCACCGAAAAAGGTAAAACCTTGCAAGACGCTAGACTGAACAATCTGAAAGGAAGCTTTGAACAGAAGTACAGAAGATGGAAGTATCACATCAATGGTTTAAAAAGAGCCATGAAAAATAATGATGATACAGATTTGATTTTTGAGGTTGTGAGCACCATTAATGCCATACAGTCTGAGGTAGACCATATTTATGGTGACATAAGAAGCATCACAAGCCCTGAGCCAGAAATTCGGAGAAAAAATGACACTTGTCTTGCCATTACTAACACTGCAAATGAAAAGGCTCAACGCTTTCTCAACGGAGATTCTGAGAACATACCCTGGCCTGATTCAGATTCAGTGTTTGAAGCCACTGTGTCCAGCATCATCTCGGCAACCTCCAGTAAGTCAAAGTCTGTTTCTAAGATGTCCAGTCAGTCTTCCCATCATTCTTTGCAGAAAAGACAAGAAGCAGCGGCTGAAGTAGCAGCTACTCAAGAGGTTATTAAAATAATGAAGACACAGCATCAATATGAAGAGGAAATTAGGAAACTTGAGGCAGAAGATGAAAGGTTAACGGCTGAGAGAGAAGCTCAAGAAAGGGAAATAGAAGCGGAGAATGCAAGAAAAAGAGCTCAATTTGTCTCAGAAAGTACTATCAGGAAAATAAGGTTGGAAGAGAAGAAAAAGGAAGTGGAACGATTGGAAGAACTAAAAAGACATAACGCAGCGCAAGCAAGGTTACAGGTTTATGCTGAAAGCATCGAAGTTGATGAGAGAAAAATGCGTTCCACTCCTCCTCTTCGACAAAAACAGGAAGACTATCTCTCTCAACCAAATCAACCCTCTTATTCTCCTCAAAGGTTTCCAGTCACTCCAGCTCATGTATCTCAGTCAGATGCATTAGTTGCTTCCAGTGAAGCCTCTAATGACCTTGTGAAGGCACTCGCTGAAGCTATTACAGCTAATAGGATTCCAATTCCAGAACCTGCTGTTTTCTCAGGAGAACCTCTGAAGTATAATGATTGGAAACTGTCCTTCAGGACATTAATTGATCGCAAGAACTTACCAGCCCAAGAAAAGCTTTTCTTTCTACGCAAATATGTAAGTGGTCCAGCAAAGAAAGCTATAGAAGGACACTTCTTGGTTGGAACGGAAGCGGCATATATGGCTGCCTGGAACATACTTGAAGACCGGTTTGGCAATCCATTTGTAGTTGGCAAGTCATACCGCGACAAAATACAGTCATGGCACAAGATTGCTACTAAAGATACCAAAGACCTCCGGGAATTTGTAGATTTCCTTAGCAGCGTTGAATCAGCCATGCCTTATGTTCAAGGTTTACAAGCTCTGAATGACTGTGTTGAAAATCAAAGGATATCAGCTAAATTGCCAGAGTGGTTGAGTTCACGTTGGAATAGAGCAGTTACTAAATTCCAAGATGAATACAAAGGATTCCCTGATTTCAAATACTTTGTTGAATTTCTCAACAAGGAAGCTAGAATCGCATGCAATCCTATCACCTCACTGCAAGCAATAAAGCCAGTAGAGCAAGACAGATTCAAGCAACCTGATCAAGATCACTCAAGTTTCAACGGAATCGCAACTCAAGCGCTAAGACATTCACTACTAGTTCTAGTGAAAGAACTAGCATCATGTGTGTCTTTTGTAAGAGACATGGCCACACTCTTCATAAGTGTCACAAGATTATGGAAAGACCAGTTGAAGAAAGATTGAAGTTTGTACAGTCTGAGAAATTGTGCTTTGGCTGTCTTAAGGCTGGTCATAACTCTAAGGGATGCACCTCTAGGAGTGTGTGTGAAAAATGTGAAAGGTATCATCCAACGTGCTTGCATCAGGATCGGGTATATAAAGGCCCAGGACAAAGAGCTAGACTCAATCAAGATCAGTCAAGGTCTAATCAAGACTTTGCAGACAGAACAACTGAATCACAGAGGATACAAGAGTCTATGCCTGTGACTTCAAACAGAGTGGTTCAAGAAAAGAATGGCACTTATACTTCATCCATCGTTCCAGTGTATGTTTCAACTATAGCTGAACCAAGGAAAGAGATTTTAGTGTACGCCTTGCTTGATACCAAAGCGACACCACTTTCATTTTAAAGGACACAGCTGAGACACTTGATACTAAAATGGAACCAGTGAAACTCAGATTTCTACAATAACTTCCAAGACGAAGGTTGTGTCCAGTCACAAATTGAATGGACTACAAGTAAGAGGCATTAAGTCCGAAGTGAATATCCAACTTCCAACGACCTATACTAGAGACTATATACCTGCAAATAGATCTCATATACCCACTTGTGAAACGGCAAAGAACTGGCCTCATCTAGAACATCTGGCAGATGAAATGGCTCCTGTACTTGATTGTGAAATAGGTTTGTTAATAGGGTATAATTGTCCTCAAGCCTTACTACCCAGAGATGTTCTGAGAGGTAATGAAGATCAGCCCTTTGCACAAAGATCTGTGTTAGGCTGGAGTATAATCGGATGCAACCACTATGATGGTGACTACGAAGATGAAATTGGCGTGAGTCATAGGATTATTATGAAGCAAGTCCTACCAGCTGGCGAACCTTCTCACAAGCTCAAGTCTGAAGTCTGCTTTGTTCGCAAGAACAAGGTTAAGGAGACGATCACTCCAGCAGAGATATTAAAGGTTTTTGAGTCAGACTTTGTTGAAAGGAATAATGAGGAAGCTTCTGCATCGCAAGAAGACCTAAGGTTTCTGGCAAAGTTAAATGAAGGCATTAAGCAACTGCAAGATGGGCATTATGAGATGCCATTGCCTTTTAAAGGTGAGAAACCGGGCTTACCGAACAATAAAGCGTGTGCAGAGCATCGACTCAAATCCTTAGAGAAGCGTTTGAAGAAGGATGAACAATACTTCAAGGACTACCTAGCTTTCATGAAGGACATAATAGCAAGAGGTGATGCTGAAAGGGTCCCAGAGATGGAGTTAAGCAATCAACCAGCATGGTATATCCCTCACCATGGGGTTTATAACCCACAGAAGCCAGGCAAGATTCGCATTGTCTTTGATTGCTCTGCACGATTTCAGAATACTTCTCTGAATGAGCATCTGCTGACTGGGCCCGACCTCACAAATACCCTTGTTGGAGTCTTGTGTCGCTTCCGGAAAGGGCAGGTAGCCATCATGTGTGATGTGGAGCGTATGTTCCATCAGTTTTATGTTGCTCCAAAGGATCGGGACTACCTCAGGTTTTGTGGTGGGAAGAAGGCAACATGGAAGCTCTGCCATCAGTTTTTCGAATGAAGGTACACTTATTTGGAGCTGCTTCCTCGCCTGGCTGTGCAAACTTCGGGCTCAAGTACCTCGCCTCACAAGGTGAAGGCAAGTTTAATCAAGCCACAGTGACGTTTATACAGCGTAATTTTTATGTTGACGATGGCTTGGCAAGTGTGGATACGGAAGCAGAGGCTATCCAGTTGGTGAAGGAAGCCAGGGATCTCTGCAATACCGGGAAGCTCCACTTGCACAAATTCATCACCAACAGCAAGAGGGTAATCAGAACAATCCCGAAGGAGGAATGCACTGAAGGTGCAACTGACTTTGACTTGGCCCTAGGAGATCCTAAAATGGAAAGGGCGCTCGGAGTCTATTGGTGTGTAGCTTCAGATGAGTTCCATTTCAGAGTACTAGTAAAGGAAAATCCTTTCACTAGAAGAGGTGTGTTGTCTACAGTTGCTTCCATTTTTGATCCTCTTGGATTTGTCGCTCCTTTCATTCTGGTTGGGAAGAGGACCTTGCAAAGGATGTGTAATGACAAGATAGGCTGGGACGAACCACTTCCTGATGACCTCAAGCCGCATTGGGAAGCTTGGCTACAAGACCTCCATAATCTGTCCTCAGTAAAGATACCACGTTGTTATGTGCCATCAGAGTTCAAAGATGTCCAGCAATATGAGTTACACCATTTTGCTGATGCCAGCGTGTCAGGCTATGGGGCATGTTCATACCTCAGAACTGTGACAAGTCTGGTGAAGTTCACTGCACTCTCGTTATGGGTAAAGCAAGAGTTGCCCCAACAAAGGTAACAACAATTCCAAGATTGGAGCTCTCAGCTGCAGTTGTAGCCACAAGAACGGCTGATCTGCTCAAAAGAGAACTAGAATTGGATGGTATCTGTGAATACTACTGGACCGATTCCAAGGTTGTCCTTGGTTATATTAACAATGATGCAAGACGGTTCCACGTATTCGTAGCCAACCGAATTCAGCAGATCAGGACAAGCACTGAGCCTAGTCAGTGGAGATATGTTGCTTCAGATCTAAACCCAGCTGACCATGCCTCTCGTGGGCTCACTGTGAGGGAACTCACGGAATCTAACTGGTTTACTGGTCCAAGTTTTCTCTGGCAAAGAGAACTCCCTAAGGAAAACATTAAGGTAGGAGAGGTTGATGAGGGAGACCCAGAACTAAAAAAGGCTCAAGTTCTTACAACCAAGGTAAAGGAAGAGATGTCTCTGTCGGATCGCTTGAAAAGGTTTTCGGATTGGAAGAGGGCAGTGAAAGCCATAGCTAGACTCAAACGCTGTGCGAGGAGTGTGAAGGGTTTGGTAGAAAGATCCAACGAAGCCACAACACTTGAAGAAAGGAAGGATGCTGAGCAATTCATAATTCGTACAGTTCAAGAAGAAGTGTTTGGCTATGAAATCAAATCTCTAAGACAAGGGAAGGAAGTTCATTCAAATCAGTCCAATAAGCTGTATAAGTTAAGTCCATTTATTGATGATCAGGATATCTTACGGGTGGGAGGAAGATTGACGCAGGCTGAGCTTCACCCTCATGTCAAGCATCCGGCCATTCTTCCTAAAGGTCATCACGTATCTCGTCTACTCATAAAACACTTCCATGAGAAAATGCAACATCAAGGAAGAGGCATGACCTTGAATGAAATTCGCTCCAATGGCATTTGGATTTTGGGATGCAGTAGTGAAGTGTCATCTCTTATCTACAAATGCACAAAGTGTAGGAAGTTACGGAAATGTAATCAGGAGCAAAAGATGGCTGATCTGCCACCGGAAAGAATGGAAACTACCCCTCCTTTTACCTATAGTGGCATGGACTGCTTCGGGCCGTTCTATGTTAAAGAAGGAAGGAGAGAGCTGAAGAGATACGGACTCCTGTTCACCTGCATGTGTTCGCGGGCCATTCATCTTGAGGTACTGGATGATCTTAGCACTGATGCTTTTTCTTAACGCTCTGCGTTGTTTCATTGCAATTCGTGGCAACGTAAGTCAGCTGCATAGTGATCAAGGTACTAATTTTATCGGTGCAAAAAGAGAGTTCCTGGAGTTGATGAAGGGAATGGACCAAGAATGTGTGAAAGAGTTAGGTTGTACCTTCGTCATGAACCCACCTGCTTCCAGTCACATGGGTGGTGTCTGGGAGAGACAGATCCGACTGTAAGGAGTGTACTGACATCCATCCTAGACCAGTCTGCAGCGAGACTGGACACTTCTTCTTTAAGAACGTTCATGTATGAAGTAATGGCAATTGTCAATAGTCGACCATTGTCCTTAGAACACATCAGTGATCCTGTGGGACCAGAACCATTGACGCCAAATCATATACTAACAATGAAGTCAACAATCATTGCACCACCGCCTGGAGAGTTTGTGAGGGAGGATCTCTATCTTCAGAAAGATGGAAGAGAGTTCAGTTTCTGGCGAATGAGTTTTGGACCAGGTGGAGAAAGGAATATCTGTTGAGTTTGCAGCAGAGAAATAAGTGGAATAAGAACAGGAGAAACGCTAAGATAAATGATATTGTTCTGCTCCAAGATGACTTAGCACCACGAAATCAGTGGAAGCTAGCCAAAGTGGTAGAAGTCTTCCCAGGGACTGATGGAAGAGTGAGAAGACTTAAACTTCTTGTTAGTGATGCAACACTGGATAGCAAGGGTGCACGCACAAGCAAGTCAGTCTATCTAGAAAGACCATACACAAAACAGTGTTATTACTTGAAGCTGATTAAAGGGTTAAGTTTGATGAGAATCATTTCACTGTGTATGCTTAATGTGCACAAAATTCCTTCTGAATGTTAAGTTTATGATAATACTTGAGTATTCATAACTTCTCTTAAGAATCACACATAGTGTGATGGTGGGAGTGTATTTGCTATCACAAAGCTTTCTGAGTTTATGTCTGTTTCACTAGATGGCGCTTGTGTACTTAGACACTTGCTTATCGTAGTATAACTTTTCATTAGTTTAATTTGTATAACTTTATATTTTGGTTATTTTACAATGTTTATTGTGATTTCTATACTGAATTATTGTTTACTTGAGCAAGATTGCAAGATTGAAAAAGAGTTTTGGTTTTATTTTATTTTATTCCCATCTTGCCTTTGTATATCACTTCCTGTTTTGTCATCTGCGCGAAGAGATGGAAGATGTCATCACTGAAAGGTTAAAGGTGTTTATCTGTATGATTACAAGTCATCCGTCCAAGAAACTTCAAGATATAACCCCCTCTCTTAGCTTACAAGCAGGCAAAAGTGGTATGTTGATGTATTTTTTGTTCATTTAAGATTTTAAAGTCGTATGCTTGCTTTCCGTGTAACTGAATGTGTGACTGATGTTTGTTATTCGTCCTGTTTATTTAGTTCTACGGTGTTTGTGTTGGCGTTGAAGTCCATGTCCATAAGTGCATTAAACATCTGTGAAAGGAACCTCAGCCTTCGTGTTGTGACTAAGGGAGGCACAGCCATTATTCCCATCACTGGTCACCAGTATAATTCACACTCCAAGACTTTTCATTGTATATAAGCCCACAGCCATCTCCTTTCCTGCTGATTCCTTTATATGCCACTGATAAATAAACCTCCTTCCCGCTCCATTCAGCCTCCCAGTAACAGTGTCCAGTCAGACACTTTTTACACAGAACCTGATAATTGTACCCTTCAAATCTGTCGTGATGATCAGGATACGGCTGCTCTTCTTCCACACGTGTCACCTTTCTGTTCCTCTCAGACAGAATGAGATGTTTGTGTGCTGTATTTAAATCCAGTGTGAGATCACATGCATCTAAACACAAGAAGAGAGATTATAACCGTCCACTTAAACCAGAAGATTCAATAAAGTGACTAAATAATTGTAGCGTCTGTACCAATCAGACACACAATTATTTGTTATACTTAACAAATAATCCCTAACACCCCTCACCCAACCAACTAGCCAAGTATGAGGTCTATGGACCCTTCCCCCAAAATGCGACTTACACCTAAAAAGGCAGAACAGGCCCCTGGTTACCAGGGGACACCTCAGCCAGATCAGATAAACTTTACGACCTAAAAGTATGTAGAGATAATCTTCCCCCCTACTTAATTCTCTCTAAAACAGACACATACTGCTATAGGAAATGACTTCTTTCATTAATTCATAGACAAATTTTTCTATGACTTTCCTATCATGCATATCCCCAGGTCTTTGTGTATGATTACATTCTTGTATATGGTCTTGTGTATTGTATACTGTTTTATGCATGCTTATGCTAGATCGCTAGTTAATATAGCCTAACCTATACCATGTTTGGTACCTACGAATTCACCTTTTGGTGATCTAAATGAGAGTGTATATTACATGTTGACGGCTATGCAACATATTAGTGTTCTAAGAATCTTTAGAAGAATCGAATAACATATGCAAAATACCATGCTCTAAGACAAAGAGTCATAAACTTTCCCTCCAAAAGTGCAAGTCACAATTGGCTCTTTGACCCCCGAGAGGTGGGACCTCCTCAGAACTTAAAAGGTCTCACTTCAGTTCTCTTCACTCGTCTCTCATCACCTTCCCGTCTTCTGGTTGCTAAGTCCCAGAGCAGGTGCAGCCACGCCTGGCAGGCCTCAACACAGCTCAGTCTAGGTTCTTTTAGATTCTGAGAAGATGGGGATGCTGAGCTAGAACTCTTCTAGAACCCTTAAATTTGTGCCAGGATTTGGCCTCGTCTTTCATTCACCAAAGATCCTCGGATCTCAGCTGATGTCTCTCTTAGCTCTTCTTCACTTTCCACCTGAGAAGAAACTCCCAATCACCACAGAGTCAGAATAACACCTTTGGAGTTCATCACCTTTCAAACCCGGAAGAATGTGATTTCAACTTCAAGACCACCAAACCTTAAAACCATCAAGACTTTCATCCGGGAATGCATCCGGACACTGGTCAACGACCAAGGTAATGCACGTATCGTACATTTAACTAAATGAAACAGAGGTTTAGCATAAGCTGTAGACCCCGTTGTAAAACGGCGCTGATGGTTTTACTCAGGCTGACTCTTTTCATAGCTTCATTCTCTGGTTTTCATTTGCCCTTCCCATGTATGAGTGATTGCGTGTTTGTTTAGACTAGTTATGTGTTAGCATTTAGTTAATAAAACCTGTGTGCACAAATTACATGAGTTTCTGATTCTGTCACCACTTGTAAATGAATGTCCCTTCTATGATTCCGATCTAGCTACATGCTCTAATGCATTAACACTGTAAGAGAGTTATTTTCTGTGGCCACGAAAATATCCTTTCTTAGAGTTGATATGAAATTACACTGAATGTTCGCTGGACGGACAGATTAGTTGATGACAATATTAATTCTGCTACAGTTACTACTGGCAGCTGATATAAATAATTGTAATTAATCATAATTAATTGTAATTATTTATATACATTTCCCTTTTGAGCTAATTTGCTACATAATGATTGAATTAAAACCTGATGACCAAAAAGGTTTCTGTCATGGTTCAGTTTTAGGGGCAGGTGTAGTTGAAGTATAGAAAATGTTGTTTGCTCCAAAAAAAAAAAGAAAGAAAAAAGAAAACTGTATGTGTTTGACTTATATTTCCGTGTTTTCGATGATATTCACCAAGCTATTTGATGTATTTTGAAATAAACTTGTATGTGTTTGTCCGATCAGCGCCCAGACCAGCGAGCAGTTAAACACATAAAGCACACATATTTTACCTCTTTAATATGTTCTTCTATTTTTATTGTGTTCCATCGCTGGAGTGTTTTTATTTACAAGGCTTTAAAACACATGCAAATGCTGTAGTTTCTTATGTATTTGCCCGTTCCGAGTGCTGCCTGAGAGAAGCTGAGGCGATCGTGACGCACATGTCAGTGAAACATATAAAACAGCTCACATGCACTCAATTTAGCTTTTCAATGTGTTCTTCTTATATGTTCAGTCGCTGAGTGTTTTAATTTACAAGGCTTTAAAACACATGCAAATGATGTAGTTTCTTATGTATTTGCCCGTTCCGAGTGCTGCCTGAGAGAAGCTGAGGCGATCGTGACGCACATGTCAGTGAAACACATAAAACAGCTCACATGCACTCAATTTAGCTTTTTAATGTGTTCTTCTTATATGTTCAGTCGCTGAGTGTTTTAATTTACAAGGCTTTAAAACACATGCAAATGCTGTAGATTTGTGAGCACATACGGAGTGCTCTCGCTGATCGAAGCGGTCACAGATCTCTCATCTTTCACACTGCTCTGGCCATCGGACAGTCATTATTAATAAGCCCTGACCTAGTAATGATTAAATATAGTGGTTTAGCTTGTGAGTATGAATGAAATTTATGTATTTATTTATATTTTTAACCGATTTTAAAGTAAAACTAAGTGAGAGGAGTTATCCGGCTCCTCCCTCTAGTGGAGAGGAATTGCTCCTCTAGAGGGGGCATTTTTTTCTCATCCAATGTAAGTCTATGGGATATTTCTGATTTTTAATATTTTTTTTATTGGAAAACTGTAAGTCTGATCAGTCTGAAAAGATATAGCAACAAACTAGGCATCAGGGCCCAGGTCTCTGCCGAGTTTGGGGCTTGTGGTTTAAAGCCCTAGGAGGAGATAGGTTTGGAAAATTTGGTCTCAGAAGAATAAGATATAAGTTTAAATATCATAACAGTATGTTGGCTTTGTCAATTAATGAACTTACAATTGTTATTTAGAAGTGCTTATAACTTGTAAAACAAAAACCAGGAACAACCAATTCACAGCCTTCTTGTAAGCACCATATATGTCCAAGATAATGGCAGTGCAATCCAAATGGAAAGACAACATTTTTACGAGTTTAAGAGTTTTGTCCCCATAGAAAACCGTTAAAATAAAGATGGCTTAATGCATTAAGACTGTTAAATCCACAGTGTAGGCGCCCCAGGCGCCCCACGGTTGTCCCTGCGGTGGTTCTCCTGGGGGTCTCGTGCCCTGGGGGGCCTCCGGATGTTTGGGGCCCGGGTCTGTTCCGTGCCTGCTTCATGCCTTGCGGGATGGGGCTGTTGTTCCCCACACACACTATTAAACATTTACATGGAGGAACCTTATGAACACAAGCGCGCTCACACACACAGGTGTACACTCAAGCATTCACATTGGTGTAAAAACAGGTGCTCACAGACACACATTGTCTTGATCTGCTGTTGCTTCAAAACTTATTTTGTAATATTAGTTATGTGTGCTGCTCAATAACATTTAACATTTAGAATTTATTGTGATTTATACAGATGTTGGTTGTTGCTGCAGTCTCTTTGATGTTGTGTCTTCGGTTGTTTTCTCTTTTTGTCAGCAGGTATTGAAGCAAATTGTCTGTTTTTTTGCTTTTGTTTTTTTTTCTCCCTCTCTCTCTCTATCCCCCATTCTCCTTTTTTCTCTCTCTCTCTTCCCCTTCTTTGTTGACTTTCCCACAACCTTTTTTTTTTTTTTTTTTTTTTTTTTTTTTTTTTTTCCTATCTTCTTTCTTCTTTCTCTCTCTTGTTTTCTCTGTCCCCTGGTCTTGTCTGTCACAGTGTGGTTAAGTAAAAGGGTATATAAAATTTAATTAATTAATTATATTAAAAAAATAAAATAAAAAATAAATAAATAAATATATTTAATTAAAAAAAAAGAAAAAAAAGGCTGTGAATGATGATAGTATAGCCATGCATATGTACTGTCATGTGTTATCTGTGCTACTGACAGGCCAAAAAAAAAAAAAAAAAAAAAAAAAAAAGACTGTTAAATCCAAAGACCAAATTCTAAATGAAAGATTAATTTATAATGTAAGCATTTTTAGCTATAATGTAATGTGCGCAGTTTAGAAGGAACATTGATAATGAGCAGGCACCGCATATTCGCATACAGAAGAGTCTGAGAAAAGTCTGAAAAGTCTCCCGTTTGATGTGGTCCTAAAGACAGTTCCTTGTAAATTCTAGTCAAGAAAAAAAGAGACAAAAACTGCAATTGTGAGTGGGGTGGCCAAGCTTAGGTCAAGGGAATTATACTAATGAATATATGCATAAATTATATGATTGTCCCCAGAGGCGTCATGCCCATTGAAACTAAGGGGGCACGTGCCCCCTCAGATTTTTGAGCCAAGTGGATTTTGAATGCAGCTTCCAAAAGACAAAAAATAGCTGAATCATATTTTTATATTTGATACAATCACACTGGCATGATTAGATCATTCAGTGTCAAATCACCAGCTACTAAATTCTAATTTGAGTTTGCTGGCTGGCGCTGAGCCAGAGACTATGGGATCATATTCCCGCCAAAAGTATTGCAGTCATGGATAAAAAAATAACAAGCGTGAAAACAAAATTTAAAAACGCAAGTAAAAATATATTGCACAAGATTTAAAAATGAAAGCAAAGTTTTCAGAATAGCAAGCAATGGTCACGGATCGAAAAATAATAAGCGTAAATAAAAAAATGAATAACGCATTTTTAAAACTAATAAGCATGAATCAAAACTTTAAACATTTAAAATCATATTGCACAAAATTGAAATATTAATGCAAAATTATCTGACTTTCGCACAAAATCATGTTTTCCTTGGTTATATTTCTCCGTTTTTTCTGCTCTCATAAATTTTCTGCTCATATTTTTATTTTTTGTATGCTTATGCTGTTTTTCCCTTCGTGCTTGTTTCCATGTTCTGCGCTTGCTTTCCCAAATGTTGCGGTTAGAGTTTCATGTAAATCAGCGTGGGCTCAAGCGTCTTCATTGGTCCACTAGTTCTAGATTGACAGCTCCTCCTCAGCCAATCAGTCGAAGAGGGGCGGTGTCGTCACTCCAGTGCGCCTCATTAGCCCGTTAACGTTAAATGAGCCGTCCTAGTGACTCGTCGTGGTTATATTCACTTGTATTTATTCGCCTATATGGCCACATCGCGAAAGGGAGCAGCCACAATATGCACCGGCCTCGTGAAGTCACCGTTATATGTGTCTTGCTCGCCCATACCTGACTAATAATAAGTCTTATGGTTATTACTGTTAGGAGAGGATAATATGAGTAAGAGTAATACATCCCAGTCACAATTGTTTAGTTTGCTGTATATTGCTCATGTGGGCAATATTTAGCTTTTTTTTTGTCATGTATTGTTTTTTGTAAACAGCTATTTGCAGCGTTTTCTTTCATGCACAGTATGTAATTGATAAGGTTGATGGTTTTGTAAGATTTAACACATTTTGTGTTACACTGAGATTAGAAAATGGCATACAATTAAGCAATATCACATCAGGAAGAGTGTGTTCCCCGAATATCAGCTCCATTGAAAATCTTTATTGAACTGTAGTATAATCAATATAACAAGAAGGAAAATTTGAGTGAGTTTAATATTGTAACTATTTTCTCATTTTGCTCTATTTTGACAAAGCCACAGCAGAACAGCAGCTACAAGCAACACACAGCAGCTTTCATATTGAATGATTCACTTTATTCCTCACTGAATGAATCTGTCGTTTGAATGAATGATTTAATGTCTTACTCTAAAGATACTTGCCGCCACCTGCTGGCTGTTTTACTTTCATATTGTTGCTGTATTGTAACTTTATATATTTAAAACATTAATATGATAGTGTTATGCAATTATATATGTAGCTTGTTGCATATTGTGTTTATGTAAATAAACACAATATACAAATGAATCTTATGCAAATGAATCATTGTGTGTATCAAATCCACCTGGCCTCTGTAACTGTCTCCTCTGTAACACTATCGCTTTCATTGATCAGTAGTCAAATCTAGCCTAGTCAATGCAAAAACATTACATTCATTCATTCATAATTAATTTACCAATTCACTCATTTAACGTTAACGGATCGCCAGGCAGGCGTATAGCAGTGACAGACAGATACATATAACAGTGTCCTGTACGGAAATATGTTTCCCAGCTGACAGTAATCCATTTTCACCTGTACAAGTGAACAGAACACTGAGCATCGGCAGCTAATGAGGCGCACTGGAGTGATGTCACCGCCCCTCTTCGACTGATTGGCTGAGGAGGAGCTGTCAATCTAGAACTAGTGGACCAATGAAGACGCTTGAGCCCGCGCTGATTTACATGAAACTCTAACCGCAACATTTGGGAAAGCAAGCGCAGAACATGGAAACAAGCACGAAGGGAAAAACAGCATAAGCATACAAAAAATAAAAATATGAGCAGAAAATTTATGAGAGCAGAAAAAGCTGAGAAATATAACCAAGGAAAACATGATTTTGTGCGAAAGTCAGATAATTTTGCATTAATATTTCAATTTTGTGCAATATGATTTTAAATGTGTTTAAAGTTTTGATTCATGCTTATTAGTTTTTTATTTACGCTTATTATTTTTCGATCCGTGACCATTGCTTGCTATTCTGAAAACTTTGCTTTCATTTTTAAATCTTGTGCAATATATTTTTACTTGCGTTTTTAAATTTTGTTTTCACGCTTGTTATTTTTTTATCCGTGACTGCAATACTTTTGGCGGGAATATGATCCCATAAGAGACAGACACGTTTTTACAGCGCTGCATTATAACCAATCATATACGATTCTGTTGATCTTATGAATGCAATGGCCAATCAGATGCGTTCAGATGAGTCACGCTGAAACACGGTGTTTTGTTCAGGGCGCGCGCTCCCTGACTGAATTCTCTGGAGAATTCTCTTAGCAGAAACAACAAAGTGCAGAAGTGTGTACGATGTAAGTAAGAGATTCATTTAACAGTGTAAACAGCTTCAGTGATTATAATGGGAGGTTTTGAGACTGAAGTCTTGATAATGAAATGATAATGATCTTTGCTCTTTCTTTGTTAATGTTCTTTGTTCTTTGAAATGGTAAGTTTCCTTTGCTGTGTTCTGAACAATGAAAGTGATATAATTAGTAACTTACAACGTTTTATTAAATTCATGTTAAATACAAAGTCAGTCATAAAATATTTTAAGGCATGACACCTATATGGTACTTAAATAAAATGTCGGATTTTATGTGTAGTTAATGGGTCGTTCTACAGAAATGTCCTCTTTTGGTATGGCAAGATGTCTTAAAATATTTATTTTTCTAACATTTAAACTTAGACCACATTATTAGATTACCTTTTGACTTTATGAATATACATAAATGACAGCTTTATTATTATTATTTAATCTTTTGTGCATTTATCTACCCATAAGGAAGGTGACACCAGTGACAGTAAGTGTTGACAGTGACAGTAACACAATTTTCATGAAAAATGCGTTTTACAAAATGGCTTTTGCAAGATATCAAACCACATGTTGTCAATCATGGTATACTCACTAAATGAAGTAGTTTAATCCATTTGTATTCTAGTTTTTACAATTCCCTAACAATAAAGCAACTTTCAACTAAAAGCTTCATATGAAATCATGAGATGAATAAGAACATTTCTGATAACTGAAATGAGACAGTGGACTTATCATGGGCCTTTCTTCATAGATCTTCAGGAAATAGGAAGAAGGAAGTCAAGTGATGTCATCAGTGTGATTTTTATTTCAAAATAAACTATTTTTATTAAACCGTAAAACCAGTGACAACTCCAGGGGACCACTACTTTCATTATTTTATAATATTTATTCACCATTTAGTTTTTTTTTATGTCATTTACATCATATATTTGATAGTTATGAATAGATTATTGTATTTTAAATGGTAGAAAAACCTGTATTGGACCTCAAAATAAAGCACTTTTTCTCTGTACATAGCCGTGGGGACAAGCAGTTTTGTGGTGCTTGGAATTCTATATAATTAATAATTAAAAAAAAAAAACATTGCCACATTGATGGCTCAAGAAGGTGTAATTGTTCAAATAACAGATTGTTTCATTTTAAAATTGTAACCCTAAAGTGTTTTTCAAGTGTAATATTTCTGTAAAGGCTAGGGACAGAAAAAAACTGACATTTCCATAGAATGACCCCTAATAGAACATTAGGCTAATTTGCCTAATTGTTATAGGCAAACAGTGCTGTTTTAACACCACTGACTGGAATATGTTTAAACAGGCTGCCACATACAACAACACTACAGACCTCCAAGAGTACACAGAGACTGTCACTGCCTACATCACCAAGTGCATTGATGATGTAACGGTCACAAAGACTATCAACTGTCCGGGCCAACCAGAAGCCGTGGCTGACAGGGGAGGTCTACAGACTTCTGAAGGCTCGGAACACTGCCTTTAGAGCTGGAGATGAGGAGGGCCTGAAGACAGCTAGGGCCAACCTATCCCGCGGCATCAGAGAGGCCAAGAGACAGTACTCTATTTTAATTTTTATTTATTCATTCATTTATTTATTATAATTATTTTATTTTTTTGGAACCCGTGATACTGTTTTGGGGTTCATTGATAAATAAAAAAGAAACAGTATTTATTCAAAATAGAGATGCTTTCTAACAATATCAATCTCTACTATCACTGTTTCTATCAATTTAGCAAATCTTTGCTGAATGAAAACTAATTTCTTTCAAAAAAATAAAATAAAATACTGACCTCAAGCTTTTCAACATATATTGTTACAAAAGTTATATTTTAAATAAATGCTAACTTTTATAAACTTTTTATTAATCAAAGAATCCCGAAAAAAAGTATAATTCACAGGATTCCAACATTGATAATAAATCAGAATTGCATAAAATGTATTTTAAAGTATATAAAAAAAATTATCAAATAAATGCAGGCTTGATGTCCATAAGTGACTTCTTGCAAAAATATAAAATAGTAATGTATCCAAACTTTTGACCTATAATTTTTTTTTTTTTTTACATTTGCCTAGTTTTTTAGAAAAAAAAATAGTTTTTTTTACTATTTTACATTTGAGCCCCTGCTCAGGGCATGCCCCTGAGGAACTCTCTGCACATCCCTGCTGACCATCAATGGTGCGACCGTGGAGAGAGTGAGCAGCACCAAGTTCCTGGGTGTACACATCACAGAGGACCTCTCCTGGACCAACAACACTGCAGCACTAGCCAAGAAAGCACAACAGCGTCTCTACTTCCTCCGCAAACTGAGAAGAGCCAGAGCCCCGGCCCCCATCATCACATGTGCACCTTCTACAGAGGCACCATCGAGAGCATCCTGACTAGCTGCATCACTGTGTGGTATGGCGCCTGCAACGCGTCCTGCCGCAAGACCCTTCAACGGATAGTGAGAGCAGCTGAGAAGATCATTGGTGTCTCTCTCCCCTCCCTCCAGGACATCTACAGCACCCGTCTCACCCGCAAAGCCCTCTGCATTGCAGGTGATCCCACCCACCCGACACACAGCTTCTTCAGCCTGCTGCCATCAGGGAGGAGACTGCGGAGTCTCCAGGTGAGGACCAGCAGACTGAAGGACAGCTTCATACATCAGGCTGTCAGGAAGCTAACTCTCTCTCTCCCCCCCTCCCCCCCCTCTCTCAATTAGGCTACTGGGAATATTTCGAATAGCCTAAAGAAGGAAAAATTAAGTAAAACATAAGCCTACTGCTGTGTCAACCCCCATCTCCCCACCCACCCACCTGTGCCCCCTCAAAAATAATAAGTGCATGACGCCCCTGATTGTACCCAGTGCCTGAAGTGGGCCCGTACGCACCGGTACGCAGTACTGGCACTTCTGTATTTTAGTCTTTAGCTTACTGGCACTTTTTCGTGCGTACCAGCACTTCTGACATGTTGTCGGTACTCAGAGTCAAAGCGTCTGTGTCTGGTGAAATAACCGTATATAAATCACACTAACAGGAAGGGTCACCTCTCATCTCGACAAATCGCGTGAATGAATGCAAGCGGAGTCGGTCTACTGCAGGAGTTGTTGCTTTTAAACTGTCTGGCCAGTGCGAGCCAAAGCTAACAAAGAGCCGGGCGGCCAATGCTGCGTTTCCACTGTCGGACCAGTGCTACTCTAAAAACCCGCTCTTAACACACCTCTCTGAAGCAAACGGCACACAACATCATTTCAACAGAGAGGGGAAAAATGAATGAAAACTATCGCAAAATGAACTTGACAGAAGCAGACAGTTGACAGAAGTTTCGTTCTTATAAAGATGTTAAAAGTCTCCAGCATTGAGTTACTATTTTAAAAATATACAGTGACAGTAATTTATTACTTTGTGTCAGAAGTGCGCATCAGTGATGTTAAATCCAACTAATATTTTTAATTATCTCACATAAAATGAGAAAACACATACTTGGGCAGGTTATGTTCTGGGTTAGAGATCTCAAACTGAAATTGGACCAATCAGATGTGAGCAAAGTGACACATGTCTGACACAAAAAAAGTCACTCCCCCCAGTCTCTCATCCTATAAATTAAACGTCACTATGAAGTACCTTAAAAAAAAAAAAAAAAAAATATATAGAACAAAATTGTCTGGCATTAATGATAATTAGAATTTTCATATGATTTATATAATTATAATATGATTTATATTATTATTACTCCATTACACACAAGCACTTTTAGTTTAACAATTATTATAAAGCATTTAGATACAGGTCATATGTAATATAAATAAGTGGTAGAATCAATAGATAACACTTTAAAAATGGCTACATGTGACCTTACATGTTCAAGTCTCTATCACTATATATTATCAACTATATAAAGTAACTTCACAAGTCTCACCTGTGACTGCACTGATAGAGCAAGATCATTTCCTTTATTTGTCCTCTTTCATGGACAAGTACTTCAGTGGAAATGCGTTTAAATTCCTCATATTCTTTAATCTCTTAACCTTTAACAAAAGAGTTTTGAATCTTGCTGGCTCTCTCGCGAGAAGTGAATCACACTTGCTCTGTGTTGTGATTGGCTGTTCGCCGGTGATGTCACACATTCATGTGCACACGCTCCATTAAGTCAGGATCAAGTCTGAGTTGACAGAGAAAGTTGATGATCAGCTTCATGGTACCAACAAAGGCAGATTGGAGTGGTTTGGTTTTGTCAACTCAAAACTTATCCTATAACTCTGAATTTGTTCTTCTACCATCATGGTACACAGTGGCACCCCCAGAAAATTCCCTTAAACATGGCCAGATGAGGCCCAGCAAATCTTGGGGTGGCACACCAAAATAATGAAATAAAAAATAAAATGATTAAAAGTTCCACTTGCAGTGCGTTTCTTTATTTGTGTGTGTTGTATTTGCAGCGTGTTTCTGTTTAATTGCAATTATTACTGTACTCGTGTTGTGAGTCTTTTAAATAATTGCAGTCAGCAAATATGTGTTGTCAAACAAAAAAGGGATGATTTTTTCTTAATTTGCAGCAGTGTTTTTTTTCTTTTTTCATTTGCAGCAAATAAAATTAATACATTGAGCGGGGTCTCTCGGCCACCGTATGTATCATATTAAACTTCTGTGTAAAAAGAATAATTTTTAGAGGTGTTACGGCTGGCTTGTAAACCACAACATAAAAGAGACCAAACCCAATATTTCAACAATAAGCCAATTTATTATCAAAAATCAAATAATTAAACAACAATTAAACAAATAAACGTCTAGGGAAAAACAATATTTTGCTGAGTGTGTTATTGTGCTGATATCTTATTTCTATGCGCTAAGTTACAAATAAATAAAAATGTTTTGAATTTTAAACTAAATGAAGCTGATGTTTGAGAACAATAAAAAAACAAAACAGGTACCTTAAAGAAATTAAAATCGCCAGCTAGGTGGCACCAAGACACTGTTAATAACGGATCCTTGCGATTGTATCCGAATTTTCTGTCCAACCAGGCTGATTCATTAGAACGAAAATTAATTTCACCTGTCGCCTCAGCCAGCACCTGCACTACACATGCTGTGGCTTTGTTTGGAAGATTTTTGTTTTTAGAAGGAGGCAGCAAAAAGGCAGGAAATAGTTGTCTAAAACGTAAGTCTCTTCATATTAAGCGTTTATTGACTGTTGTATAAAATCGTGTGCAGCATTTGTAATTATGCTCACTTTTGGAGAAAAAAAACGTCACTCTTCGTGTGACAGCAACATAGAATCTCATGATATAAAAATACATTTTTGGCCCATATCTTGAATAATGTGATAATTCTAAATGCATTTTAATAGACTATTCATGCATGAAAGAGCAATATAAATGCGCATGCGCACTAGTCTACCTGTGACCATCGTAATGTTATGCGCGCACTCTGAAGGTGTTTTATTTTGTTTGCTTTTCGCAATATACTCGTTAAAACCACACATAAAGCACATCAATCATGGTAAAAATGTAACTGTATGGGTTTTATTTGGTAGGCTATTTATTGAAAAACAGTGGTCTATACAAGTAAAGCACAAACCTAATCACAAAAAAAATCTGTAAATTATATTCCATTACTCTTTAATAGCATTTATGTGTCTATTAAATAAAATTCGATATGAATATCCCACAGAGCATTTCTGACACAATACCATGTGGCAGTTAACCGCTTTAAACTACAGTAGATCCGTGTTAAATGATGGCGATTTGTAGATGAAAAGCCTTACAAGTCATTTTAAAGCACACATGTCTCATGTTTAGGGCTGTTTCATAGTGATTTGTGTTCTTTGCTGAATTCGCGCTTCACACCGGATCTGCAGCGCTGTTTAGTGGTCGCGTGAGCGGCGTGACCGAGACTCATAGCGGGAGTGAGCTGGGCAGCTGCTCTGGTGGCGCCAATATACAATCTTTTTTGGTGGCTGCAGCGGGCGCTGCATTTTTTTTTTCAGATGCGGTCATATCAAACTATTGTGAATTTACATTATGCATTTAAATTAATGTACCCATCAAAATATCCTAGGGGTGGCCAAGGGGTGGCCAGGTTTATACATGGCCGTGCCACCCCTGGCCACCCCTTGGGGGCGCCCCTGCCATATCGCTCCTAAAAAATATATCGATATATCGTACAAAAACTCGAAATACCACCCTGCCCTAGCTATGAATAATATTTAGTAAACTGAACAGAGTGGTCAGAAAAATAAACTCTCAATTCAGTGTAGAGGGGTTCAGTGAATGTGGTGTTGAATGTGTGTAAGTGTGTGAGTGTGTGTGTGTCAGAGACGCTGTAGAAGGACAGAGTACCAGCCCACCAGTCCAGATACACTCCTACTCTCTTAGAGTGAGGTAAAGGGACAGATAAAACTGTTCTCTTATTTTTATGCCAGACCATGAAACTGTTATGGGAGTAGTCCAGACTCCAGACTTCATTGACTTGAGACCTACAGTTACTTCCTTTCCTGCTGAATCCTTTAAATATCACTGATGCATGAATCGCCCAGTTTTGAAGCCATTCAGCCTCCCAGTAAAAACGTCCAGACAGCTTCTCTTTACACAGAACCTGAAGACACTCATCAGGTTTCTGTAGACGACCAGAATATGGCTGTTTCTCTTTCATACATGTCATATTTTGGTTTTCTTCACACAGAACATTGTACACTATTGCTGTGTATAAATCCAGTATGAAATCACAGGCATCTGAACACAAAGAGAGATATGATAGAAGAGATTGATAAGACAATACAACATTAACTGTGCATGTATGTGTGTGACCTACATTTCTGTAGTCCTGGTTTAATCCTAAATTCTCCCCCATGTTCCACACTATAAAAACACACACAGGGTGAGGGCATTAAAAATGTTTTCACATATTACCAATACTTGGAAATTTGAATAAATGGCTCTTTACCTGTATATATATCTTAATTTATACAATCTTAATTTGAAAGACATTCTGTTTTTGCTCCATAATAAAAATTGCATTTTCAAGCACTTTAAACACATGACAGGATGATTGTTAGTGTTGAACATACTTGAGTTTGTTCAGTCTGTAGTTTGGATCAGAGAGCAGCTTGACTAATGATTGTCCTGGGTGATTGTAGCTCAGATCCAGCTCTCTCAGGTGTGAGGGGTTTGAACTGAGAGCTGAAGCCAGAAAACAACAGCCTTCCTCTGTCACCATACAGCCAGATAACCTACAGACACACACATCACATTTCAGATATGCAAGCCCTAATCCACTCTAATACATCTCTTATCTATTATCAGTTTCAGTTTTCTGATTAAGGAAAAAGAGAGTATTTTGTCCTGAACTTTTAACTATATCAATAATTTTTTTCTCCACCTCCAATGTTTTTACAGAAGCACTACAGTAGAGCATGCTGTCAGCGATGCCAAAGTCATGGGTTTGATTCCCTGGAAATGCATAAACTGATAAAATATATAAATTGAATGCAATGTAAGCTGCTAAATAAATAACAGCAATGTTCTGTATAATACAGAATCGTCCTGTATTTAAGGCATTAAAAGATGCATTCCATATGAAAGCCATACGGAATGCAGTTTGTGCTGTATTTAAGGCATATGCCGTATGACCACCTAGACCATGGGCCGGTTGCACCAGCTGGACGTACACCCGGTTGTAAGACTAGGCTGGATGTAAAATGCACTTTAAATCGTGCGTAGAATCTCGCCATAGTGCTACGTCTGACACTAAATCTTACGCCTAGTCAGAGGTAGGTGTAAAGTGAAAAGTCATGATTTGCTCAAACATTATTCGTTTTTAGGATTCATGTCTGTTAGTTAAATATTACTGCAGACGTGAACTGTAATGTTTAGGGTCTTTTCGGGCAGGATAAGCAATATCAAATGCTTAGCTCGGTGTTAGAATAGAATAGAATTTTTTTATTTGTCACATACACGATTATATAGAGAGTATATAACCAGCAGTGAAATGTGTTCTCTGCATTTAACCCATCCTAAGTGAACACACACCCGGAGCAGTGGGCAGCCATGTTACAGCGCCCGGGGAGCAGTTGGGGGTTCGGTGTCTTGCTCAAGGACACCTCAGTCGTGGTATTGAAGGAGGAGAGAAAGCTGGTTATTCACTCCCCCACCAACAATCCCTGCCGGACCTGAGATTCGAACCCACAACCTTTGGATTACAAGTCCAACTCTCTAACCATTAGGCCACGACTTCCCCAGGTGTTGACTATACCACGCTGCCGACAGTTATTGACCTAATAAAAAAAAGTTTCTGTACAGCTTGTAATTATGCAGTAAAATATTACATATGATCTGGGATTATTGAAAGAAACTGTACCGTTCGACATCTTGCTTGGAAGGACAGTACAAATCCTTGGAAATATTTCACATCTTTAATTCCGTTTATTATTTGTAGCGTGGCTGCCATCCAATAATCGCAGTAAGTTTTGTGCTTTGTTACTTTTTAATCAGAAATAAAGTATCAGCTTTCAAATTCTGTCAGTTTTATCACAAAATACAAACTATAAATGTAAACACACAGTCACATAAAGTCATATTTACCTCAGGAAAGACATTCCTTGTACATAAACCCAATAGTCAGCTAGAAAAAATAACTAGAGAGAAGCATTGTATTACATTCGTTATATATTACTTAACCTGCCACCTTCATTTTTAATGTTTGTTTGAAGAAATCTGTCATGAACGTGCAGGGAGACTTCAGATATAAAACGCAGACTTGTTAGAAAATGTTTACTCAATGAAATCATGGCGCGGTGGCTTCACTTGTTATGATATCTTGAGCAATTCAGTTCTATATTAGTAGTTGTAGCCATTGCAGTGTGAATGTCATCTCAGCTATCACTGCGGAAGAATATGTGTCAGCGTGGATGCGCATTGTCTACGCTGGGCATAGTTTTTTGCGCCTGATCGTAGTTTTAGTTGGTGCAACAGGTGTAAATATTTATCGTAAAGCTGGACGTTGCAAAGCCCATAGCACCAATTCATTCAAACTGCTGATTCATTCAAGAATGAAGCAAATTACTTTCTTTATGAATGTTTCACTGAATCATTGACTCAGCCATTGACTTCAAAACTGCTAAATCATTCAGTAAGGAAACACAACATCAGTAAAAACAGCACTCTTGGTCATGTGGTACTGCTTATTATTTCTCCATGAGTCTCTCTCACACAGACAGGCTGCATGAGCCTCAACTAACACGACCTTGTTACTGTCAATACATTATCCAATGGCTGTTTACACCAAATGTAATAAAATCTGAATTATTTTCGCTAAAGTTTCAGTGCTTCCCTTTTTATTTTTCTTATTGATGTTTTAAGCAGGCTACTTATCCAGTTGGGCAAGTAAAATTTTCTTTCACTTGCCCCTTTCAAAACATCCACTTGTCCAGGCCAAATGGTAATGTTAAGCCCTGATATATATTAATTTGATGCATATGAGTGGTTAAAATTACTTCCCCATGTTTTACTCCCCCAGGCTACTGCTGTCCAAACATCTGGTGTTATAATGGTTCATCTGGTGTTATAATGGTGCAAAATGGTTCTGCATTTATCACACAGACCTACATATTTTGCAACAACTAATCAAAGTTATTATTATATATGCTATACTCAAAATAAATTTGTAATATTTTTCTTCAAAACTATCTAAAAATGTGATGTGTGTAGGAATTAGTCTCAGTGCTTTTTAATGCCATTAAAGGCCTTAATTTTTGAAAAATCAATTTAATGATTTGTTAAATGCATATGCCCTGTGGAATCCCTGTGTAAAAAAATATTTTGGTTATTCATTTTAGGGAATGAAACTTTTGTCATTTGAAGATATATACCACATATATATCTTGCATATATACCACAAAATGGCATGCTTACAAATACTTACATATACAATGTTTGATTTCATTATTGATTACAGTACAGTAGATTTAAAAAAAAAAATACAAAAACAAATATTAGGTGGCTCTGACTCATTTTGGTACCCACTGGTATAGGTCACACAAATCTCAAAAACATTTAGTAGAAAATTAAAGCATTATTTGTCATTTTTAATGCAATATGTATCTATTTGGGAAAAAAATATCTATGAGTTATAAATATATTATTTACTTTGTAATGAAAAACGTATTTGTCAAACATCTTCTGCAATAGTATCAAATTTTTTCAAAGAACTGTATTAGTACCTATTACTGAAATTTTACACACAAGCAACACTGAGCCTTTGGAGTCTTGCCGATGTATTTCAAGTAGCCAGAAGATCCAGACAGGAGATCTTATTCAGTTGCATACATAATTGAAGGTTTGTCTGTTTTTCATACCTCAATATGTTGAGTTGACAGTGTGGACTCCTGAGTCCATCAGACAGGAGCTTCACTCCTGAATCCTGCAGGTCATTGTTACTCAGGTCCAGCTCTCTCAGTGAGTTTGATGATTGTAGACATGAAGACAAACTTTCACAGCACTTATCAGTGAGATTACAAATGGACAACCTTAACAGAGCAGAACAGAACCGTTGAATAGATACAATACAAGACATGGAACTTAGATAGCTTCTTTCTAGTCATTTATTATTGTAGCATCTGATTTATTTATTTTTTTACTAAAAAAAATTAAAAAAAACAATAAAAAAATGAAAAAAATCAATGACTTCAGTATGTTGGCTTGACAGTGTGAACTCTTCAGTCCATCAGACAGAAGCTTCACTCCTGAATCCTGCAGGTCATTGTTACTCAGGTCCAGCTCTCTCAGTGAGTTTGATGATTGTAGAGATGAAGACAAACTTTCACAGCACTGATCAGTGAGATTACAGCCAGTGAGTCTATAACAAAGAAATATAGCACATTAAAGACAAGCTGGTGAGTTATTTTAAAATATTGTTTTCTGCACATGACACTGACCACATATTGATCCCATGACTAACATTCTGATTTTCATCAAGAGGTAATCACACCCGAATAATCTAACTATAGATAACTATATGACAAGTCTGGCACAAATGTATTTTGTATTGTGGGAACATGTCCCACTCGTCCCAAAAGCAAATTTATAATTTAATATTAGTTTAAATTAAACGATATTCACATACATTTTCTAAAGAAGGAATCATTTTATAAATTACACAAGGCATATTTGCTATATGTAACTACTAAGGGAACAAATTTACATTTAAAATGGGCTTTTCGTATACTTTAAACTTCCTGTTTATGATCAGCCCATATCCGGTTTTATCTGACTCATAACAAAACACTATATTCTGCCAAATGGCAGATCTGCCAACATTTCCAGTGTTAAACACGATTATTTTAACCGTATGATAAAGTGTGGACGTTTTGTGAAGAGATCTTTACATGCTTGTGCTTCAAGTTAGTTCATCAAAAAGGATTTAAACACTATAAATACGCACAGTGCTCTTCTGCAGTTCATCACTGCTGGCATCAGTCTCCTTCTACCCTCATATGTTGTGTTGCATTTTTTCACATCCAGTTCATCCAGCACCTCTTCTGATATCTGAAGCATGTAGGCTATTGCTGAGCAGTGACCAGAAGAAAGTCTATTCTTTGCATGTTTCTGTGATTTTACAAACTCCTGAATCTCTTTGTATAGAGTCTGATCCTTCATTTCCAGCAGACAGAGGAACAGATTGATGCATCTGTCAGCTGAGAGACTTTCATCACCCTTGATTTTGTGTTGAATGTACTGTGTGATTCTCATGATGGTCTCTGAGCTGTCATCAGTTTGTCTCAGTAGATCCTGTAAGACTCTCTGATTGGACTCCAGTGAGACGCCCAGCAGGAACCGCAGGAAAAGATCCAGGTGTCCATTCTCACTCTGTAAGGATTTATCAACTGCTGATGTTAGTAGCTCATACAAAGAGGTTTCCTTATACCTGAACCATGTATCCTGAAAGAATTTCAATGACTTCAGGTTCTTGACTACATAGGAGTAATACAAGTATAAAGCTGCAAGAAACTCCTGAAAGCTCAGATGAATGAAGCAGTAAACTTTCTTCTGATGAACTATGGATTCCACCTTAAAGATCTCAGTGCAAATCCCAGAATACACTGAGGCGTCAGTGACATCTATGCCGCTCTCAATCAGGTCCTCCTCGTAGAACATCACATTGCCCTTCATCAGTTGTTTGAAAGCCAGTTCTGCAAGTTTCACAATCACATCTCTGTTTGACTTCAGGAGTTTCTCGGGATCTCTCTCATCATACTTCTGATTCCTCATGTTGATCTGAGTCAGCAGGAAGTGGATGTACATTTCAGTCAGAGTTTGAGGGATTGCTGCACTGTCTTCTTGTTTCAGGAGGTTTTGAAGCACAGTGGCTGAGATCCAGCAGAAGACGGGTATGTGACACATGATGTGGAGGCTTCTTGATCTTCTAATGTGTGAGATGATTCTGCTGGCTTGATGCTCGTCACTGATTCTCTTCCTGAAATATTCCTCCTTCTGAGGCTCATTGAATCCCTGAATTTCTGTCACACGGTTGATGTATTTTGAGGGGATCTGATTGGCTGCTGCTGGTCTGGAGGTGATCCAGATGAGAGCAGAGGGAAATAGCTCTCCTCTGATGAGGTTTGACATCAACACACCCACTGATGAAGGCTCATTCACATCAATAACTTTCTCATCATCTGAAAACATCAGTGTAATTCTGCTTTCATCCAGACCATCAAAGATGAACACAACTTTACACTCCTCATAAATCTCTGAGTCCAGATCTTGAAGTTCAGGATGAAAGTCCAGCAGAAGTCTGTGAAGACTGTACTGATGATCTTTAACCAAGTTAAGCTCTCGAAATGGAAGCACAAACATGAAATCTACATCCTGATTGGCTTTTCCCTCAGTCCAGTCCAGAATGAACTTCTGCACAGAGACTGTTTTTCCAATTCCAGCGATGCCTTTAGTAAGAACAGTCTTGATTTTGTCTTTCTTCTCACATCCTGGTTGATGTAAGGGTTTAAAGATGTCATTGCAGTAGATTGGAGTGTTTTGTGTTCTGGCTGTTTTCTCCATCTGTAAAACCTCATGTTCTTCATTTACTCCTTCACTCTCTCCCTCTATGATGTAGAGCTGTGTGTAGATCCTGTTCAAAAGGGTTTGATTCTCTTCTAGTTTGATTCCCTCAAATAATCTCTCATACTTCTTCATGCTGGTTTTGTGTTGGTTTTTGACTCTCTGCAAGCCATCATCCACTGGTTGGAGAGAATTGTTCTCCATGCCATCAGTCTCCTCCAGCAACGTGTCTTTCTGCTGGACTGCTGCTTGGACAGGCTGCTTGCTAAATAAAAAAATAATGAAAAACAATAAAGGTCAATTCTAAACACCTTAGTTTTGCAGTAAAATATTTCTGTATAATTACCCTAAACTGTGTAATGAATTGTTGTCCCAGGGCTACTTGGTCAACTTTCAAGTAATCCAATATTACAATACAAAAATACAATAATTTTAACTCAATTCATCATCACTTCAATGTTTTCACCTCAATACCTCATGTATTTTGTTGTAGTTGAAATAATATCTCATTGAACATTTCACTGCAGCCATTAAATCATGTTTATACTCACTCAGGGTCAGAATTCACTGCTCTGTTGCTAATATTAGGGGGGTTTCCAACAGATACATTACTCTTCATAGACACACAGCTGGGTTCTGGAGATGCTGCTTTACATTTCTGAACAGCAACCTCCTCCGCTGCAAAGATACATGGTGAAAACTCCTAGAACCCAAAACACTCCAAACTACTGTAATGACATCTTTAAACCTTTACATGAACTAAAATGTGACAGGAACAATAAAACAAGTAGTAAAACTTTAGTAACAGTTCTTACTAAAGGAATTGTTGGAATCTCTAATATTAGGGGGGCTGCCAATGGACTCAAAGCTCTTCATAGACACAAGACCATGTTTTAGCGATGCTGCTTTATGTGTCTGAACAGCACCCTCCTCTTCTACAAAGACATGGAGAAAACAACAGTCAGAACACAGGACACTTCAATCTACTGCAATGGCATCTTTAAAACCTGATATGACCCAGAATGTAAGGAAGACATATTCAAGCTTTTCTTACTAAAGACATTGCTGGAATTGGAATCACTAATATTAGGGGGGCTGCCAATGGACTCGAAGCTCTTCATAGACTCAAGACAGGGTTTTGGAGATACTGCTTTATTAGTCCGAACAGCACCCCCCTCTCCTCTTCTCTCATTGACACTCATTGTAGAGGCAACCGTCCAGGAACTCACAGAACTAGATTATGTAACAAATTACTTAAAATATATACAAGGAATATTAAAAACATGTAACTCTTTGGTGCCCTATAAAGTGTATTGTTAACATGTAACACTGATAAACACGCAAATACACACACACTCAAACAACTATCCTTTGTCTATTAAATATACAGAAAAGAGCTGAGTGTTATGGTTCTGTTTATTTAGAAGCGTCTTTATATCTGTAAGCAAAAAAGATTTTAATAATTACCTGTGAAAACCAGATGCCTTTTTCAGTCCAACAAAACTCCAAGTTCAATACTTGGAAACACTGCTGCTAGAAGAAACTTTGATATTCTTACATTCGAATGTGAAACATTCTATTTGGATACATTTTCACAGCATAATTCTGTTATATTTCTGTATTAATACAAAAGGCACTCACTAAAGCTAGATTAATACACCTGAAAATACACTGACATTACAGTAGTCAATTAAAAAATACATCAACGTGCAGATTCAAACAGTACATGAATATTAATCCAGGAATGTGTTTTTTCAAACCTACCTCTGTCCAATCATTAATGAACCAAACATCATTCCATTAACCTCTAGAAAGCAGCATTTCAATTGAACGCTGATCACATTATTAACACATTTCTCTTGTGATTTTCTTTGCTTTTTTTCTTTCATAAATGGACTCTGAACAGATTTATATTTTTACAAGCTGCTCAGTTAAAATTTAACCATAAGATACAGACAAGTGTAAAGTCAATGTTGGGCCATTTAGCTCTAATGTAACCAAGACTGAGCAAAGAACTAATTAAATTATGATTAAATATTGAAATAAAGTAAATCAGATAAACCTTAGGACACAAATAATAGAAAGATGTAGCCACAAAACCTTCAATGTTTTACATCAAAAACTGAATACATGAATAGCTGTGTGTTCATAAATCCAAATTATGAATGTCAGAGTTTTGCTTCATAGATAATTTTTTTTAATAAGGAAGAGAAACACATGCATAGCTGTGCAGGCTACATACAGTATAGGCTATACTGCATCTATTTTGGCACTATTTTGTACTTTCACCTGTGTTATTGCTCATAAACCTGCTCCGTGTAAGTACATGAAAGCACTAGCAATCTTTCGATCATGTTAATAAATGTTTGACGAATTAACCTAATTCTGTCAGACATAAATTTGCTAATAAGACAGACAAGCATAATTAAGACCATAAGATCAACAAAGCCAAAGCAACACATTTTCTATATACACATTAAAGTGAGAAACATCTGTTACAGAGAGAGAGATAATGTGAGCATTATTTCATAGTGTGTGTGTGTGTGTGTGTGTGTGTGTGTGTGTGTGTGTGTGTGTGAGTGAGTGAGTGAGTGAGTGAGTGAGTGAGAGAGAGAGAGAAATGCTGTAGAACAGCCCTTATGAAACAAAAATATATTTGAAGATATAATGTGATATATGAAATAATATATTTTGATATATGGGACCAGGGGCGGACTGGGGCTAAAAAGTGGCCCTGGACTTTTTGGCACAGAGTGGCCCACCACACCATAAACCCACCAGCTTATGAGAGCTATTTTTAACACCATTTACTATCATACAAATATTACACAATACAGAAATAAGAAATGCATTAATACTTATGTATTATCATTAATCATTAATGAATGACTGTCATACTGTAACGGGGCGAACAAGACGTGATACGTGCGGATCCATATGCAAGGCTTTATTCCAAAACATGGTCATAATACAGGCAGGGTCAATAAACAGCAAACCGGTATGGCAGGGGCAAGACACAGAGTAATCCTTAGGGCAAGCGTGGGTCGACGATCGGCAGACAATATCCAACAGGGGCAAGGCAAAGACAGATAATCCAGATAAACAGCAATAATCCAAATGAGGTGCAAACAGAGTCCAAAGGGCTAGGCTAAGGGTAAATCCAGGAAACACGGGCAAGAATCAAAACACTAGAAAAACACACAAGACAAGACTATGACAATAAAGAGGGTTCCGTATCGCAGCTAAAACTAGGAGAGTTATAAACGCAGAACAATACTGGAACTAAACAGAAAAACACAGAATGGCTTTGTAAGGCCAGCTAACACTAGGGGAGTGCTAAACACAGATCAATACTCGGCATCAGGAAGAGGAAGTCCAAGGCTTATAAAGCTTGTGTGATTGGGTGATAGTGATTGTGTGAGAGTTCTCAGGTGTGAGCGTGATCAGTGTAATCAGCTGTGTGACGTCAGTGCCAATGGATGATGGGAATTGTATTTTGTGATGGTGTGCAACAGTTCGTGTAGTGCAAGAGTCAATGTGGTGAGTGAGTGACCTCTGGTGGTGAATGAACGGAAGTGCATGGACAGGATTCGTGACATAGCCCCCCCCCAAGGAGCGGCTTCCAGACGCTCCTATATAATCCAGGAGGGCGGTGGAGCGGAGGCGGAACAGGGGGAGGGACGGAGGGCCAGGTCCACGTGGAAGTGGAGTGGCTGTGGATTGAGGCAAAGTCGGCAGAGCAGGAAGCCAGGGCAGAGACGACGGAACTGGAGCCCACCAGGGCGGAGCGGACGGACCTGGAGCCCACCAGGGTGGAGCAGACGGACCTGGAGCCCACCAGGGCGGAGCGGACGGAACTGGAGCCCACCAGGGCGGAGCAGACGGAACTGGAGCCCACCAGGGCGGAGCAGACGTTCTCCACGGCAGAGCAGAAGACCACCGGACCCGAGCAGAAGACCCCCACGGCGGAGCAGAGGGCCACCAGACTTGAGCAGAAGGCCACCTCGGTGGAGCAGATCGGACGGAAGACCAACACAGGGACGCAGACTGAGCAGGAAACCATGGCAGAGACCGAGATCTAGGGAGAGCAGAGACAGACAACACAGGGAGAGCAGAGACAGACAACACAGGCAGTGCATTTATGGGTTCGAAGTTCATGACAGAAAGGGTTAAGAGTTCAACAGCAGGCCTTTGGGCTGTGACAGGGCTACTAGAGCCTAGAGTGAGCTTGGGTAAGGTTTCTGGGGTCGTGACTGGACTAGTGGGGCAAAAAACAGATTCACAGATTGAAATGGGACAGACAAATGGTTCAACCTCAGACACCTTGGCTAGTTTAGGACACAGTGATAGTCCAGTGATGGCCTCTTCGGCCGGTTCGGAGCAGGCCAAAGGTTCAAGAGTGGCCTCTGTGGCCGGGACAGAACAACCAGGAAGTTCATAGACGGCTTTCATAGCCGTGATGGGGCAGGACGAGGATTCATAGGTGGCCTCCATAGCAGTGACAGGGCAGGGCGAGAGCTCACAGACTGCCTTCTTAGCCGTGACAGGACAGGGCGAGAGTTCACAGACGGCCTCCTTAGCCGTGACAGGACAGGGCAAGAGCTCACAGACGGCCTTCTTAGCCGTGACAGGACAGGGCGAGAGTTCACAGACGGCCTCCTTAGCCGTGACAGGACAGGGCGAGAGCTCACAGACGGCCTTCTTAGCCGTGACAGGACAGGGCGAGAGTTCACAGACGGCCTCCTTAGCCGTGACAGGACAGGGTGAGAGCTCACAGACGGCCTTCTTAGCCGTGACAGGACAGGGCGAGAGTTCACAGACTGCTTCCTTAGCCGTGACAGGACAGGGCGAGAGCTCACAGACGGCCTTCTTAGCCGTGACATGACAGGACAAGGATTCACAGACGGTCTCCATAGCCGTGACAGGGCAGGACAAGGATTCATATGAGGGTACCACTGACACCTCTGGAGGTTCTGCAGCAGACGCCGCCACCTCTGGAGGTTCTACAGTGGTAACATCAGGAAACAGGTAGAGTTCAGTAACAGGACAGGTACAGTGCTCATCAATGGTTCCTTTGACCGTGACATGACAGGCTGAGAGTACATTGCTGGGCGCCACCACAATACAAGAAGCTGAAGCGAGCACCACTGCTTCGGGAGGTTCTGCAGCATGTGCCGCCACCTCTGGAGAAGCTGCAGCGGGTGGCATCACCTGGGGCAGTTCTGAGGTGGTGTACGCAGCCCAAACGCAACATAAGGCGATCCCCATCATGTGAAGCGCTTCAGACAGGGGAATCAGTCCAGGGACAGGAGGGCTAAAGTGAGTGGATTTGGGAATACCAGCTGCGCGTGCAGACACCAGCGGTGCATCCCTCACGCTGGACACCAGACAGTGAACTCGAAGGACTGACCCTAAATCTCTGGGTGTAATAGACTCTGGCAGCTCGGCAGAGACGTGAAGAGACTCTGGCTGGTGAGCTGAGACATGAAGAGACTCTGGCTGGTGAGCTGAGACGTGAAGAGACTCTGGCTGGTGAGCTGAGACGTGAAGAGACTCTGGCTGGTGAGCTGAGACGTGAAGAGACTCTGGCTGGTGAGCTGAGACGTGAAGAGACTCTGTCTGAAGAGCTGAGACGTGAAGAGACTCTGGCTGAAGAGCTGAGACGTGAAGAGACTCTGGCTGAAGAGCTGAGACGTGAAGAGACTCTGGCTGAAGAGCTGAGACGTGAAGAGACTCTGGCTGAAGAGCTGAGAAGTGAAGAGACTCTGGTAGATCAGCGGTGACGTGGCCTGACTCGTGACGATCAACTGTGACTTGGCTTGACTCGTGACGATCAACTGTGACTTGGCTTGACTCGTGACGATCAACTGTGATTTGGCTTGACTCGTGACGATCAACTGTGATTTGGCTTGACTCACGAAGATCAACTGTGACTTGGCTTGACTCGTGACTGGCAGCAATTACATGACAGGGTGTTGTTGTTGTGGCCGCCATTTTGTGAACGGGCTCTGGCGTGGCTGCGATCACATAATTGAGTGCGGTGTCGCGTTCCTCCTCTGCAACACCCACAGTGAATGAAGAGCCAACACACAACAAAGCATAGTCCAAAAACTGACTGAGTGAGGAACGTGGACCCTCACAAATAAGCTTAGACTTTAGTGGCTGATTAATGCGGTCACAAAAAAAAAATCGATCAAGACATCATCCGGAAAATCTGAATAATTAGCAACGTCTAGATATTCTTGAATAAAGTCCTCGAGTGATCGCTTACCCTGCTTGAGGGATAATAATAGTCTTGCAGTGTACATACCGGGCCAGTATTGTTCATGAAAGCCGCTGGATCCTTGTGTGGCCGAGTATTCTGTAACGGGGCGAACAAGACGTGATACGTGCGGATCCATATGCAAGGCTTTATTCCAAAACATGGTCATAATACAGGCAGGGTCAATAAACAGCAAACCGGTATGGCAGGGGAAAGACACAGAGTAATCCTTACGGCAAGCGTGGGTCGACGATCGGCGAACAATATCCAACAGGGGCAAGGCAAAGAGAGATAATCCAGATAAACAGCAATAGTCCAAATGAGGTGCAAACAGAGTCCAAAGGGCTAGGCTAAGGGTAAATCCAGGAAACACGGGCAAGAATCAAAACACTAGAAAAACACACAAGACAAGACTATGACAATAAAGAGGGTTCCGTATCGCAGCTAAAACTAGGAGAGTTATAAACGCAGAACAATACTGGAACTAAACAGAAAAACACAGAATGGCTTTGTAAGGCCGCTAACACTAGGGGAGTGCTAAACACAGATCAATACTCGGCATCAGGAAGAGGAAGTCCAAGGCTTATAAAGCTTGTGTGATTGGGTGATAGTGATTGTGGGAGAGTTCTCAGGTGTGAGTGTGATCAGTGTAATCAGCTGTGTGAGGTCAGTGCCAATGGATGATGGGAATTGTATTTTGTGATGGTGTGCAACAGTTCGTGTAGTGCAAGAGTCAATGTGGTGAGTGAGTGACCTCTGGTGGTGAATGAACGGAAGTGCATGGACAGGATTCGTGACACATACTTCTTTACATTATGATTTGTCTTCCTGGTGTAGCCTATATAGCAATGACAGTTTAATGTCATTAAAGTTAAATGCCTACCATAATATCAGTCTATATAACAATGCTGTGCTCTACGACTTGGAATGTGCAGAATGTGGACTGTTTTTATTGTGCCTTTACAATTTCTTGACAAGAGATTTTTTTTTATATGATGAAGAATTTTATGATGATGAAAAATACAGTAAACTGTAATATGTGAAATATATAAAGTTACAATTTAGAATAGCTGTTTTCTATGCAAATATATAGTAAAAAAAAAAAATCTGTGATGCTCAGCTGTATTTTCAGCATCATTACTCCAGTCTTCAGAGTCACATGATCTTCAGAAATCATTCTAATATGCTGATTTGCTGCTCAAGAAACATTTCTGATTATTATCAGTGTTGAAAACAATTGTGCTGCTTTATATTTTTGTGGAAAATGTGATAAATCACCATTCAGTCTGAAATAAGATTAAAAAATAAATACTTTTATTCAACAAGGTTGCATTAAATTTATTTAATTGACAGTAAAGATATACTTATTACAAATTATTTACATATAAAAAATGCTGTTCTTTAACTTTGTATTCAACAAATAATCCTGAAAAAGTTAGTGTCACAGTTTCCACAAAAATATTAAGAGACAAAAACAGTTTTCAGTATTGTTAATAATAAGAACTATTTTTAATAACTAAGCTTATAATAATTGAAAATAATTAAGCAGCAAATCAGATAATGATTTCTGAAGAATTGTGACACTGAAGACTGGAGTAGGCCTAATGATACTGAAAATTCAGCTTTGATCACAGAAAAAAATATATATATTTAAACGTTAAACCATTAAAACATGTACATTAAAATATCTTATTAAGAACTTCCCTAATTTGTACAAACCTTAGCAGAACGATGGTTAATTGAAAACGGCTACGTTAATGTTTCCATGTAGGCTACACTGTGGCCAATAATGTAAATGGGATTAAAATCTGAGAAATTCGAAAGGCCAGTTTGCATCCCTGGAAATTAATGTCTGTCGTTTAACATGAAAACAGCTGGCAAATATTGCTAAATTGTCTCATCATGTTTTTCTGTTCAGCCTACATCTTACCTCAGCTCGCATTCGAATGCCAGAGATTTGGACGATTTTCACTTTAACTGTCATGTTCGTAACGAAATAATAACGACAAAATATAATGCTAGATTGATCAAATGCAAAACGCGCTACACTTAATGTTTCACATGTCAATGGCTACACTGTAATTAGGCCAATACCATGTAAATGGGATTAAAATGGAGAAATTCGAAAGGCCAGTTTGCATCCCTGGAAATTAATGTCTGTCGTTTAACATTTTTTTGGAATCAACAGCTGGCAAATATTTCTAAATTGTCTCATCATGTTTTTCTGTTCAGCCTACATCTTACCTCAGCTCGCATTCGAATGCCCACAGCCGCGCAGCTCAGCTCAGCTTTGTGAACAGTAAATCCCGCCTTCTTCGATTTGATTGGCTAAACATTTTGACATTGACGAGCGCTTTTGAGCCGCTGGGGCTGACTCAAGTGGGCAGCGCGGGTCATTCGTCTGGGCCGATGGACTGATATAGGCTAACGTACTTACATTTACTATATAATCCATTCTTTATATTTACGCGATGGGCCGGCCCACATTGTACAGCGGCCCACCGGGAAAACTCCCGGTGCTCCAGATGGCCAGTCCGCCACTGTATGGGACTCTAGCAGTGGCGTGCTCGAGCCCCTGCACCTTTGAGGTCCGACGCTAAAGTGCCCTTGCGGTCCGGTCTGTGCGATATGAACGATATCGTGGACGATAAAAATCAGTACCGCCGCTCCCTATATGCAGAGTATGCCGTTTGCTTAGGGCACCAACTCGCGAAGGGGGCACCATCCCAGTTGCTCAAAAAAAAAAAAAAAAACCTGACGCCATTCCCGCGCCCGCGACCGCTCGCGCCTCATGTTTGCGCCTGAATGCAAATGATCATAATTGATGGACAACAGACCTAAGCCAACAACAGCCTTTAAAATGACTTAAAATGCATTATATAAAAACAATGAGGCAACCCTGCTGAAAAAAACAATAGAACCATCACAGAAAATTCTAATACCATCACAAATGAATCACAAATAAATCACAAATGCCATTACAAACCATCAACTTTTAACCATTAAAACCATTAAAAAAATGGTTTTCTGTAGAATATTTTGGGACATATTCCATTAGGATTTATTGGTTTTAACAAGCCACCAATAGAAGGTGACCAATTACCAGTAGCGACCCACAGGGTCACCAATACAAGTCCCATTATAACCATGAAACCATTACAAATTTTGTGATGGTGTCTATTTTTTTCAACATTACATGTTATAAATGCCTGCAAAGGGAGCCAAAGGTCTGGTACTTGCTGCTGTTATACTTACAGGATGATCAAATCCTTGTTTAATAGGCTATTGACCAAATATTTCATTCAAATATCCACTTAATCTTTTATTTTTGGCCACCTTTTTGCTATAGATGACACAGCCTCTATAATTTCTTCAACAAAAAACATGTGGACATCACAGCCCTTACAAAAATTAACCATGGTTTTCGTGGTAAAACTGCTTAATTTTCTGTTGTGTGATTTCTGAATGCTTGAGAGCATAAAATCAATCAGACAACTGTATTAAGAAAATAGCCATAACTGTCTAGAGCTACAATTGTAATTTGTAAATAATACAATTTAATTACAATTTATTTACTTTTATATTTTATTAAAGTTCTATTTTCACCTGCGATCTGCTTTTGAAGAAATATAGTAGTATCGTGCTACAGCACACATTCTATCAGCTGCAGTTCTGGCGCCGCCGTATCAATATACTGTACAGCATCACATACATTCACATCAGTAAGAAGATATTTTGAAGAATGTGGGTCAGCAGGGAAAAAAAATACTATGGAAGTCACTGTGGACCAGCAACTGTTTGGTTTTCCACCTTCTTCAAAATAGCATTTATGTTTAGCAGAAGAAGGAAACTCAGGTTTAAAACAACTTTTGAGTGAATGAAGGTATAAAATATAACACTTGCCTATTTTAATTCTTGGGTGAATTATTCCTTTAATGTTAATAAAACACCAAACACAAAGAGAAAAATCACTCACTACTCTTGACTGAAAAACTTTAAATCAGTTTCTTTAATAGGAATCAATCTATATAGTGTTTTATTTTTATATTTATTCATTCAGTTTCTTGAATGCTCCTGCTAAATACACCTATTGTAGCCTACCTGAAAATAAAACACTTTATTTTATTTGTATATTGTGTGTATTTGTAATGTGTGTCTTTGTTCTAATTTTTTAATAACAAAGATAAAATAATGACAAAGATTTTCATCTTCACCCACTTTGGCCTAAATATCTGCCATACTTTTTAATATTTAAATAGGGAAATTAGTTTGGCTGTAATGCTAAAACAGCTTGCAAAATAGAAGAACCAACATGACAAAGAATTGTGATAAAATCGTGATTCGCGATACCCCTTGCCGAAGGGGAACAACCCCCCCCCCCAACCCCCAGGTCCGCGATTGTGCCCTCGTAACGTGATTTCATCAGGCCTGTGCACGCCACTGTCGACACCGCCATCTTGCATATTCATGTGAGCATTAAACAATATCAGAAAACCATGAATGTCTGAATTTCTTTGTTAAATTATTGAAATATTACTTTAAAACCTTAGGGGATACTTAAATTAAACATTTTAACTGATGGGGTTTGGATTTTATTTTGTTTTATTTTATTTTGTTTTGTGTGTGTGTGTGTGTGTGTGTGTGTGTGTGTGTAATATTCAGAATAACAATCAGAGATTTTCTTAATAAAATGAAATTTTAATCCATGAAAATGCTTAATAGCACATTCAAGCCTTTGACCTGTTACAATATTTTATTTAGTGATTTATAGTAGTACTATGATTGTGATTTATACATAGTGATTTAGTTTACTATGATACAGTTTTTTTTATGTTTATTTTTGAAGTAACTTTATGTTAAAAACTATGAGGATTTGAAAAAAAAACTAATCCAGATTAGAAATTCTAATTTAGAATGTTGAGCAACAAGTTCTCAACTATGATGTCACAAAGATTCTTAAATTCTCATCAGCACTGGCTCTCCACAGAGTTCACTAAACATCAGATTCCTTCAGTCAGAGTTTGATCAGTTTGAGCTGTGATTTTGAGCTAGAGGACATGGAGCACAAAATAAGTGACACAGCTTTTAACGTGTTTGATGAAGTTCGCTTACAGGGCGAACACACTGACGTCATCATCAAGGTTCAGGACACACGTTTTAAAGTGCACAAGATCATCCTTTGTGGCTGCAGCCCTTATTTTAGGTGAGGACATTTCACAATGCTTTATATATAAGTATCATTTTCAGAAAAGTGTTTAATCTTTAAATTTGCTCCACAGGACGCTTTTCTCTACTCAATGGACCAACATAGAGGAACAATCCTACGATATTCCAGGAATGTCCTCAGACACCATGTCTCTTATTATTCAATACGCATACGCAAGACCAGTCCTCATTACTGAAGAGAATGTGCCAGAGCTCTTAGCAGCTGCTGATCAGTTTTTAATCTCAGATCTATTAGATGCCTGCTGCCAGTTCCTGGAGGCAAACTTATGCCCAGAGAACTGCATTGGCACCTGCATGCTAACAGAGTGTTTCCCCTCCTGCTCAATGCTCCATCATAAAGCAAGGCTTCACGTCCTGCAGCACTTTGAGGAGGTGCTGCAAGTATCTGAGGAGTTCCTGGAACTCCCGCTGGGACATCTAGAGGAGATGATTGCTCAGGATGAGCTGAACGTCAAACAGGAGGAGATGGTTTTTGAGGCCATCGTTCGCTGGATTGGCCATGCAACTGAAAACAGGAGAAAACACATTGCTGTGCTTCTTTCAAAGGCAAGACAGAGATACAAATTCATCATGTTAATTATAGTTTTCTCCACCTTCCTCCACCATCTGTTCTCAAACAATAAACAATAAACTTTATAATAATAATTTACATATCAAAATACAGTATAACATGTGGCTGAGATATACAACAAATAGGAAAAGAAAAAATGGTATGAAATCATCATTAAAACTTTGCTAGACTTTGTGCATTATGCTTTACTGTTTTTTAAACCAAGACCCCAAGACAAAAGCCCATTTTATGTTTATGCATATAGTTTTTTCTCCATAATTAGACAGAGATTATAAAGGCCACATTTGGTTTTAACTCTTCATTCACTTTGCTCCAGGTTCGAATGGGGTTGATGTCACCAGACTACTTCATGACTGATGTCAGAAACAATGCATTGGTGTTGGAGAGCGAAGCATGTTCGGACATTGTCATCAATGCAATGAAGGTCATTTTTGACCTCCACATGGAGGAACCCGCCAGCTCAGAGCTCGTAAATCAACTGACACGCCCACGTTTGCCCTATGAGATCCTATTGGCCATCGGAGGGTGGAGCATAAGCAATCCCACCAATGAGATCGAGGCATATGATGCAAGGGCGGACTGTTGGGTCAACGTGACTCAAGAGGATGAGCTTCCCAGAGCCTATCATGGCTCAGTGGTCCTGGATGGGTTCGTCTACTGCCTTGGCGGCTTTGACAGCGAGAATTATTTCAGCAGTGTGAGGAAATTCAGTCCCATCACTCAAACTTGGCAAGAGGTGAGCATAGTTTCTCATCCGAGTATCAGTTAGTTTGATTTTATTATTGACAATTATTGTGACTATGGATGGTGTATGTGTTTGGGCTGAATGGGGTTGGGAATAAAGTGCTATTATACTTGGGCGGTGTTTTAAAATGTAGTAAGTCGCCTACCTAGACATCATTTCTGGGCATTATGGGTGCATTTGAACACCAAAAAAGTTGTTTAGGTTATAGCAGCACACTAGGATTTGAAGAACAGCCAAAAATGAATGTGATGGTACCATGGTATCAGATGGTAATGCTATAGTACTTTGATACTCTTGTCACTTGGTTAACATATTTATATGGTATTCAATTGGTAATGTAAGGGACGTTAGGGATGTCTGACAAAGTATGGCAATACCATGGTACATTTTCAAAAAAAAATAAAAAACGAAAATTCTTGGTATATTACCACAATATAATGTCCAAAAAATACTTTTTTGTGTGTTCAAACAACTATTGTAACGTAATTTTGTTTATTTCAGCTAGTTGCCAAGGCATGATTTATCATTTTAATTTACTTAATGTACTAAAAAAACATAACTAATAAAAAAATAATGAAATAAAAATGATTTAACTGTACACAAAAGGACAAAAACACAACAAAATTATACTAAAACTAAAATTTAAAATGAAAATGGAACATAAAAACAGTTTCAATCATAATAATAATTCATAAAACCTGTAATAGTGTCTTAATACTAAAATAACTGATTTGTAGTAAAGACATGGCTTTTTAAATAACAGTGCTATCAAAACATGAGCTGCGTTTCAAAATCTGGCGAGCTACCTAACTAGACAGTATTGCCCAATAATGCTGTTTATATAGGCAACATCCTTTGTTTTGATCACAGTTATGATATGTAGGAAAAATGAGCAGTCAAATAATTTGTGGATAACAGGTGGCTCCCATGTATGAACGGCGATGTTATGTTAGCGTTGCTGTCCTGGACGGTCTCATTTATGCCATTGGAGGTTTTAATGGATACGGACGGCTAAAAACAGCAGAACGCTACGAGACAAACACCAACCAGTGGACAATGATGGCCCCCATGACTGAACGGAGGAGTGACGCAAGCGCCACCTCACTGCAGGGCAAGGTAAGCACATTTACCCATGACTCCACACTCTACTGTTTAGATAAGTATTGTAGAAAACATGTCAGACACTGTCAGTGTGTCATACTGTATTTGTGTGTGTTTGTCAGGTTTATATCTGTGGTGGTTTTACTGGGGTCGAGTGTCTCTTCTCAGCTGAGAGCTTTAACCCTGAAATGAACCAGTGGAGCCTCATCGCTCCCATGAGAAGCCGCCGCAGTGGTGTTGGTGTGATCACTTATGGAAATCTAGTTTATGCTGTGAGTACCACTGTTATTTTTGTATCAATGGATATACTATTATAATTTTTTTAATTTGTTTTTTAAAAAATTTTTTTTATATATATATTTTGTTTTCATTTTAATTTTAGTTAACTTCTTTGTAGTTTTTTTTGCGTAATTTTTATTAGTTTTATTTTTAAATATGTCTACAAAGTTTATTATATATCATTAAGTTTTAGTTTTAGTTTATTTAGTTTTAGCCTCTTTAGTACTTAAATTAAATGAAAATGTTGTCTTGGCAGTTAGCTGAAATAAAAGTTTATTTTTTATTTAATGTGTATTTTGTTTCAAGTATTGTTTTTTTTGTTTTGTTTTGTTTTAGTTTAGTTTATAATAACCCTGTCAAGTATTATAAACACATACAGAAATTAACATTCAGTTAATGTTTAATCTATTTCAAGGAATGAAAATGTTTTATTTATGGTTTTAGTTTTGGTTTTAAGTGGTTTAATTGAATTAAGTTTTGTTTTGTTAGTTTATAATAACCCTGCTGTGTATTAAACACACATAAAAACATGGTGTTCGAAGGTGGCAACTTAAACTAAATGAAAATGTTGCTTTTAAAAGTTATAATGTATTTCAGTTAATTTGATTTGAAGTAATGCAAATGTTTTTTTTTATTGGTTTTAATTTAGTTTCAATTTAGATATAATAACACGCAAGTATTATACACCTGTACAGAACTATGAAAATGCAAAATATGGTGTTTAAATGTCTCACAATATCGACTTTTCAAACATGGATGCTCAAAAATGTATGCATGGGTGCGAAGCATTTTATATTAACAGATAAATGCACATTTATATTTCAAGGTTGGTGGTTTTGATGGTGCCGCTCGTTTGCGAAGTGCAGAGGCCTACAACCCTCTTAATGACACCTGGCATGATATACGGTCTATGATAAACCCACGCAGCAACTTCGGCATTGAGGTGAGACAAAGACATCTAATGTGAATTCAGCTGGAACTGCTGTTTTTGAAGCTTCTCACTGGTACATACTGAACATGATACAGTTATTTAATTGGCTAAACTGCAGGTGGTGGACGATCAGCTGGTTGTTGTCGGGGGGTTTAATGGTGTCGGCACCTGTCGGGATGTGGAGAGTTACGACCGGATGATGAATGAATGGTAACATTCACAAACAATGCAGCTCACTCATCATTTCACACTGCATGATATTATGCCTACAAGTTAATAATGACCTAATTGCCTAACTGTGCAAAAAAAAAAAAAAAAACAGCAACAAGATTTTTTTTTTTTCAAAAGGTTGAATTTATTAAACGGAGAGTTTTTATTGTTATTGAATGCCCATTTTTCCTTCATAATGTGATGTATTTCTGAGACAAATGGGATGTGAAATCAGAAAAAGTGGACAGGAGTTGATTTTATCTGTGTAGAATTGATTGTCTCTTGAAAAGTGTCTTCATGCAACTTTATCTACCTTTTTCTGCAAAGGGATGAAGTCTGCAGCATGAGCATTTCCCGCAGTGCTGTGAGCTGCTGTGTGATATCTGGGTTACCTGATGTCACACAGTACGTGGTGGATCGAGACTCTTTAGAGACATCAGAAGATGAGTCTGACGGTGACTGATCGACCTCCAGTGGATATCTGACATTCAAACGAGAATGCACACTGAAACTTCCTGAAGAAACATCACAGCAGAAGTGACATGCAATATGATATGAGTAAATGCAGTTTAAAAAAAAAAAAACGTGTTGGACTGTGTACTTTAAACTTAAGGAATAGTTTCTTCAGTGGAACAGATTTGGAGAAATGTAACACTGCATCACTTGCTCACCAGTGGATCCACTGCAGTGAATGGGTGCCGTCAGAATGAGAGTCCAAACAGCTGATAAAAACAATAATCCACAAGTAATCCACACCACACCAGTCCATCAGTTAACATATTGTGTGTTTGTAAGAAATAAATCCATCATTAAGGATTCTGGCCTAAATCCTGATTTCATAATCTATAATGGCATCCATTCACTGCAGAGGATCCATTGGTGAGCAAGTGATGGAATGCTACATTTCATTGTTTCAATGATGAGACAAACTCATCGACATCTCGGATGGCCTGAGGGTGAGTAAATATGTTCACAATTTTTATTTTTGAATGAAATATTTTTTTTTACAATCAGGGATGCTGCGGTTTAGTGTTTAAAGATCAGAGTTGATCTTCAAAACCGGCAAGGGGTATTTTACATTTTTTGTTTGCAAGAATTGAAAGAACAAAAATGCAACAAAAAATGTCTTGTTTACTAAGTAAACGGTTCTTTCCAAAAACTTTCTCTTAAAGTCTCTTAAAGGTTTTATTTAATAGGATTGTAAGTTGAGTGACTAGTTTCAATTTTAACTTATTTTAAGCAAATGTATGTGAATTCTATTACCGCCTGTTTCCACCACAGAATAAATAAATGACTTTTATCTGACTTTTTTTGTGAGATATGAACTTGTAATTACAAGAAAAATGTCAGAATTGTGAAATAAAAAAATTCTATTTTTAATTGATTTATTTTTATTCATCCAATGTTTATAAACCGGCTTCCATGGGAATTCTTTCATTGCTTCTGATCATTTATTGTTGAATCCGTCAGTATTTTCTGTTTCTGTGTTGTGGACTGACTATGTTATTAGGTGGAAAATATGTGCTGACATTAAAGTATCTCTATATAATTTATTTAACAAAAGTATGGTACTGAATATCTGTATTAAATGTGAATTTTGGGTCTGACAGTTTTCTTGCACATTATTTTGTCAAAATGTATTTTGCAGCTTCATTCTTGACTTCTGATAATGTCTTAACAAGGGCTCATTTCATTTAGTGATCTATAAAATACTGCAGAAATTGTAATGCATGAATTTCTCTACTCTTGACTGCAATATAGATTTACTTTACCCACTTACAGCATTTGAATTCAAATACACTTGTCAGAGAAAAATAGCATTATTTTAGAGCAGATGTTTGCTGTTTTAACTGATAAAAGTCCAGAGTTTCATATAAAATATGACACTGATACCAAAATCTTCAGACATGGTATGGGTGATCATTTATTCTTTTTTCTTTGAATAATTAGGTAAAACATTTAATAAAATCAATATCAATAAGACTTGCCATCTATCATACATTTTTGATTCCCCGTCAGTCATACAACATATTAGATGGTTTAATATATAAGATTCAATGAACATCATTTAATTACTGACACAAAGTGTAAAGCTCTTAAGTATTGACAACAGTGTAAAGAACTTCAAAAAAACAAGTATAAAGCACTTAAACTAAAATTATAATTCATAAGATCTGAATGCCCAAAACAACAAATGCCCTGTATCCATGTGAAACAACAACAGATTAAACATAAAATTACAAATAATACCAGAATAAATCAACAATCAAAACTTATATATACATATTCAACAACTTGATCTGCATTAGAAAATCAACGCTGTCTGTAATATCACACTGTGAAAAATCACTTGAGCTGAGCACTTCACCACCATCAGCGAGCAAGAGACACTATTCTACTGATTATGAAACATGTGCAACGCTTAATTCAACCACTAAAGCAAATACTCCGACACAACTGACACTGCCATATCGACAAAGATGACGTGAGGATGCATTTTAAAGGCTAATGGCACGAAAATGCAAAAGGCGATGTGTTTTCAATCCAAACAGACAGCAGAAATAAAGTACACTCACAAAATCCTGATATTCTACAGCACATAAACACACTTTAAACATTTATCATGCATGACAATGCCAGTGACAACACTGAGGTGAACATTAGAAAGAGAACAGCTCTATGGGGTCTTGCATGCCACACGCACAAGTACAAACAACAGTGTACAGGAAAGATTTCCTCATGGTGAAGTAAAGGGATAGAGAAATGCCTTTATCCATATTAATATTCTGTATACTTCTGTTTTCTCAAATGCAATGCAAGTTGCATTTGAACTTTCCAAGAAACGGCTTATATTTGAGCTAGTATCACTACAGAAATGTTCAACCAGATTGTCACACACACATACGATACGGTAAGAAATTAAACTAGATATGATGCCACAGTATTTTTCTGGGACACATCACTTGAGGTCGCCGCTATCACCCTGGATGGTCTTCTTGATACGCAGCAACATGGTGGTCTGCCATTGGTCGAGACGGGAGATCGAATCAAACTCCTTCACCTGAAGAATTAAACACAAGATTTAGAGATGCAATGTCAAAATATTAAAATACGTGAGCTGCATTTGATTTGTTTTCTACACATTTGTATAGTGATTTTGTGACAAATGTTCCAGAGTTATTAGCTCAAATGAAATCCTAAAAATAAACATTTTTGTTACTTGAAATAAATAAACATTAATTGAAATGAAAAAAAAATATTTTAGCTCATTTTAATTTAGTTAAACTTGTACTAAAAAAACTGTGACAAAAAATGACAAAATGTTTACAATAAGAGAAAATATAAACATTTATTCAAATGATTAATAAAAACTATTTTTTGAAAAGCCAGTTTCTGTATGGACCTTCAAAAATAGTCTTTTCAGCAAAATGAAAACTATTATGCAAGACAAACTAATTAGTAAACACAGCAGCAACAATGTAAAAGGTAAGACACAAATATCATTATCACCTAAAATTTATTAAATATGATTTTTTTATAGAAACTTTTTTTTTTTTTTTGTAATTGGACTTTTGATTGAAAACCTCACAGTTTCTGAGATATAATATGTGACGACTAGCCCCGGTCTCCCTTATACAGCATGATCGTCCAAAGCACTGTTCATTAGAAACGTAATAAACTTACGGCTTCAGTGAACGCCTCGCTGTTCTGCTCCTCATGAGCATCCAATAGTTTCTGTACGGAAAAACAAAACTATCAATGCAAATGCTGAAAAATATGACAACCACATTACTGCACTTATTATGTACTGCTCAATTTAGTATGCACACTGACTGACTGCCTTATACTGTTTATATTTACTATTGCTAATCAAATTAAACAAATGCACTTACTTTCAACAGCTTGCATTCTCTTGAATCAGAGAATGCTGGAAACATCCCTTCATACTTTTCAATGGCAAGCTGAAAGAAAAAGACAGAACATTCACATGAGATGAGCTGTTATATGTGGCTGTCTGGGAGCAGCACATTTCTACAATGGAATTGGTAACTGAAAATATTTGCTGCATTAACACCACTAGGTGTCAGTGCAAGGCAAGACAAACTGCAATATCAACCAGCTCAAAACACTCATTTAGGGACTTTAATAAGAGGGATTGTTACTATAAGTGACTAAATGGCCTACAAACTTTTTACTATAAGTTAACCAGTTAAAAACGACTGACCTTTGCGTTTAATTCATCCACTATGAAGTGGCAGAGAGCTGCTTTCCAGAAGTACTCTTTAGCGTTGTATTTCAGCAGAGGGTTGTCCATCGTGCTGGTTGCAACCTGAATGTGAAGAGACCTTTAACTTTCATTCCCTCTGTGATCATTTACAGAGAGGAGAAGATATGATTAGATTGACTTTTGGTTAATAAGCCACTTCATTACCTGTCGCTGGTCAGCAGACATTTGACTTCTCGTTCTCACTCTCATTTCCCCCACATTGTGCAAAAGCTAAATGAACTCACTTACTCAATAACACATGCAACCCCTAATCTATGGTGTAACCTCTTTTAGAACCTTTAAAATCCATTATTAAATGTAATACATTTAAAAGGAAGGTACACATTTTTATGTTACAATTATAGTAAAAAAAAATATTTGGAAAATATTTAGTTTCTGTTCCATTACATTATTGCATTTTTGTTCCTACTCACTATAGTATTGTACTGTTAGATGTATTATTTATTTATTTTATTTTATTTTTATTTTACAGGGTTATTATAGTAACCAAAACCATATTTTTTTTGTTAAATAAATATTAACTGTAATAAAAATGTAACAAAAATGTAAACATATTTTATTTCAGCTAACTTTATTTCAGAAACTCTAGTTTAACTTGATGTACTAAAATAACTACATTTAAAACTGTTTTAAAGTTTAACAAAAATTCTAATGAAAAGAGAAAAATTAAATAAAGTAATTCAAATTATTAATGAAGTATGTCAAAAATACTAAAATAACACTGTTTAATATACTAATTATTTATTTATTTATTTTTATAAAACTAAATAAGTAATAATAAAAGAAGGGTTGAGTGTGTCCCGCTAACCTGCTCAAAGATCTCGATGGCTTTGGGATACAGCTCGAGCTGAGCGCTGTACGAGCCCACCTTCAGCAGACACTTATTAGCAGAGCTAAACGAGAACACATAAAGCAATACAAATGAGCATCTACAGCCCACAATAAAAGGAAATGGAAGATAATTATAAATATTGAATGACACTCAGATTTACACAGACGCACAATGAAAATACAAACCTGTTTGACTCTTCTCCTTTGTAATAGTCTGCGGCCTGCTCGTAATGGGCGATGGCCTAAAACAACATCACAGCCCAGTTACAGTGACATCCAACAGCACTTTTGGAAAATGACACATAAAATGGCATCTAATAGATGTTTAAAGACAAACGGCACCTTTTCAATATCCACTAGCTCGGATTCATAGATCTCTGCAATAGTCATGTGATGCTTTGCAGCGATTGTGAACCTTCCCTGTCAATCACACACACAAATGAGAGATTAAATGTTATGTAACATTTACATATTTAGTAAACAGGCACATTCAGGTTAACAAACCATATTGCATAATATGCATTAATTTTATGCATCATTATGTACATTTCTATATGAAAGCAAAATCCTAGCCTCTCACCATGTCTGTGTAAATATCGATGGCTGCGTTTAAACAGTTGATAGCCTCTGTGTGATTCATTCAAACAGAAGGAAACAAAATATCAGCAGTGAGTCAAACATAATGCTTACAACACAGCTCATCAGGAGCTCATCTTTACCCATAACCTCATTCAATCAATTATTAAATCAAGCAACAAAACTTTATCCAAGCAATTCACATTCTGGTGTCAATGTAGTATAGATTTATTTTTTATTGAAGTCAGTGTTATTTTAGTATCATTGTGATAATTTATATATGATACTAGAAACATACATTCTATGAACATGTTTTCTTTTTACTTTTAGTTAGAATTTTTATTGTCATTTATAGTCATTTTATTAGTGTTTTAATCTATAAAAAAAACAAATTACTTCAAATGTCATCTAAATCTGTCTATATAGTATTTATTAATTTGTATTTCAGTTAGTTATTGTAGTACTTCAACACTGTACAAAATGACTTAAATAAAGCAAAGATTATTGGAGAAAATTTTACATAAAATACATTTTCATGTTTTCCTTGCTGTTTTGTAACTGTCTGTGAAATTTACTAGCAAAAAAAGCTGATGCCTCTGCAAGTGTTTTTTATTGCATTTAACGTTTACTTTTTTTCAAGGAACAAAAATGTTTTATTTCTGTAATTTTATAGTTTTAGTTTTAGTTAACAATAATAACCCTGATTATAACACGAAAATTGATCACATTGTTATTGCCTTTTTTCATTTTTTTGCAGTGATTAAAGAAACTCTCCCACCTTGAGGATCTGCCTTCTTATAAGCATTTCCAGCATCAACGAAGCTGGTGGCCGAGTCCAGTTTGTTCTGCATCTGCATGTGAAGTCTTGCAGCTTGACAGAAAGCACTGCCTGCAGCTACAGCAACAAAACACATCATTAGATCAATGACAATAATGACACAGACGCAGGGCGAATGCTTAAAATAGACAAAATACAAATCAAAGCACAATGATGACAATAAAAGTGTAATGCTGTTAGATCACTTAAATGAACTGAGTTTGAGCACAAAGATGGCCAGTGACACTTTAATCATTTTAATGATGCCTTTAACTGAATATATTGTAACAGTCCAACCGCATAACTAAATATTAAGCATTGAACTAAGTATTCTAGCGTTTTACATATAAACATGAATTGACTTATGCATACCACTCCAGTTTTTAGCCATCTTGAACATGTTGGCAGCTCTGGCATATATTTCACATGCATCTTCAACCTTATGATTTCCCCTGTGAAAACATCAGAATTTCTGATTTAATGATAAATGCCATTTCAAAATCAATATAGTGCGACAATAAGCCCCTGTGCATAAAATACAGAGCAGTTACTACATTGCATTGCGCATGTCGCATCACGGAAATATTTGACATTGGAGATACTGAGAAACGCATGGATGGATTCGGGCACTATATACTCATTTTTATACGTTGTATGGTAAAGAATAGACAAATAATAGAATATTTACACGATATAGACATATGCTATTTGAAAAGACTACAGGACATTGGATGTCTTTGAATGTCAGATCGTGACCAGCATCACTGCTGTCTCACCCGAACATCCCTCCGAGGAATGAACCCGATGATTTGACTTTTTTGTCCGCCTCTGCCATCAGCTGCATGGCTTCCTTCTCTTTCCCGGAGTTATCCATGATTGAGTGTGTGGTGTTCACGCAGAGCTGCGACTGGATCCGTGTAGGCCCGGGGTTTGTTGATATAGAGTGCTGCTTTAATGCAGAATCATGAAGGATGCTCGCCTCCTCCCCCTCTTCCTCTTCCTCTTCCTCTTCCTCCCGCTGCTGTCGGGTGATGCTGATGATGCGCGTTCTTCAGGGAGAAACTGCGACACTATTTGGTAGAAACACGTAGCCACGCCCTCTTATTATCATACACGCAGCAAGAAATCATAACTGTAAAAAAAAAAGCAAGAAACGCATGAAAATTAATAAATAAGGAAATATTTAAATTACGAAAATGTATATAGGCTATAAATATATAATTATACATTAATATAATATTTAAATCATATAATATATAAATTAACAAATGAATAATAGTATGAAATAAAATAATCTTTACTCGATGTTTTCGTCTCTGCGCATGTACGGAAGTGGTGTCATGTTAGCGCCAAACTTGAAGCCTCGCGCCAGACGTCACTGATTGAGGAAGTAAACAAACGGTGGCTGTAGTAAGTATTTCTGTCAGTAAAATCTGTTTAAATATCTTTCTTTAATAAAATATGTGTCAATTTCTCTCAGTTTATATTGTTTTTCGTGTTAATTCGAGTCGTTGTAAAGTAAGAAACAGCAGGTAAATAGTCCTGACAGAGATATTCTGTATCTGCTTCATTATTTTGGCTCATTCTAGCACAGATTTCATTGATATAGATTTATTTTAGTCTCTTAATTGTTAGATTATTAGAATATTACATAGTACAATATAATTCATGTTCGGTTATTATAATAAACATGGACCCAGTTGCATAAACATAGCCACAATGTAACGTAAGACTTGAAGAACTAGTGTGACGAGCAGCTAGCAGTTATTCAAGTGCTAATCAGTCTTGCTTTTCTGATTCAAATTAGACCAATTTACCTTTTTCTAGCTGGTTTTAAAAAGTTATGACAAGTCTTGAAGAAAACAAATAAGATTACTAACTTTTTAAGACTAGTGTAAGTAGTTTATGTAACCGGTCCCTACTGATGAGAGAGTGTCTAAAGAAACAGAGAGTCTGTATTGATATCACTGATATTTATCTCTATCAGGACGACCGTGTTTCTGTGCCACATTGATAGCTATGTGATTTTGCTTTCAGACTTCAGAGGGTGAAGGATGAGCAGTCAGGGTTCTGCCCGAGGGTCATGGAGGGGTGGAAACAACTCAGCTGGAGGAAGAGGAGGAGGGAGAGGAGGAAGAGGATGGAATAATGGTCAGTACAGAGGCTGGAGAGGCCGTCAATGGAGCAGAGGAGGAGGAGGAGGGAACCATTCCACCAACAATACACAACATGGTAAGTGTTTTGTCAGGTAGGTAACAGCTTGTTTATAGGCAGAATAATAATAAATAATGCAGTTTACATCTACATTTATGCATTTAGCAGATGCATTTATCCAGCCAACAATATTCATAGTACACAATGCCAGGTTTTCTAGGAAACAAATTAAATACAGTATAAGTAAATATATAAATAATTTTGTATTTAAGAAATGATAATCTATTACTGATTTTTGTTTGTTACTCTGACATTTTCCACCAGGGTTTCTGTGAGTCTTAAAAAAAGACTTATTTTGCACTTCCACAAATTAAGGCCTTAAAAGTCTTCAATCAGAGCAGAAAGTCTTACATTCAAAAAGACATGGAATTAAATGTTGCATGCTTTGCAAAAAAATAAAATCTTCTTGAGTATTTATGTTTTTAAATTCAAATATCTAAACAATATCAAATATATTTCTTAAATTTACTTTACTTTGTCTTAAATTTACCTTCATAAAACCTGCAGAAACTCTGTACCACTTGATAAACTATTGTTTGATTATTTGTTGATTATTAATGTTTTAAATGTTTTTTTTTGTTGAACAGGATTTACTCCACAAGTTAGTCAAGCACGTGTTAGTCAAGCAACCCTTGACATCATGTGTCCATACAAAGGATGGCGACTCTATTTTTCTGAAGGTTTGATATTTTTACATTTCCTATTATTTTTAAACATTAGTTATTGACCTGTCAAATACATATCTTAAAATATTCTTGTGATTTGTCTTTGTTCCTTTTCCAGGATTTGTCGAAAGTTCACCATATGTTGAGAAGATTAAAGTGTTTGAGCAGTACTTCACATCGCAGATTGATCTTTATGATAAGGTATCAGAATTCATAGCATGGTTTTCCCTAATTTCCTCATTTTAATTCTTCATTTAAAAACAAAATATTCTTCTCTGATTTTTTTTTTCATCTCTCAGGATGAGATTGAAAGGAAAGGCAGCATTTTGGTGGACTACAAAGACCTTCTGTCTAACAAACTGATTTCACACTCTTTACCTGATCTTGCCAAATATCTTAAAGAGATGCCTGAGAAGATACTGGACTGCTTGGGTGTCGCAATTCATCAGGTGGGTTTTGTGTTATGCATTTACATAAATGTGTGTTTGTCACTGACTGCTTTTAGTCTATGTCAAAATCTCTAAATATCAAGCTGAAATAATTGATTTTTTTCTCCACAGGTGCTGACTGTGGATCTGGAGAGACATGCAGCAGAACTGCAGGGACAGGAAGAGCGATTTCACTTTTTTAACATTAGTTAGTGTGTAATGTTGCTGTTTGAGCATAAACAATATCTGCAGAGTTGCGGCGCTGAAAGTTCAATGCAAACGGAGAATCGTCTTTTAAAATGGCAGTTTAATGCCTACAAAAACGACATAAGGGATACAACGAGTTACTTCCCGGGTCTGCGCCAGACCCAGTGAGACGCTGCTTTAGAGAAGAGGAAGAGAAAACTAGGGGTGCACGTAAAAATCTATTCTATATGATTCTGTCTTCTAACGATTCTAATGGATTCACAAGTTTCAAAATCATTAAAGCATTTATACTGACTCTGTCGCCCTGTTCTGCTCTCTCTCTCTCTCTATCTCTCTCTCATTCAGATCGTCAGATCAGCTCCAACAAACTGTTCCAATTATGCACTTATTTTCACACAGCAATGAGAAGCATTATAAATGGACACGCGTGCGGTTGCTGTGCTGTATTAAAGCTTTAATCAGGATAAAACCGTATATTAAAAGCTAACAGAAGCATAGCACTTACAAATAGCAGCGTATTTAAAAGTATGAGACAACAACAACCAAACATACCATTAAGAGCCGTGCTTGCACAGGTTCTGCACAATCCTCTTCACTAATATCCTCTGGGTCTCAATCGGGCTAAAATTGATAAGCATTATAGACAACGCCACTGTTTACAATTCAACCGGAGCACATGCACTGAGGAGAGGGGCGGGACATTCAGACGTGCAGTAGAGGCGGTTTAGCCAATCACAACACACTGGCCAGCTAACCAATCTAGCCCATATTGAAGGAGGAGCTTTAAAACCAGGAAATACATTTTGCGTTTTAAAAAAAACAAGCATGAACACATGCTAGACTGCACCCCATAAACACAATCAAGCCTAGAAAAAAACCAGTCAACCACCCCTTTAAGATTTTCTATATAGCCCTACATCAGTATACTTTATGTATGCGGATAAAGTTGGACATGCTTATATATTCAACTTTTTATAAAGAGTTGGGTGATAATATAGTTAAACTTTGTAAAAAAAAAAAAAAAAAATCAACTCTAAAAATGTTTTCATTTACTTTTTTGTTTATTTCACTCTTTTAGGTTGTATAACTACGAGCCACTGACTCCTTTGAAAAGTCTGAGAGCGAATTTATACGGCAAGTTTGTTGCCATCAGAGGCACCGTGGTGAGAGTGAGTAACATTAAACCGCTCTGCAGTAAGCTGGCGTTCGTCTGTAACAGCTGTGGAGACACACAGAGCGTCTCACTGCCTGATGGGAAATACACTATACCCACTAAGGTACAGAATGCTTCCAGATTCAGACAAACATTACTTGCTTATTACTTGTTTACTAAATGATGTTAGTCAAGTTTTGTGCAGTTTCACCCATATATATTAATGCAGTGGAATAAAAACTTAATTTCACTAGGTCTACAGAGCAAATTATAGATAGAACAAAGGATAACCTGTAATTAATATTTATAAAATGAGATGTATTGCACATAGTAATTAGAAACTGTAGCAAAGGTTGGCTGTATTAAGTGATGTCTAACATTGTTTATTTAAAAAAAAAAAATGTTTCCCTTTCAGTGTTTACAGACTGAATGCCGTGGCCGGTCGTTCACTCCAAACAGAAGTTCACCTTTAACACTCACTATTGACTGGCAGACAATAAAGTATGCAAATGTATAATTGCATGAATGAAAATTTATTTGAGCAAAACAAATTTCTTGTCCTTTTTTAATATGTATGTTTTTTTTTCTTCCTTTTATTGCTTTCAGTGCAAATGCCTTGTAAAATATAGTTCTCTGCATTTCTCAACATCAGAATTAACAAATTTTGCCATAAGTTAATATATTAAGTTTCTACAATGTATAAATATATTGTAGAAACTTAATTTCCTGTAAAGCGCTTTGCAACGATTGTATCGTAAAAAGCACTATACAAATAAACTTGAATTGAAAATCAAATATATTCATCTATCCTTTCATAAGCATTTATTTTTTTAATTAATTTCTGTTATAACTTAATTCCAGTGAGTGTTTGCAGAGTTTTTTTATATACTACTATAGTATATAAAATAGGATTATTTATAAACTAATATAGTATTTATTAATATTTTATTTTTTATTTTTAGATTTTAAGTTTTAGTAATTTTTTATGTGCATTGTCACTTTTATTATTTTATTTTTTTTAATAATTTTTTATATTTGTATTTTTTTATTTGTATATTTATATATAGATTTAATACATTTTTATTTCAGTTTTAGCACTTCTTTTAATTTGAGCAATTACTGAAAACTGGTGTGAGATGTTTTAGAGAACACCTCATTGGTTTCTTGTGCTGTGCTCTTCACAGGGTTCAGGAGCTGATGTCAGGTGACCAGCGTGAGTCCGGTCGAATCCCACGCACCATTGAATGTGAGCTCTCACAGGACCTCGTGGACAGCTGTGTGCCTGGAGACATGGTCACCATCACAGGGGTCATTAAAGTGTCCAATGAAGAGGGTACGAGACATTGTCCACACTGTCAGTGCAATGATCTTTAGAAAGCTGGTAGATTCTGATAAGGTTCTTTTTTTATTAACAATTGATTGATTCTTATTCATTTAGCTTCTCAGTAACAAGGACTTAACAGAAACAATCATATTACAGTCCGGCAAAGTCCTGCTAGTGCTATTTTTGCATCTGACCTCAATGGGCTGTACAAACAGGACAGCCTCGGGTGGCCTTCTGTCTGATTCAGTTTTTACATGATGGTCACATTCACTGTGCAGAAGAGGATCTTTGTGCCGAGCTGTTATACCTCTCACATAATATAATTAGTTAGACTGAAATTAATATACTATATCCATTTATTTATTTATTGGAGTGCCTATTTACACTAAATGCAAATATCCTGCCATAGTGAAAATAGCATATAACTACTATTGACAATACTTTTACCCTTTACTTTTGCTATTTACACTTCTTTGATTCGAGAATGTCCAATATTATTTTGTCCAATAATGATAGTTGAAGGTGAACGGACTGCTTCTTAGACTATTATTGTGTTCAGGATCAACAGATTATAACCTTATTATATCCAAGACTGCTCTTTCCTGTTTCTGATATTTGATTAATTCTTTCTTCAGGAAATGGCAGAAACAAGAAGGACAAGTGTATGTTCCTCTTATACATTCAGGCGAATTCTGTCAGCAACTCGAAGGGTCAGAAAAGCAAAGCGACGGCTGATTCTGAGGGCCAGGGACCTTCAGTGGAGTTCTCCATCAAAGATCTCTACGCCATCCAAGAGATTCAAGCACAAGAGGACTTATTCAAACTCATAGTGAAGTGAGTAACATCTAGTGAACACAAAGCCAGTCATGACATATTACAAATGAAGAAGCTAATTTGACTTTCGTTTAATTGCAGTTCTCTTTGTCCTGCCATTTATGGCCATTTGGTAAGTGTCCAAATATTGAGTTCTTATGTAACTTTAATTTTTTCCTGTGATTGATTTTTTTTTTTTCTTTTTTTTTTCTTCTCCAAAGACTTGTTTTTGAAGCTTAGATTTAATAAATTAAATGATAAACAAACAAAATATGCCTCCTTTAATTTGTCCGTGATCTCTCTGTGTGATTTCTCAGCTTGTCAAAGCAGGACTGGCTCTGGCTCTGTTTGGTGGCTGTCAAAAGTATGTTGATGATAAAAATCGTATCCCAGTAAGAGGAGACCCACATATTCTTATCGTTGGAGACCCTGGACTTGGTAAAAGTCAGATGTTACAGGTACATGATCTTATCATGAGTCCCTCTAATGCATTTATCACCCAGTCAGATGATTTGAATTTTATTAAAATGCCATATGTGTGCTGTTGTTATTACTGTGTGTGTCCAGGCCATGTGTAACGTGGCTCCAAGGGGTGTATATGTGTGTGGAAACACGACCACCACCTCAGGACTGACTGTATCTCTGTCCCGGGACAGCGGATCGGGAGATTACGCTCTTGAAGCTGGAGCACTGGTGCTGGGAGATCAAGGTATTTAACCTACAACTTCGACATGTAAATCAATTCAGGATACAAATATTTAATATTAAATATTTTCACCAGGTATCTGTTGTATTGATGAGTTTGATAAGATGGGCAGCCAGCATCAGGCTCTTCTGGAGGCCATGGAGCAGCAGAGCATCAGTCTGGCTAAAGCTGGGATTGTCTGCACACTTCCTGCTCGAACCTCCATCATCGCAGCGGCCAATCCGGTCGGAGGGCATTACAATAAAGCCAAGACTGTCTCTGAGAACCTGAAGTGAGTGTATGCCTGAGATACTACTAATGATTTTTACTACTACTAAAGACTACTAAATATACTACTAAAGACCTTGATTATACAGTGGATTAAAGATACAGCAATAAGCAACAAATACAGTTGTAAACCACTGTAAAGTCTGTGTAACAGACCAATAAGCCTGGTATGGTAATGTTCAGTGAATTAATAATCAACACTTCTTCTGCCAAGTAACATAGTTTATAAGTCTAATAATTTTTATGCATATTTTGTCTGTTTTACAACATCGAACATCAGATTGATGTGCTTAAACAAGACACTACAGGCAGAATCATTGTTTTTTTTTTGGGCTATTCTGCTTCCATAACATGCCTTCAGTATTAAGTGTGTTGTCTGTGTCCCTCTAGAATGGGAAGTGCACTGCTGTCCAGGTTCGATCTGGTCTTCATTTTGTTGGACACCCCTAACGAGGACCACGACCACCTGCTGTCTGAACACGTGATGGCCATGCGTGCAGGAAAGAACGGTGCGGTCAGCAGTGCTGCGGTCACACGCTACAGCACACAGGAGTCCAGCATCTCCATTCTGGAGGTGTCTTCAGAGAAACCCCTCACAGACACACTCAAAGTAATGCCACTTCACTTAGTTCATGATTTTATTTCTTAACCAATTCCACTGAAAACCCTTTATCATAACACTTAACAATAAGTTTACATTTGTTAAAGTTAGTTATCATTAACGAACAATGAAAAACATTTTTTTCAGCATAAAGCAATTTCAGTGCTCACTAAATACAATCAAAAGTTGTACCTGTTAATATTAGTTAATGGCCTGAACTGACATGAACTAACAATGAAGAACAGTTTTAAAGCATTTATTTATCTCAATTAACGTTCATTTGAACATTTACTAAATGAGTTATTAAAATCAAAAGTTGTATCTTTTTATTAGTTGTATTAGTTGTATTTTTTATCAACTAACAACTTTGTAATAGCTTTTATTAATAAAATTAACTAACATTAGGGGTATTTGGAATTATCACTTTTACTATTGCTCATACATTCTTGAATGTGTAACAACTAGTCTGTTCAGCATCATTTTAGTTTATTTAATTTTATTTAGTTTATCTATTTATAAACTCATGGTAACACTTTACAATAAGATTTCATTTCTTTTAAAATGAGTAAACTACTTTATTAACAATGAACAATACTTTAGCATTTATTAATCTTAGTGATATTTTGTTAATCTGTTAACATTAGTGAATGCACTATAAATTAGCATAAACAATGAATAATTATATTCTTGACTTAAAATTTTGGCTAAATAATTACCGATTAATAAATGCTGTAAAATATTGCTCATTGTAAGTTCATGTTAGATAATGCACAACTAAGAAATTTAATGTATTGTTACCTAACATTAACTAACATTAGTAGCGGTTGTTTAAACAAGTATCTATTACTATTACTATTGCACCTGTTTGAATGTACAACAGCTACTGATCTATTAAACATCATATGTTGATTATTGACAATTAATGCTGTGCAATATTTTATTAACGCATCTACTACTACTTGTTGATACTGTACAGTAAATTACAGCTATACGAATGTTGATTTCTCTGTTTTTGTCTGTAGGTGGTTCCTGGAGAGGCCTTTGACCCCATCCCTCACCAGCTCCTGCGGAAGTACGTGGGTTACGCCCGGCACTACGTTCACCCCACTCTCTCTGCAGAGGCTGCGCAGGTGCTGCAGGACTTCTATCTGGAGCTGCGCAAACAGAACCAGACGGCCGACAGCACACCCATCACCACACGCCAGCTGGAGTCCCTCATCCGACTCACAGAGGTGGAAAATACAGAAAAAAACCTGAAATATTTGTACAATTTAAAATAACTTTTTCCCTATGTTAATACATTTAAAATGTAATTTATTTATATAATGCAAAGATGAATTTTCAGCATCATTACTCCAGTCTTCAGAGTCACGTGATCCTTCAGAAATCATTCTAATATGCTGCTCCAGAAACATTTCTGATTATTATCAATGTTGAAAATGTTTATATTATTGTGGAAACCATGAATTCAAATAGACAAAAGTTATTTTAAATTGTATAAGTATTTTACAATATTACTGTTTTTACTTTCTGATCAAATAAATCCAGCCCTGGTCAGCATGAGAGACATAAGATCTTAATAATTCCAAACTGTGTTAAGATTTTTGGTCAATTTTCTATAGACATGCACTAAAGGTCTGATAAATAAATAACATTTTGATTTCATGGGGTCTAAATAATAATTTCAGGGTCTCTGCATGACAGTCAATTTTTTCTCTCTCTCTCTTTGTCTGCAGGCCAGAGCTCGTGTTGAGCTCAGAGAAAAAGCTACGCAAAGTGATGCGGAGGATGTTGTGGAGATCATGAAACACAGGTGACTCACAAACACTGCACTTTATATAGTTATATGGGTCTAAATAAATCTGCATTATTAAGTAACAATCATAACACCCCCCAAAAAAATCTATATAATTTAATGGAAAAAATACTAATGTGTGCATGGTACTAACTGTGTCTTCTTTGACGTCTCTGTGTTTTATCTACCTGTATATCCTCAATTAAAAAACAAATAGTTAACTTAATTTTCTCATGCAACAAAAAGTGTTCATGTTCTTCCACGTTCAGCTTGGCCGACACTTACTCTGATGAATTTGGCCGTCTGGATTTTGACCGCTCTCAGCTGGGCTCTGGGATGAGTAACCGCTCCAAAGTCAAGAAATTTGTCTCAGCGTTAAACAGACTCGCAGAACGCACAAACAAAAGCATGTTTGAGTTCCAGGAGCTACGACAGCTCGCCAAAGATCTGCAAATACAGGTGAACATCATCTACATTACAGAGCACGCTGTCAGATGATGCATTCGATTTTGTTTTAATGCTCTTTCCACTTCTGCTTTCTCAGGTTGTGGATTTTGAGGGCTTCATCGGTGCACTCAATGAGCAGGGCTATCTTCTGAAGAAAGGGCACAGGACCTATCAGCTTCAAACCATATGAATCAGCCATCTCTTATGATGTTTTACACTCTTGTGTCATACTGTTGTGTTTGTTAATGCAACGGATATTATATTTATAACATACAGTGTGATGTATGTTTACACAAATGCGTCAGTATTTATGTTATTAAATGTACATTGTTTTCATGTACATAAATACTCATAATTGTTTTAAATAGTATTTTCCTGCATATAATATGTACAAAATCAAACAATAACCACATTTATGAACATTAAAACAATGTGTTTAAGTAGTTTAGTATTTTATGATGTTAGCTGTGTCTTTTCAGCAGATTCTCCTGTGTTCAATATTAAACATTTAAGTCTGTTTATACTATTATCAGTAACAGGAAAATAACCGCATAAGAACCTACACATGTGCAGCTGATCAATTTAATTGCAATAGATAAAAAATAAAAGAACGTTCAAATGCATATGAATGCTGTATTCCTTAAAAAGTTGCAAAAAGCCATCTAAATGATTTTTAAAAAATCAATCAAAATGATACTAAAATATTTCTTTAACTGTTTGAAGGAGATCCTATGTTAATTACTATTAACTATTATGACATTTTATATTGCATTTATTAGCTAATAAATTATATATTATTCTAATTATCTATTCTAATGGTTTAATTATAATTATTAGCTGATAAACTGAATTGCAGTTTTGTGAATATAAAAGATAATGTTACAGTGTTACATTAAAAATGCACCTTTACAACGCTAGAGATGTTTTTACTACAGTAAAAATGTGGTAAATTGCTATGCGCTACCACCAGCATCAAAAAAAATATATCACTTAATATGTCGCATTTTATAGACAGCGTTCAATTTCATTTTTTATATATATATATCTCATATTAGTGCGCGTTCCCTTTAATTGCCCGCCCCCTTTTGACAACTGTCGTAAACATTCAGATCGGAATACGGCAGGACAGGAACATGTGGATCGACAGATATGAATGTCTCAAATAAAAAGTATTATGAACGAATTAATTGGGAGACATGCTGCTGGATGCTCGGTTAGACAGTTCGGGGATATCTATCATCTAGTTTTGCTGAGATAAAACCGCTGACATGTTTTTGGCGGCTTGTAGGAAGAGCTGGTTGAGCTGTGCTAAAGGACACACTCACAGACTGACCGTCAGCACTGCTGCCACCTGCCACTACGACAAAACATCTGCAAACTTACCGCTGAAAAACACTACATCACAACTCCGATGGCTTCAGAGACTGAAGACCAGGTGCTGGAGCTCCTCACCTCTGAGCTGTAGACCAGATCTGGACCTTCACAGAGAAGTCGGTCAGAGATCAGACCCTCTCTTCTCTCTTATATGTAGATCAAAACTATCGAAACATCACTGCAGGCTTCCGAGCAATAGCTTTAGTCTGTATGGTACAAATGGGTTTTGTACTGAAGCGTCTAAAAAGACCGTTTTGGAAGAAAAATCTTCTGAAAAAGGTGAAGATCAAGCAGCCTCTTCACCTGCAGCTAATGAGGGACATTTCCAGTTTAAAGAGCTGGTGAGTGAATCAGGCTTGTTATTGAAACTTTTACACGCTTTTCACTCTTGTTTTGACCTTGGGTCTAAGTAAATTACAGCAGGGGTTTTCAAACTGGGGTCCGGGGACCCACATAAATGGTTACATTAAAATTAATGAACAGTAATATAATGTAATATTTCAATATAACAAACAAAAAAAAAGATTAATATAAACAAATAGATATTACATATAACAGTATAGTAAAAAAAAAAAAAAACTTTAATCCAACTTGCAAGACTTTTTTAACCCCCAAATATAAATATTTTAAATGGGTTTACTATATAGTATACCAATTTAAATCAGTCAATTTTAGTTACATTTTGTCTTTATTTTCAACACTAGATCTATTGATTTATCATTTTGAATCACAAAAATGTCTTTTTGCCAAGTATTTTGTTTGTAAAGTGTGCAACCTTTACTGCAAAAATAATTGTCTTACTTTTTTGTAAGAAATTGTATATATTTAATACATGCAATATATAATTGTAAGTATATATTTTTCTCACCTCGCTAACAGATGTTTTTAAGGATAAACCTGCTTAATTTTGATGTATGTTTTATAAAACAAGACTTTGTATTTTGTAATTTTGCATATTTTTTTTGCAGTGAAAGATGCACACTTTAAGAACAAATTATTTGGCAAAAAGAATTTGTACAGTTTGAAATAAATCAACAGATTTCTTGTTGAAAAAAGAACATAATTTTTTTTCACTTTGTGGTTGTCAAATACTTGTGGATCATGTTCATAGTTAACATGATTGTCTAGATATTTGTACTGGAAAATGACAAAAATACTGATAAAGAATATCTGTTGAAATTTGCTTTCGTATTTCTGTTGCCCAAGGAAAGTGTGAATAAAATCCTTTTTCCTCTTGCATATTCATGATGTCATGTAATGTCATTTATTGGCAGTATGAGAATCCATGGACGATCCCTAATTACCTCTGCATTGCCCGGATCGTTCTGTCTCCTGTGCTGGGATACTTAATCATGGAGCAGTACTTCCACGTCTCTCTGGGGCTTTTTGTACTGGCCGGAGCAACAGACTTGGTAAATTAAAGAAAACATGATCTGTGGTGCTTAATCATTTTATTTTATGCTTAATAATATGTCCTTAAGATGATGTATTGATCATTGTTTCTCTTACAGTTGGACGGCTACATTGCACGTAACTGGCCCAATCAGAAGTCAGCTCTGGGCAGCGCTCTGGATCCATTGGCTGATAAGATTCTGATCAGTGTTCTTTACGTCAGTCTGACATATGCACAACTCATCCCAAGTGAGATGAACAGATCATACAAAAATTACATTTCTGCCATTATTTATTGACCAGCAGACCCCGATTTAAAGGGACAGTTCACCCAAAAATGACAAATTGCTGTTAATTTTGTTCACTCTCAGGCCATCCAAGATGTAGGTGACTTTTTCTTCAGTAGAACAGTAAGGAATATTTTTAGCTGAAACTGTGGTCCTTGGTGATTCATAAAATGCAAGTCAAGAGTTTGAGAGTCAAATAAAGCATATCAGGCAACACAAAATGAATACCCATGACTCCTGGCGATATATTGAGGTCTTATGAAGCGAAACGATCAGTCTGTGCAAGAAACCGGTCATTTTTTACAACATTATTACCTGTAATGCAGAGCCTCAGGCAAATGGTCTGGAGTGAAGTCTGGTTCACGAACGAATCATTCTTTTAAACCAATTCTTTTTAGTGAACTAGTTGAACCAGTTCACCAAATCAGACTGAAGTGTCTGAAACAGTTCACAGCTGGAGCAACACAGATCTACAAGTTACTCAATCAAAACTCACTTTCAGACACCTGACAGTCACTCTGACTCAAAATGAGCCAAAGTACCGGCGTATCTGATCCTGTGATGAATGAATCATTCAGAGCTCCAGTTCCTCCAACAGTCACTGAACTGAGCAAACAGTTCGACTCGGACCGAAGACTGATGAGCCGCTGATATGAGCATGTGTGAACCCAACACTTAAATGAAGGGGCCGAATGAACGTTTTTATGGATTCTCATTGTTTATGTAAAGAGGTGAGCTGATGAAGATTACTTTATATGTAGTTTATATGCTTTAAACATGTAAAACATCCATGTATCACATCATTATTAGGTGATTTAATAATATAATTGTGTATATGCAACGTCATTGCATGATTATGAAAGCAAACTGGAGAATCGGTTATTTGAACCAGTTCATTAAAACACTGTCTGAAAGAATCAGTTCGCAGAAAAGAATCGGATTTCTTCATTTGCCTGAGGCTGGAAATAATGTTCAGTTTTTTGCACAGACCGATCGTTTCACTTCATAAGACCTCGATATATTTTGAAGTCTTGAAGTGCCGGAAGCTGCTGATTTGCATTTTATGAATCACATGGACCACAGTTTGAGCTTCTTTACTGTTCTACTGAAGAAAAAACACCTACAGTACATCTTGGATGACCTGAGGGAGAGTAAATTAACAGAACATGTTCATATTTGGGTGAAGTATCCCTTTAATTCAGCAGAACACATCATACACTTAGAACAGGAAGAATCCTTTTGAGGAAGCTGCGGTTAAGTGTCACAGTCTTGGTTTAGTGGTGTTCTTTTATTTCCCTTTGTGAGGTTTGAACAGCTTTTCACCTACCAGCCCACAACTAGTCCATATTTAGTAATTCAAGATCTCAGAAAACACAGATAAATCAAATAGCTGATTTAATATTTCTTTCTAAATCAGTTGTTAATAATTAGTCAGCAGTTTCTCTCACTCACGAGTGCTCTTGTGTTTCCTCACAGCTCCACTGACAGCACTGATCATTTCCAGAGATGTAGCACTGATTGCTGCTGTTTTCTATGTGCGCTATAAAACAGTTCCACCTCCAGTAAGTGTTCAACTTTAACTATTGTCACACTATGATCAGCTATTTCAAAGAAACACAAATGGAGTGCAAAAGTAAAAATCAAATGCATGCAAGTCATCGGTCTAAATTTAATAATCATGGAAGAAAAAAAAAATAACTGGGAAAAATTATTCTGGATCCAAGGCCACTGAAAAACTCATGCACTGTTGCACTCTGTAGTGAAGAATTGTGTTTCATTGTTACGCAGGTTTATTTTATGTATCTGTGTGCTCTGATATAAGTGTTTTACAGGTCATGAGATAACAATTTTTGACATGCTAGAACTTCCAAGCACCTGAATTATTATTGCTGTGTAATGAATCATTTCCACGTTATTTATCTTAATTTCTGTTCAGGTAACACTCAGTAAATTCTTCAACCCGTGTTACACCACTGCCCGGCTGAAACCAACACTCATCAGCAAGGTGGACCATTCAGTGTTTTTAGCTAATCAGAAATATCTCTCTCTTCATTCAAATCTTGTTGTAACGTATAGATTAAGGCATTATATTATTTAAATATATATATATATATATATATATATTTTCCATTTAAGTTCTTTTCTGAATTTTGTTTTCTTCATTTTGACATTTTAAATAAATATAAGTAATCAAAAAGTATGTCTAATCAGTTAAATTCATAGAACTTTAATACTTAATACTTTAAAACTATTATTTTAACACAATAATAGTTTGTTTAAAATGCTACAATACATCTTCATAGGGCCCTATTATTGTCACATTTGTAATAAATTATTAAAGTTTTATTAATTATTTTTTTTTTTTAATTTTATTCTGTTTTGATTTTAATATTTAATACACATTTATTATCCAAAATGTTGGTAATCAAATGAAGGCAAAAAATGTTAAGAATTTAATTATTCTGTCAACATGTAATCAAATGAAAAATTAAATGTAACATTTCCTTTTAATTAATTTCTGTGATATTCCTTAAAAAATATTTTAATATTTTTATTATTATTATTATTACTTTAAGAAACACATTATACTGTACAATAGTAGTACATTTCTGTCATCATGAAAATTATTAGGCCCTAAAATATACATTTTTAACAGTTTTAGTAACGTTTCGGTTTGTATTTATCATAGATATCAGATTTGAATGACTCTGAACTAGGAATGCATTCATATAGAAATTTTACCAATGCATGATGGCAGATTATTTTTATTTTATGGCCAATGATAACCATTGTGATGGTTAGTATTATAAATCCATATCTATATTGTAAAATAGGAAAAGCATGTGTGTGTGTTTCAGATCAACACGGCGGTGCAGTTGTTTCTGGTGGCGGCGTCTCTGGCTGCACCTGTGTTTCACTACACTGACAGTGTTTTACTGCAGTCACTGTGGTGAGATTTCACTGCTGCAGTCACAATCACATCCACACATCAATCATGTGTCATTGACTCATATTGTGATGATTGAATCCAGTTAAATGGATGTGTATTGTGTTTGCAGGTACATCACCGCACTGACGACCGCAGCATCCGGTTACAGCTACTATCATTACGGTAAAAAGACCGTTGAGGTGCTGAACAACAACAAGTAGTTGTCCAGTCATCTGAGATTGAGCTTTGACCAAGACATTTGGATAATCAGTTTTTGTGCAGGATGGAAATTGATGCCACATCTTACTTTTGTAATTAAGACACTTTAGTCTGTATAAAGTAAAAAAACATTTTTTTTGATTACAATATTAAATTCACGGGGTTTTGTTTTTGATCAGTATATGGTTTTCAACTCCACAGGAAACTTTTTTTAAAGTCACTTTTAATGAACGTTGGGTCAATTTTCTGAATAAAAATGGACATCAAATACACATTTGTGCTTATGTGATGTTTAAAAACTTGACCAGACTTCTAGCTTTTTCAGTCAGCGCAATAGATTGACATTTCTTACCTTTCTTACCAATTCATTCAACATATTTGCAGCGTGCAACTTGGTTTCTTTTGAGGAGAAATTAAGTCTAAAAAATAGCAAATAGTCTAAACAATGACTAGGTGAAGTATTTATATGAATGTTAGCTGAGATTAAATTCCAAATTGCATAAGACTGAATTGCAAAGTAAAAAAAACAGAAGTAACAAAGAGAAATAGAAAAGTAATCTGCTTTTCTGTTAAAGTAGTTGATTAACACTGACTGTAAAACTATAAATAATATGAGTATTTAAGTAGTCATTTTATTAAAAAAAAAAAAAAAAAATATTTAAATGCAATTTGACCCCCTTAACTTGCAATTTGTAGTTCATTTTTTTTCCTCATTAATTACACACAGCACCCCATTTGACAGAAAAACACAGATGCATTTTTGCAGATTTATTAAAAAAGAAAAACTGTTATGGTCCTTTTCAGACCCTTTCAGTATTTTAAACCCTTTTGATTTTACAGCCATGTCTTTTTGGGAAAGATGCAACAAGTTTTGATCCTCTGCCACATTTAGTTCTGTCAGGTTGGATTCTTTTTGGACAGCCATTTTTTTTGAGGCTCAATTGGGTTTAATCAGGGCTCTGGCTGGGCCATCAAGAACATAATTACAAAATCATGCAACTGAGGTCCTGCAGGTTTTTAATTCCATTGCATTCATCTTTCCCTGTTCCAGTCGTCCTGTCTCTGAAAAACACCCCCACAGTTTGCCACCACCATGCTTCACTGATGTACTGACAGTTTTCTCCACACATGTTATAAGGCCAAAAAGTTTATCTTGGTCTCATGATTTATATGTAGTTTTTAATGAATATTTTAACATTCTTTTAACATTTATAATATATTATATATATATATCCCAAATATATAATTTAGGCCACTGTGCTCTTAGACCTTATGCAGCAGAATACCTTGGCCAGATCTGTGCCTTGCCACAATTCTGTCTCTAGCTCTTCAGGCAGTTCCTTTACCTATATTCTCATTTTTGAATGCACTGTGAGCTGTGTCTTATATAGCAGGTGTGTGGCTTTTTAGTCCAATGTATAATCAAACAATATCAAATGAAGGTTGAATTCAAGGATGATCAGAAGAAATGGACAGCACCTTTTATATATCACAGCAAAGGGTTGAATACTTAGGACCATGTGATTTTAGTTTTTCTTTTTTAATATCTGCTCAACAAAAAAAAATGAGGAAAAAAAAAATAAATGATTTTAGCAAATGGCTGAATGTGAAAAATTTAAGGGGGTCTGAATACTTTCCGTACCCACTGTACTTCAAAGAGTGTCACCCGCCAACTATGCAGGTAAGTTTTAAGAATGTCTGTTAGAACTATTAGCCTACTTAGGTGAAATACTTTCAGCTAAATATCTAAAAACTCTTATTTAGAGAGCATGTCCATTAATTTCCTCTGTATAAAAAAGTCTTGTCACATGCAGCTGCATATGAAGAGGTAAGTTCCTCCACTTCTGATCTTTCCTATGGGTTGAAGAACGCTGGATTGGAGATGGAGATTAAGCGGGTGAGATGTGGGTTCTCCACTGGTGTTTTCTTACACTGTTTATACAGACAGAAGCTCAGTGTTGCCACAATCACCATCAGGACTCCACACACCGCTAAGAGACTGTATAAATACACCTCTGTGTTCAAACCCATCCAGACCGACACACATTCAGGACTTGATGATCCTGCGCCGTTCACGGCCTGAACGCAGATGTGATAAATGTGATCAGCCATCAGATCTGATATAAACACCTGACGGACAGTAGAGCTGATGCTCAGGTTCTTCTGCGCTAAACCTTCATGGCTGACAACTAACAAGTACTCCAGTACCGCTGAGTAAGGTGCACACCACTTAACTAGCACTACGCTGTGAGTGACCACCGTGACCGAGAGCGAGGTCGGTCTGTCCGGAGGCTGGGAGTCTGAGGTCATCCCAGGACAGATGCATGTGGAGTCGGGTCTGTTAAAGCAGGTGTCTTGGAGGTCAACACAGGGGTCAAAGGTGCAGTTTGTAGATTCGGTTGCGTTCTGTTCATCTTCCTCATTTTTATGCACCATTTTACCCACTATCAGGGGACTCTGTGTTGGTGTTTTGGTCCTGAACTTCGTGTCTTCAGGTGAATTTGGAGACTGATGTACCGCAGGAGTGGTAGTTGCTGGATTTGGTGTGGCTGTATTTTGAGTTGTTGGAATGAAAACGGTTGGGGTTAAGATTGTAGTGAGGGCTGATTCAGTAAGTGCACTCGATGGCATTGGGATGGTGTTGTTTACTGTACTGGAGTTAAAGATGCCATCTTCTCTGAGATCTGCATTTATATCTGTAATGTTATCTGTAAACACAAATCATTTGTTCTTAATATCTTTCATTTTCAAGCAAAGCAAAATACTCATGTATTGAATTGTGTGCATGTTAGTAATGAACTGTTATTATATATACCGTATAGGCATAACACAATCAGTCTCATATAGTTTGATCAGTACGTTTTTAAATGTTTTAGAAGGCAGTCTTCTGCTCACAGAGGCTTCATTTATTTGATCAGAATTACAGTAAAAACTGAATTTTTAAAAAATATTATTACAATGGAAAATAACAAATTTCTGTTTGAATATATTGTAAAATATAATTTATTCCTGTGAGTCAAAGCTGTATTTTCAGCATCATTACTCCAGTCTTCAGTGTCACATCATCCTTCAGAAATCATTCTAATATGCTGATTTGCTGCTCAAGAAACATTTTTATTATTATTAACGTTGAAAACAGTTGTGCTGCACAATATTTTTATGGCAACATTGATTATTTTTCAAGATTTTTTGGTGAATAGAAAGTTCAAAAGAACAGCATTTATGTGAAAGAGAAATCTTCTGTAACATAAATATCTTTACTGTCACTTTAATTAATGTCTTTACTATCGATGTAGTGTGTCCTTGCTGTATAAAAGTATTAGTTTGATTCATTCATACATAAAAAAAAATCTTACTGATCACAATATCTTGACAGGTATATGTAATAGTTTTAGAAGTGTGTATTAAACTACTATAACAATGCATGTTCATACCACACACAGCATACGGGTTGTCTCCAATATAAACCAGAAAGCATGGTGTTGGTGTTGCATTAGTGTTGATGTCCTCAACGCTGCTGGAGTTTAATGTTCTCACACACACAGCAGTCCAGAAAAACATCACAACACAGTGTGACGTCACGTGCATCATCTGTTGACCAGATCAGGTTATTTCACGTTTACATATTTTCATCAGTAACAGCACTAATGTTTTTCAAGAAATAATATATTATAACTGTTTTCCTCCTCAGGATATAGCGGTGCCACCAACATCGTCTTTGAAAAATGAGTCAGATGTGAAATTCAAGGTCAGTGAATCGGACAAAAAATGCCTCAAACTTCTTCATTAATATTTCAAGCTGAAAGCCACTATGTGCTTTTATGTTTTTCATAATGTTTTTGGGATAATGCATACCAGGGTTGTTATAGTTACCTAAAACTAAAGCCATATAACATATAAACAATAAATGAACTACATATATATTATATATAGGCATATTATAGTTTGATATACATATATTATATAGTTTAACTTGATGTACTAAAATAACTAAAACTGAAATAAACAAATAAGAACTATATAGACATTTTAAAATAAATAAATGCATAAAAATAAAATAAAAATGACAGGTGCAACAGAATTGCTAAACAACTACAATTTAAAATGAAAACAAAATATAAAAATGAAAACCTAATTCAAACTATTAATAACTAAAGTAACACTGCTGTATACTGTATTAATACATTTTTGAGCATCTAAACGTATAGGTGGCATCATTTACATGCTTTTTAATAAACCAAACAACTTTCTGCAAGTTACTAAATTTAAAAGTGTTCTGTTTTCACCATTCACAGGTTAGTTACACTTGCATTAAAAAAAATCTACAGTTTTCTTTGTCATTTCTATTCTCAGCATCATAAATGTTATTTAAAAACAGACACATAATAGAGTGACTGTCCACCATCCACTTCAGTTCAGACACATACTGCATTGCTTTACATATTCATTATATTGCTCCTATGAACACAATAAAGTCTCTATCTACTCACACAAATCTTCATCCGTCTCAGCAGAGAAATTCAGCCTCAGATTCAGGATTTTATCATGCATAAAGTGTCAGAAACAGCTGTGTTTAAGTGTGAGTTTCTCAGGACGAGTTGAGGAATGTAGAGATCGAGTGGGAGGATGTTAACCAGTTGAATGCGGCTAATATCTGATGAGGTTTCACACGTTTGACCAGGTGATAGTTTTCCTCTCACTTGTGTCTGTTCTCAACAACTGCATTTCTGTTAAATGTCTGATGAGCTGTATAAGATTACAGATTAAAATACTTGATTGAAGGTGTCATCAAGAAATTAAAATTGAGCTGTGTGTGTGTGTGTGTGTGTGTGTGTGAGAGTGTGTGTGTGTGAGTGTGTGAGAGTGTGTGTGTGTGCGAGTGTGTGAGGGAGTGACCCTGCACCATGCTCACCCCGCACAGACATCTTTCCTCCTGCATTTTTCACTGACAGTCTCCCTGATAACACTTGACTGATGAGTGCGGTGATGACAGGATTCTCTTTCCCACTGTGGGTGATTTTACATCAAGTGTTTTTGGGGAAAATTGTCATTGTGTAAATAGAATGCAAAGAGTGAAAGTGTGCAGCTGTGATCTTAAGGAGCCGTTTCTACCTGATCTGACCCTTAAAATGACCTTTTGGTGTATGTTTATGTAGTAATATTAAATCTTTATCAGTTTTGCAATGTTACCACATGAAGCAAAGTTTTACATCACCTGATAAAAGAGTAGTATGATAGATTTAAAGAGCTGCATTAAAGGTTTGACTCATAATTTTCTGCTTTTCGGCTGCTGTTTTGGAGGCACGTGGTTCTGGTAAAGTTCGATTTTTGAGGTTTTCTTTTCCCTTAATTTTCCCCTTGATTGTGTAATGTAGGGTTTTTGTCAAAAATTACAATTTTACAGATTTATAATAGTAGTAGTAGTAGTATTTATTTTTAGTTTGTCTTTCATAGACATTTCAGATTAATTTACATTCACTTGCATTGAAAGAATCCCGATGTAGTTATCATGAGATTATGTTTGCATATTGATGCTGTATATTACGAGTTTAATGAGTAATACAAGCATACAGTAGCCTAAAACATATTTGTTCATGTATAGGTCATGCATAATTTGTATGTAATAATATGCATATGCATTATTTCTATAGTTCATAATTTCTAATGTAATAACATTTGAAAAAATATAATATAATATAAATTAAATATATAATTATTATATTGTTTTATTTCCTTATCACTGAACATAATGCTTCACAAATAAAGCTGTCAATAAATAATTATTAAATTAATTACATTATTTAAAAAAATGTTCAGGCATATTTAAGTGTAATTCAAGAGTCCACCCTTTGAATCTTTGTTTTCAATAAACTCAATAGCTGTTTATTATATAACTTTCATTTCATAATCCAGTAATGTGAGTTGGAGGTCTGTTTCTGGTCAGTGTTTTGTGTTTTTTGCTCAACAGAGGGCAGCATCGCTTCATTTTGATTAATTTTGGCAGACCTTCTCTTCATTTAACTCACTGTACTGTAGTACTGTACACGCAGTGCATATATTTTAGCCCATATTAAAAGTGCATTTAATACATTTGTGTGCATTCAGTACAATTGTGCTCTTTTGTAAATGCAGAATCTATATTTGTTTGTGTCATAGTGATTTATAGGTTTTGGTGTATAATCCATAACAATGTCAACATCTAATTATTTCAGCTGTATTCTTTGTTTAAATGTCACATCTAGAGTGTATTAGTTGCTAACACAATTAGTGGTTATAATATTCCTAAAAAAAGTTCTGAATATGTCTTATGTGGTATAAAGGAGATCCTTTTTAATTTGTGGTTTGACAGTAAACAATAACTGTAGTGTTTTGGCGGTAGCTATGGTGAATATGGTCACTTTTGCACAGTGCTCACTCATTGGACCTGCTTAATCATAACCACATCCACAAACATCTGCGTGCCCACTCACACGCTTACCAGCAGAAACACTCACCTCGTGACCTGAGCCAGAGTTCACGCTCAAGACCTTCAACTCTTCAACCTCAGCTAGATTCTGAGTAATATTAGTCAGTTAATAGTGCTTGTTATGGGTGCATCATCTTGTCATCTGAAGATGTTCAAATGTGAATGAAATTTCAAAAGAATTCCCATGTAAAGCTATTGTATGACTTCAGAGGACCTAGAATATAATGCACAACTCATATGTACTACTTTCCTTATGCCTTTTTTTTTTTTTCTTTTCATTTTAGGAGCTCAGCAACATTGGTGACTGTTCATTTTTGTGGTAAGGAGAAGAGAGAAGTGTGAACAGTATTGAAAATAATCCAAAAAAGAAAGAAATCAGAGATTTGTAATAATATGAGGTGAGAAAATGTCTATATATTGGTTAAAGTATTCCTTTAATGAAAGCTATGAAATATTTACACTACTGTTCAAAACTTTTTTTTTGAAAGAAATGAATACTTTTATTCAGCAAGAATGGATTAAATTGTTCAAAAGTGACAGTAAAGATGATTACAATGTTACAAAAGATTTATTTCAAATAAACGCTGTTCTTTTGAACTTTCAATTCATTCATTAATCCTGAAAATAAAAATATATCAGTTTCCACCAAAATATGAAGCTGCACAATTGTTTTCAACATTGATAATAATATCAACAGTAATGTTTTTTTTTTTTTTTAAAAGTCTATTCAGACTGCGTTTATTTAATCAAAAATACAGTAAAACAGAAATAAAGTGAAACATTATTACAATTTAAAATAGCTGTTTTCTGTTTGAATTCATGGTTTCCACGAAAATATGAAGCAGCACAACTGTTTTGAACTTGAGCTGTAAATCAGCATATTAGTATGATTTCTGAAGATCATGTGACACTAAAGACTGGAGTAATGATGCTGAAAATTCAGCTTTGATCACAGAAATAAATTACATCTTACAATATATCGAAATAGAAAACAGCTATTTTAAGCATTTCACATTTGCACTGTTTTTACTGTATTTTTAATCAAATAACTTGATGAGCATAAGAACGTTAAAGAATCTCACTGACTTCAGACTTTTGAACAATACTGTATATTTCTCAGAAAGCATCCTTCAGGAAGAGAAGAACAACACCATCTAATATCACCGCTCACAAAACTTCCCTCGGCGAAGCACCTGTGACCGAGCGCGGCAGGAAAACACACACATTCTTCATAATAAGTGTATTGTTTGGCTAACAGTTATTCTTTATGGACACAATGGGCAAAACTCCCAACTTCTGCAGCTCAGACGCGGCGGTGTCCTCAGAAACTAGAAACCTCAGCGCTCTTATTGTCTTTCTAAACAAAATCATCTGGCAGCAGGCCGCAGACACCTGCCTGTGGTCCTGAGCGGGACGTGTGTGTACAGTGGCACTGCGCGAGTCAAGCTTCTGCATGTTAGCGGCCCATTCAGGAGATGTACTTTCCCTCCGCTGTTTTAATAATGTATTCATCAGCAGCACTTAAAGCCATGACAGCGCGCCCTGATGTGTTTACACACCTTGCCCACATCGCGTGTCCCAGGATGCATTGGGACGTGTGGGTTTGGACACAATGGATGCTTGTCTTTTTGTTTTAGAGTCCAGCACGTCCTCCTCACGTTTTCTTTTCTTCTGTCGGTGTAAAAACGCTTGCCCTCACATGTCGGTCTGTAAATCCTCGGATGGGTTGCATCACATGCAGAGATGATTATATCCTTGCCTTTCATTCAGATCTTCCCTTTCAACCTTTTGCAACAAGATAATTCTGGGCTGAGTGTAGAAACCTCGTGTGAAGGAATGCAGTGATTCTGAAAAATAGATGTTCAGTTGATGAGCCTGACACTTTTCAGATTGCTCTGTGATGAGATGACCTGTGACGTCCCGATTTAGCTGTTTTCTGGATTCATACAGTTTATTATTATATTATATCAGCATTGTATGACAGTTAAGTAAACACAAGGATGAATCTTATTTATCTGAGAACTTTGAACTTTTTTTTTTATTATAATGTTTTATTTAAGTTTTAGTAATTATAGTACTTCAGATTAAGTGAAATAAAAATGAGAAATGTTGCCTTCGCAACGGCTGAAATAAATGTTTTTTTTTATTATAATAGATAATAGATTTTATGATATAATAGATTTTTATTATAATAGATCATTTTTATTATATTTGACAATATTATGGGTAGTTTTTTAAATGTTTTATTTTACTCAACATTTAGTTTATATTTAGTTACAATTTTTTAATAGTTTTAGTCAACTATAATAACCCTGATTTCATTCTTTTTTTCCTTAAATATGCTTTAGTCATTTTTATTAGTTTTTTTGTTAGTTTTTTCTATTAATTTTTATTTCAGTTTTAATTATTTTAGTATGTCAAGTTAAAAATGAGAAATGTTGTCTTGACAAAAACTGTTTTTATTATAATACATGTTGAAATATAATATATTGTTTTTTTATATATATTTTCTTAGTAGTAGTTTTAATCAAGTATAATAATCTTCAATCAACATGTTTCAAATAAGGCAAGATAGGTTTATATATATATATATATATATATATATACATACATATAAAATAAATAAAAATGTATGTAACATAGTTTTTAGAAAGTATCATAAAACATACTTTCTTGAAAATATTGTTTGAATCAGTTTTAGTTTTTTTCTGTGTCCCTTGAACTAGGACAAACCTCAGTGACATCATCCTCTAGGAAGTGACATCATTTTGGTGGGAAAACAGCAGCAAAAACATCAGTAAGTATAAGCAGTGGTTCTGCAGAACAGGAATGACATGCATTCAAACTGTAATGAGGATTCATAACTTGAAAAGTTATCAACCACTATCTTGAAAATGACAACTATTTCTCATGTGAAAGTTTGCATTAATCACTGCGCAATGAAATAGTGTTTGACGCCTTTAAACACCCCTAAAAATCTCTCTGAACACTTCGGATCTTTCGCTGACAGTTAAGTGTGGCCATAAAGTTGTCAAAACATTGAGTTGGAGGTCTTTAAATACAGAGCAGATGCAGTAATTATGGTATAAGTAGGGAGCGTCTCACAGTAACAAACCCCACAACACAGCTGAGACATCAAACACGTCCTGAATCGATCTTCCACTGTCAGCTCAAATGAAAGAGAAATGCTGCTGCTGATAGACTGATCACTCATGCGTTTCAGCCTGATGTTCTTAATGCATGTTAACAGTTCACCAGATCCTTAATGCTTGCTGTCAATAAACTGATTACAATTATCCCACTCAATTATAACACTCATATGTCAAAACATTTCTATTTTCTTTGATATATATATATTCACCTGTAATTTAACATAAAATATTAATATCATATTGCTATTGGCAGGTTTCATCTCATTTTAAAATATGCCACAAAAATAAATAAATGAAAGATTAAAATTTTTAAAACAAATTACAATAAATAAATACAAAAAAACTACAGTGGACTTCAAATATTTTTTTATATAAATAATAATAAAATATAATTTAGATATATTTCTACCAGAATTTATGAAAATATGTTTTGTGCTGTATGGATTTAGTTTAACTATTTATTGAACACTAATGTTTAATCATATTGCTATTGCCACAATTCACCTCTAATTATTCAGCTACAATCTAATCATGCAAAACATTCTCTCTTAAATGTAAGACAATGGTGGCATTCAAACAATATATTAATCAATTCATGTTTCTTAAAGGAAAAGTGTGATATTTTTTTTCAGTACTGAAATTCTAACATTGACCAATGGTGTGAGTTTGGAGGCGGGACTAATGGAACCTGTTTGAAAACAGTCATTATGTTTGCAGTTCTGTTTGTTGCACATTATATCAGTGCTATAATATAATATATAATATATATAATATATAATACAATATCAGTGCTAAACTCTGTGTGTTCAGGAATAAATTGTCTTTATAAATGGTTATCAGTTTGTTGGCTTGGGCAACAAACTGTAATCTAGATCCAGCAAAAAAAATAAAAATAAAAAATCGCAATCCACAAAAATTAGCTGAGCATCACAACCGAAGGCATCTGTTTCCAATATGTAGTGCAGCGGAAGGGTGGGTGCTTCATTTAGTGGCAAAAAACTACAGCCTACTTTATCTTTAAATAGCCTGCGGCTTTGGGCTGGACGGATGTGTGGCTTATTGTTGTATCCCAGATTCCATGAATCTAGACTACAGCTTCTGTCCTTTGAAGACAACAAGTGTACAATTAGAAGGGAATGTTTGCAATGCTCTTCTGCACCGGACCCAGATGCAGCAGATACTGTCCACCGAACACCGTGTGTTCAGCCTCCACCACATGAAAGCTCTCTCGGACTCATTAACCTCCTGCTCTTTCAAAGCCTTTGAAACAGATAATAATTATAATTTACTGCAGAAAGAGCCAGGCAGGACTTTTGCTGCAAGTGTCGGCGCTTCTGAGCGCTGCGGTTTATCAGGAAAGGGGAAGTGCTGGAGCTTTTATGATGAGACATAATAAAACTGAAAGTATCTGTTGATTCATAATGATAAAACACACAGCTCGAATCCAATACAAGTTTAGAATTTGTTGAAATACTGTACATACTGTATGCATAAATAATGTGAACTGTTTTATATTCTTGCTTCAGTATTTTTGTTTCATACATTGTAAATAAATAAATAAATGTGCCAAAAATGCAGAAGAAAAAGCTACAATGGACTTTATAAAAATGTCATTTAAATATATTGATACCTGTATTTTAACATAAAAATATAAATAAAATGTATTTTGTTCTGTATGGGTTTAGTTTAAAAGTTCATTGAACACTAATATTTAAAATATACAATAAATGCAAAAAAAGACTTAATATATTCAAATCAAAATCAAAATCAAATATAATTTTTAATTTAAATTTAAATTTATTAATTTAATATATTTCACCTGTAATTTAACATAAAAAATATTGATTGGTTGATTCATTGATTGATTGCTGTATGGGTTTAATAGTTTAACTGTTTATTGAACACTGATTTTAAATCGTATTTCTATTGCTATGTTTTAAAATATATATGAAAAAAAATAAATATAACAAACTACAATGGACTTTAAATTTATATTTTCAGTATAAGTAATCAAATATAATTAAATATAAACACTTTTACTTTTATTTTAATATATATATATATAATATTTGTGCTGTATGGGTTTAGTTTAACTATTTCTTGAACATTGATCTTTAATTATATTTCTTTTGCAACGTTTTAAAATATACAAAACACACACACACACACACACACACACACACACACACAATGGACTTTTAGATATATATTAAATAGAAATAATAATAAAATATATTTTACCTCTATTTTAATATAATATATTGTACTGTATGGGTTTAATAAAAATAAAAATATTTTTTATTAAACATTGATCTTTAATCATATTGATGTTGCCTTGTTTCACCTCTAATCATGTTCTAATGCAAAACAACATTATCAGTACAAATCATTAAAATATAATTTAAACATATTTTTGGGATGTATATTTTTGTTACTTGTATTTTCACCTGTAATTTAACAACAAAAACATGTCAAAAATATATTTTGTACTGTATGGGGTCTATATTTGATCTGTTGCTCTGTTTATTGAACATATATTAATTATAATTTACTGCACAAAAAAACTAGACTGGGCTTTTGAATTTTTAGATGCTGTGTGCAGTTTATCAGGAAAGGGGAAGTGGTTTATGATGAGAAATGATAAAACTGAGATTATCTCTTTAATAACTGTGTCATTTTAGGACACTGCAGTGAATTATGGGCTCAATGCATGCTTGAATGCCATTAAATCTTGCTTATTTTTCCTCTAAGAGCAGGAAATTCCAGTTTCTGCCGATGTAAATGTTTGACAAATTCACACACTGTGATACTCTTAGCAGTAGCCACAATCATCTGTGATCATTTCCTACCCAAAAGAGACCGCAGAAAAACATCTGTCCGGTTTAATGAGAAGAACAGAGCTTGAGCTGCTGTATCTACTGGAGAGCATCGTGTCATTATTAGTCATGTGTTTGCTAAGGCATGTATCTCTATATCTGTTACTCATACTTAATGTTAGTGATGGGATCAGACCTCTAAGATTAAGTGTTAAACTTTGATGTGTGATTCGTCCTGCGGTTTTTTTGAGATCCAGACATGAATGATTCCTCAAATCATGTGCTATACCATTTTTACCTGCTGGACCATATACTGTTATACTTTTTAATAAAATTGAATATTTTTTTATTTTAATTTTAGTTAAAGTTTTATTAATTGTGTTGTTTTTGTTATCTTTATTACTTTAATGTATATACATATACACTAGGGGTGGCACGATACATGTATTCGTACCAAACCGTCACGGTACGGGCATCTCGGTTCTGTGCATGAGGCCTTACAATGAATACAGGCAGTTCACCCCCAATCCAGAAATGCAACGCTGTTTGATAACCGCCAGCAGAAGAACAGCGAATGCCTGAGTTGAGCACTTGAAAACAAAGCCCCTAGACAGTGACCATGTGCTGATTCTGAACGCGTCTCTCACATAAACTGACAAAGGAGTATACTTTAAAGGCTTGCGCACTCAACTGTTTGTGAAATGGAGCTTTGTGCTCGTGTATCCTACCTCTCTCATTCGGCACAAATCCAAATATTCCATAATATTTCCATATTTGCGATGTAACGTATCTGAATGCTAAACTATAATTTATTATGTAAATTATAGGCTTTGTACTTCAGTCGCGTTCCAACGGTGACACAGAGGCGCGCGAGCTGATGTTTGTATTTTATTTTGATAAAGTACCAACTTTAGCAATGCTGGAACTGATGTGTGTGTGTGTGTGTGTGTGTGTGTGTGTGTGTGTGTGTGTGTGTGTGTGTGTGTGTGTGAGACGCGATCACTTCAACTGTTTCCTTATACCAGCAGAATCAACTTTAAACACTTATCGTCTTAATAATGCATCACTGTATAAAGGTCTACTTTTATTTGTGTACACTCACAATGAAAACAAAACATTGTGCTTTTATAAAATAAAGAAAACAAATAGGATTTTGCTTTGATTTTGGAAAAAAAAAATAGTTTTAAAGATTTACACACACATTTGAGTTTCATTTAGATACTATTCATTTTTATTAATATTTTGAATTCTTTTTTATTTTAGGTTTTGTTGATGTTTTTTTTTATTTAGTTATGTTTGTTGTTTTTATTACTTTTTAAAAATGGTTTTAAAATTTAATATTAATATTATTTATAAAAAATGTAATTTTTGAATATATACGTATGTACATAATTATTTATTTTTATTTTGTTTTAGTTATTTTACTTAAGCTAAATAAAAATGAGAAATGTAGCTAAAATACAATATTCTTTTTTATTGTATATTAGTCAACATTTACGTGATTGCAAGTAACGAATATGTGTTTTGTTTAAATGGCATTTAGCTTTAGTTTTTTTGTTTTAGTTAACTGTAATAACCCTGTGACCCACATTAAAGGATAATTTGAATAATTTATATAAAAGGCTTATAGCTAATAACCCAGATTTTAAAGCTGAAACTGTAGAAAAGCTAAACTGGTGGAAAACTATAAATGGAAGTTGCACAGAAATCCACAAAATTCCACTGGTCAGGCCGAGCTCAAGCCACAGAGATCAATGTCACACACATTGACAGCTGCGGCCGGGGTCCGCCGTCTGTGCCAGCGTGCTGAAATAAAGACCGCCTGTCCAACTCCCTCCATCCCTTACCCACAATACTAACAGCAGAAAGATCTTCACTGAGTTTGTGTAGGGAAATAATGCTGCTCCAGCAGCAGAAAACTACTTACTGTACATTTACAATAGCTTACAATGATGCTAAAGGCACAAACAACAAAGGTTAACAAAGAAAATACAGAATACCTGCGGCAATCTCTTTATTTTATTTATAAAAACATTAAGTATGTACTCAGAATATGTCTTGCTACATTAAAAGGATAAATATTGCTCACTGTTGGTCTTATATTTATATGTTAGGGGCCTTTTGCCACCTGTACAGCTGTCTTTATATTTACTTGATTTTTAATCTTTTACTTTCCTTCTAATAAGTTTCCTGTAATTCAGTTGGTAAAGCATAGCGCTCGCAACAGCAAGGTCATGGGTTTGATTCCTAGGGAACGAAAACTGGTACATCATATAATGCATATAAATCACATTGGATAAAAGGATAAATTATATGTCCATGAATATTCAATAAAATATTAGACATAAATAATGGACATAATATAAAATAGCCTAAATATAGGACTTATTATTAATTTATTAATTTATTAATTCATTATTAATTTATTTTTGGAATGTGATCATTTATTTTAGGTTTACATTTTTTAATTATAAAACTTTTGATGGACATAAATATTTATAGTATTTATAGAACTTTTATCCCCATCAGATGCTACATTTTTCTTCATGGTTGTGAACAAATACCGAAAACTTATGTAACCCTAAAAGACTAGGCTCAAACAACAAATTATGATTACAATGAACAAGACTTTACATTTGCATTCATGCATTTGGCAGACAAAGTGTCTTGCATTGCATTAAAGGTGTACATTTTATCAGCTTGTACGTTTCCTATCGAACCCATTATCTTGCCGCTGTTTGATGAAGCTACACATTTTGTGTAGCAATTGTTTGAGTAAAAAATTAAAATATAAAGAATATAAAATAATCTGCATGTACAATAATAATCATTTGGAAAGAATTTGCTGGGAATCAAACCCATAACCATGGCATTGTTTGAGCTACATGAAGGTGTTTTTAAACCAAATCAGTTGTTCCCAGTTTTGTATGAAACAGATTATGATAAAAAATTTACATTTGCATGCATGCATTTGACAGATGCTTTTATCCAAAGTGACTTGCATTGAAGGTGTACATTTGATCAGTTTATGCATTCACTGGGAATCAAACCCATGACTTTGCCTGTGTTTGATAAAGCTACAGACTGAGCATGTGTTGCAATTAATTGAGTGTAATTAAGTGTAATATTAATTTGAAGAGTTCATGAGTGAATTTGCAGGGAATCAAACTGCAATCAAAGCTGCAGGAAGGTGTGTTTAAACAAAATCAGTTATTCCCAGTTTTGCAATTATGATAAAGATGTTACATTTGCATATATGCATTTGATAGAAGCTTTTATCCAAAGTGACTTGCATTGCATTATAGGTGTACATTTTATCTGTTCTGCATTTCCTGGGAATCGAACCCATGACCTTGCCACTGTTTGAAGAAGCTACACATTTGCCATGTGTTGCAATTAATTGAGTAAAAAAGGTTGTCAGAATATTACTCATTTGGAGAGTTCATGAGAATTTCCTGAGAATCAAACCCATGACCTTGGCATTGTTTGAGCTAAAAAAAAAAATATATATCTTTAAAAAAAAAAATGTTCCTAGTTTTGCATTTAACAAGTTATGATAAAGATGTTATATTTGCATGTATGCATTTGACAGATGCTTTTTTCCAAAGTGACTTGCATTGCATTGAAGGTGTACATTTTATCAGTTAATGCATTTCCTGGGAATCAAACCCATGACCTTGCTGCTGTTTGATAAAGCTACACATTTGGCTCATGTTGCAATTATTGAGTAAAAAAAAACAACAACAAAAAAACAACAACATCTGCATACACAATAATACTCATTTGGAGAGTTTTGAGAATTTCCTGGGAATCAGACCCATGATCTTTGCATTGTTTGAGCTACAGAAAGGTATGTTTCAACACAATCATTTTTTGCCAGTTTTGCATTATTCACTCAATTTCCACTCGACCAGCAGTTATGACAGAATTACCGCATACTGTAGGTACTAAAGATGTGTAGGTCAACAGTGTTGTCTTTACCTTACAACTTTGCACCTTTTATTTCTAACAACAATATGTTTGTCTTTAGGTTTAAGGACAAAGACAGCATTCAGCATAACATGACATATGTTCAGCATGTCTTTGTGAGGGTTTCAGGCCTCCGGTGACAGATTGAGAGGAAGAGGAAGGGGAAGGTTTTTGTCAATACGTATGACTGATGGGATTCTGCACATTGTTAATAGTGTGGTGGTCTGGATCACCCAAATACATGCTGCTCAAACAGCCAGAGGAAATGCAGATGACGTTCAGCAGGCCTCTCGTAGATAAAGTGATAACTGCTGCTTTTCAACGCTTCCTTTTAATCACTGCATTATTGATAAACGCAGTGTAAATCCTGTCAGGCTACCTTTTAGCACAATAAACATATAGTTTATTGCCTTTAAGGCAAACACCGTATGAGACTCGAGATGGTTTGAGATGATAAACAGAATCAATGTAGCTGAGGCCTTTGCGCAAAAGATCCTCTGCAGTGAATGGGTGCCGTCAGAATGAGAGACCAAACAGCTGATAAAAACATCACAATAATCCACAAGTAATCCACACCACTCCAGTCCATCAGTTAACATCTTGTGAAGCCAAAAGCTGCGTGTTTGTAAGAAACAAATCCATCAAGAAGTTTTTAACCTCAACCCGTTGCTTCCAGCCAAAATACGAGTCCATAATCCATAATAATGCTTCCTCCAGAGAAAAAGTCCATCTATTATTGTCTCTCACATCAAAACCCAGCCACATATTTGTTTCGAGCTGTTTTGGACTTGTTTGGCTTGTGGTGCTTGATCTGTGCAGATTTCTCTCCTGATTCAGACCAGAACACTTTTTCACTAGACGAAGCATTATTTTGTCTTATGGACTTGTATTTTAGCCAGAAGCTACGGTTTTAAGTTATAAATATTTTAATGATGGATTTGTTTCAGATTTTGTCTTCTCAAGATGTTAACTGATGGACTGGAGTGGTATGGATTACTTGTGGATTATTGTGATGTTTTTATCAGCTGTTTGGACTCTCATTCTGACGGCACCCATTCACTGCAGAGGATCCATTGGTGAGAAAGTGATTCAATGCAACATTTCTCCAATTCTGATGAAGAAACAAACTCATCTACATCTTGGATGGCCTGAGGGTGAGTACATTTTCAGCAAATCTACTTTTTTTGGGTGAACTATTCCTTCAAAATTGCATTGTATGTGATTTTAATGTAAAATTCTGCCAAATGTATAGTTTTTGCCGGAAAAACAAATTATCGTGAAAAGAACATTATTAAAAGTCACATTACATATGATTTTATTTTATATAAATGGTTTTATTACTTATTTTTGTTATCAGTAATGTACATTTGTGTTTTGTGATATATTTTAAGTTATTTAGTTCATATAGCCTTGTTTTAGAGTCATGTGTGTTTTATTGTGTATAAGTTGTAAAATATCCAAGTACCAATATGCCCTTCCATAATACCTGAACCGTTGTCACCATATTTTCAATTCCTGGCAACCACAGCTGCTGTTTGTCCATAAATGTAACAGTTTATGTTTTAAAGTGAGTCCCAAACATTAATTGATTGCAAAACACATGGGTAGAATGTATTTATATTCATCCTAATGATTGTTTCCACAGGAAACGCCGTGCTTACAGATCATAATGTGTTCAGAAATCAAGCACCGCTCATGTCAAATCTCACAGGAACTAATCAGTACGTCGACCTCTTTGCTTCTCAAGATAATTGCAACACATGCCAAATGTGTAGCTTCATCACATCAAAACACTGGGAATGATTAGGAATGATTTTGGGTCTTTCCAGCAACCGCCCATTGCTGTCTTCCACCGGTCAGCTAAACACTACATCATGGTCTGTGTAACTGATGTGTTTAGCAGTGATAAAGGTTTTTATCTTCTTCATCCACCTCACAGATGACCCAGCGAGGGGCCAGACACGAGATGATTGTTTGTGGCATTGATGTAACGTCTAGAAGAGCTTCAGTCTGTAATTATGTGAAGTGCTCATGAAGGAGACAGACACGGTGAAGATGAATATTCCCCGAGCATGTGGGGCAAAGTCTGATGAAGAGTCGTCTCTGTAGACCATAAAAGCATTCAGAAACATCCAAACCAAAGATCACGCAGTGAAGCTTCTCCGTATTGATTCGGGAGGTTCTCTTCAGCTCGAGTTTCTCCACCCTGAGCGTTAAACAACAGCAGCGTTTATGTGCTTGCATCAAATACTGCAGTGTTGTAGCACTCAGATATATACTTGCATGACCAATACTTATTTATACTGTAATTTTACTGAGCTTATGTCTTTATTTACTTTCATTGCAGGTCTGGTTCTCATATGGTGGTTAGTAATAGAGATACACACTAATATCTCATTGAAGACACTGGGTATGTTCAGAATACCATACTAACTACTGTTTTTGCAAGTAAGTAGTAATCCAGTAATCATATTTTGTGTAAAATTGTGGCAATATAGTAAGTCATAAGTCAGGAAAGATATTAAAGTTGTGATATATTTCTAGTTTATTCATCATACTGACAATGGAAGGATCGTGCAGGGAGAAAAAAATGCATACTGGCAAAATAGTGAATGCAGTATGCACTTTTTGTTCTTTTTTCTTATTATTGTATTGGTCAAAAGTAACTTTTACATACAACTGGTTCAAAAGTGCAAAGTAATATTTATTTCAGAGATTATAAGTACACAACATGTACGTAATAAAATAATGAGATCATGTGATGACGATGGAACATGCTACATTTTGAAAGTTTTATCTTTGCATATTGTGTATTGTTTATCAAATGATTTTTAGAAAATAGCAGGCAGGATACATATACTGTATAGTATGCATTATTCCTTTTAAACATATATCAAGTCAACAATAGTATACAGTAAACATGTAGTTAATTCATAACATCAATTATTATAATCTTTCTAAGTATGAACTCAAAGCCAAATTTTTGAAGACTAATTTGAAATCCTTGGGTATTACAAGATATGAAATTTATGTATATGTATACATTGAATGATATTTATACTATATACTAATATATAGTCAAATATCAGAGTTATTATTGTTACCTTAAAAAACGTTACTTGAACCAAAAAAAAAAACTAACTGAAATAATAATAATAATAAAATGTAAAAGTGTATAATAATCTGCATTAAACCAATGTTTGATCATTTTATTAATGAAATTTATTAACAGATAGATTTCAGATAGTTGCCAAGGTTTTAATTTTCTTTCATTTGAAGTCCAAAAATAACTAAAACTAATTAAAAACTATATGGACATATAAAAAGAAACTAATAAAAATGACAAAAACAAACACCTCAAAATTACTAACATTTTAACTAAAATTAAAGTGAAAACAGAAAATATAAAAATAAAATCTAATTTATAATATCAACAAAAATTATATAAATATTTGAATGACAATACAGTATATGTACAGAGGCACAAAAAGATATTATTTACGGATATTATGAGATATAAGTCATACTTGACCTCTAGGGAGAGGTGGGTGACAGTCATAATTTGAAGGGGAAGGTAAACAGTGAAAGACGAGCTTTTTGTGGCTTAATTCAGTCAAATTCCCCATTACACAGAATATATTTTCATATCAAGTGAAATGTGAGGTTTGAAAAACATCATGACGGTTTTAAGCTTATATCACTGAGAGGAATAATGGAGCACAGCTTCTCTGTGTGTGTGTGTGTGTGTGTGTGTGAAACTGAAGATCAGGAGGGAAACCTCAGAGCACAACGTGTGTTTGTGATGAATGACGGGGTGAACACAATGTCATGTTATTCAAACGGCCGTATTTCATATCCTGACTAGACCACACAGAATATTGTGTTTCCAGTGACAATGCTCGCGCTGTAACCTCACACCGCACTAGTAACTGTTTCTCCAGTATTAGCATTTTGCATGTCATGTATTTAGCATAGATGTGTTTTTAACAATTGCAGCTTTTTTGTCTTTTGTTCGTAGATTTTGTTCGTAGAAAGGTAAGCAGCAACCTTACATTATTATTATTATTATTATTATATAAATATTGAATATATTTTATATCATTTCTATATTTTAGTATAAATATTTATATAAATATGGATTGTCAGTTACAAAACTTGCATTTCATTTACTATATATATTTCTATAATTATTTGTTTATTTTTTGGGGTATATATATATACATATATACAGACATACAACAAAATATAATTATTTTATTTTAAATATATGGTTTCTTTTTTATTATCATTATGCATAATCATCATCTTTGTTTTTGTAAACAATTTAATTTATTTTATTTTATTTATTATAATGTTTAATATATTTCACATAATTTATATATTTTTAAATATATATATATATATTTATTAGTAGTAGTATTTATTGTTATTATTTGTAGTAGTAGTTATAATATTACAGAAAACATTTAATGTGTTAATTTACAGTATATATTGTCAGCTTACAAAACATGTCATTTCATTCCCATATACATTTATAAGATGAATTTTTAACTTGAATTTTTTTCTATTTTTGTAAATGTTGTTTATGTATTATTGTTGTTGTTACCAATAATTTATCTTTATTTATTTATTTGTTTGTTTGTTTGTTTGTTTGTTTGTTTGTTTACTTGTTTGTTTGTTTGCTTGCTTGTTTGTTTGTTTACTTGTTTGTTTGTTTGCTTGTTTGCTTGTTTGTTTGTTTGCTTGTTTGTTTGTTTATTTGTTTGTTTGCTTGCTTGTTTGTTTGTTGGTTAGATACTGTCAACTCTAAAACTTTGTTCTCCAGGGTCTGTTTACAGCTTCTTCTGTCAATTTTTCACTCAGTGGAGTTCAGCAGATGGAATGCCGCCCCAGAGTTCAGCCAGGAATCTGTTATCAGTAACGGCCTGATGCATCAATCCATTGTGTCTCGTCAGAGTCTTGACTTGACTGAAGGAATGTGTCTGATGAAGAACATGGACGCTCTGATGATGTCCAGGAAGGATTCGGCGCAGACCGACAGAGACAGTGCTTCTGTCTGATCAGTGTGAAAATGATCATAAATCCAGCATCACAAAACCCACACCAAAACATTCAGAGGTTCATCAGAGTAAAAGAACTGGTTTGTTTAAAGACGGATATCTTTAATATTTCCTCTAATATTTTAGTAGTGATGTCTCATATTGTGCTCTGAATTGATACTAAGGTCTACAATCAAAAACAGAGATCTCCATATAAACACAGACATTTCTCATCAAATTCTTCCTGATCTGAGCTGCTTCACATTCATTTTACATTTCTATACTCTTACTGTATGACAACTATTGGCTCATTTTTCTCCTTTTTTTAGGTTAGGGATTTTAGGAGTTGATTAAATTCAACTTAGAATTCCTAATTTAAGCACAATAACTTTAAAAATACCTATACCATATGTTTTGGTGCTTATTTGTGCTTTATCCTTATTTTTTTTAATTAAAAAAATAAAAACAAATGTTACAATCTTTAAGAATATTTTTTTTTTTAATGGCCAAATGTAGCACTTTGTGACAGTATATCAGTCTGATCCCCTATATTAACATCAAGGGCCCATTGCCATTCATTTGCATATCAATGATTTGACCCCCACAGTCCATCAGCCGTTATCTCCACCAATCACCTCACAGGTGTCAATCCTCACTCGTCTGGCTGATCATCTGAAGCTGATCAGCGGCTGTTTAAAAGGCTCTGTCCGTGCCTTCAGTTTTGTTTGACTCTGCTGCTCACATTAATGATGCTCTTTGTGATTCTCAATCTCTTGTTTTTAATGTTAAGTCTGTCTTCTCTTACTTTTATAGACACAGAAAATGTTAACATGCAAGAAAAGCTGTTTTTAAGTTCGATGGGTCTCTCAAGTCGCCCGAAACCATCACACCAGGCTCCAGTGCCATCTCTGCTGTGGAAAATGTTCAAGAAGGACAGCAAACAGACCTCGACGTCTGACACCCATCCATGTGTGGTGTCCGAGTATGGAGTCCGGGGGAATATTGTCAGGTTCATCCAGGATCAAGGTGAGGCCTTGAGTTTAGATTAAGTGTAGTATGCAGTATATTATATCCTCATCATAGTTTTTTGGAAATTTTTGAATACAATTTTGGTAATGCAGTTTATTTTATTTTTCCTTTCTCTAATCGGAGTGTTTCAAAAACATGGTTTCTTTGAATAATTGTGATTAGTTAAGTTCTATTCATGTTAGTATTTTGTAAAACCCCTAACAAACAAAAGCCAGTTTCTTTATGACCTCATCCTGCAGGAAGTGACATCATTATTGTTGGTCAGATAACTGAACTGCACAAATACCAAGTATTAGCAGTGTGGTTTTTTTTTCTGTAAATCGAGCTATAAAAAGCTTTAGGCAATCTCTTACACCCTTTAATTGGAATAACTCCTTTATGAAAGACAACAGGCAAAAATATCTTTGCACTGGTCAGTTTTGAGATTTAGGGCTATTTTGTTCTTCATAACATGTTTCAGACTAGTGGGAAAAAACATGCAAAATGCACATTTAGGTGTTTATTTTAATGAACTTTTATCTATTTACAATAGATTTCAATTACGATATATTTTTAAAGGCAGTTTTCTCAAAATTAGTAGTTTTTTTTTTTTCTCTTCAGCAGCACTTAGACACAAATTTATAGTTTAAATTTCTATACATATTCTGAGGGTTTCTATAGAGGGATTTATGTATCATTCACCTAATTCTATTACTGAACTTTTATTTGTGACTTTACATTTCAATTATAATGCATATCTTTAGGCGGTTTTCTCAAAATGAGTTTTCTTCTCTAATTCTGCAACGCTTACACAGACCAACATTTACTGTTTTATTCCTATCTCTATTCTGAAGGTTTTTATAGACGGGTTTGTTCATATCAGTCGCTTGATTTTTATACAACCATTTAATTCCTAAAAACTGAAGAGAAAAGTTCTGGCAGTATTTTTCTGCTATATGTAGTAATAAAAAGAGATCCAAAATCCCCTCTGGAAAGGAGAAAAATAAATAAATAAAAATGTTAAAATGTCAGCAAAATTAAATGCATCCAATGTTCAGATTTAGATATTTATGCAAAAACTGTTCTGGAATTAAGCAAATTAGTGCATGTTTAATTGGATGATGCCTCATTGGCATATTTAAACAATTTCAGAAGCCTTGCAATACAAAAACGTTTGAAATTCTTAATGTAATCAATCAACCAGGAAAGTATGGTAATCTATTAATTCTACGCTGTTCACCTGTGGTGTCTTGCCTTAAATTATAACCTTTGTTACAGAGTTAAAAATGTTCTGCAGAACAGGAAGAACCCACTTGCACCATAACACAAAGCTTGTTTTCTCCCAAACAGGTAGTGTGATATCTGCTCCGGCCGTCCACTGCTTTAATTGTGTGAGAAAGCATCTGTTTTTCAACATGTCGGTGCTGGAGGATGTTGAGCAACTCTCCTTTGTGCAGCTGGAAGTGAAGTTCAAACAGGATCTGGCTCACGTGGGACTGTATGTTTTCAGCGTGGACCTGTACAGGGTTTTGAGGACCACGCTGAAGGGAGTGACTCACGAGTCCAGCCGTAAATTACTCCTGTCTCAGTCGCTTGGGCCTGGTGCGCACGCTTCTGTGCATGTCAATCTGACCGAATTGGCCGAATCCTGGAGAAAACCAGGTAAGAACTACGGGATGCAAGTTGAGATGCAGCTCAATCACTTGAGCAACGTGCTTCAGGAGCATGCATATGTGAAGAACCCACATTCGGCTGTGCAGATTGCTCAAATGCCAGAGTTGTACACGTCTCTGGTGGTGGTGTCGTTGAATCCGCTTCAATGCAGGTCCAGGAGAAAGAGAAGCGCTGCGTATTACTTACCTGTGACGCCCAGTAACGTGTGCAAACCCAGAAGGCTTTACATTGAATTCAAAGACGTGGGTTGGCAGGACTGGATCATTGCGCCTCAGGGGTATTTGGCCAATTACTGCCACGGAGAGTGCCCTTTCCCTCTGAGTGAAAGTTTGAACGGGACCAACCACGCCATCCTGCAGACACTGGTCCATTCGTTTGATCCTAAAGGGACGCCTCAGCCCTGCTGTGTTCCTATTAAACTGTCCCCCATCTCCATGCTCTATTACGACAATAACGATAATGTGGTTCTGAGACATTATGAAGACATGGTGGTGGATGAGTGTGGATGCAGATGAACTCAAATTCATTTTAAATGCAGAAGTCCATATCTTTCTCAAACATATTAAAATGGTGCTTTATACTTGTTCAATGATAATGTGGTTCTTCTTGGACATTGGGAACATGTGGATGCGCACGATCTGTAATTTGTTAAAAAATAAACTTTAATTTTATAATAAATTGATTTTTGCTTTTCTCTAACATGGTTTCAATGGTTTTTAATATTTTAGACCAGTGAAATGTTAGATATATTGGACGAGTTAGAAACTGTTTGCAGTATTTCATAAAAGGACAAATAAAATTGCTGGTCTTAAGAGTATTTTGGTGAATTTGGCCCTCCAAACTAAAATGCCTTTTATGTGTAAATAAGAACGCACAACTGCAAAAAAATATATAAATAAAAATGAATGATAAACCCACCTGTAGCTGAAATTTAGGTAGATTAAAAAAAAATAAAGGAGTAATAAATATATCGGTATGTTTACATATAAAAAAAAAAAAATATTGCTTGCATGAAATTACACTAGTCAACATTTTGAAGTGGATCAAAACCTTTCATCAAAGTCGTCCTGAAACCTAAAACCAAAATGTGTTCTTGGGACAACTGAACTTTTTTTGATCCGCTTCAAATGTTGACTATTGTGTGTAGATAGATAGATATATAGGCGCTGTATGCGTGTTGTTGTCATGTTTTGGCCTATATGATGTATTTGCAAAACAAGTTTACACTTGTACGTTTGTTGACTTCCATTTTTGCGTTTTCATATTTGTCCCATCCTGGAAAATATTGAATAGGCTTTTAATGGCAGGTTCCCTTTGTGACATTGGCTTATTTTATGGTTTATATATATTTTTTTTAATAGACTTTAAGGTTTGTCTTCACATAAATTAACTTTTACTCCACCCTACGAAATATTGGCGGGAGCAAAGTGTGACCACTAGCCCCGTCTCCTGCTTCACATTAACCGTTGTTGCCACAAGTTGGCGCACTGGCTCTGAATATGAGCGCTAGGTAGTGAGCGTCGTTTTTCATTTAAAGTTACTAATTAACATTTGGGATCTAAATATATTCTTAGTGATAGAGTAATGATTAATTGAATTTCATTCCAAAATAAATGTAATGACCAAGTATGTTTTATTAAATTTAATAAAGCAATCGAATATAGCAGAAACTTCCCATATTTTCACTGTTACTTAATTAGATGAACTCTGAACTCTCCAAAGGCGCGTTTGTCCACATGAACATCCAGAGCTGATGGATTCTGTCATGTCATCAGAGAGTTAAACACAAAGACACACGAGAGAGAGTGAGAGAGAGACGCTGTTGCACACTTGCGCACTGCGCGTAAAGGATACACACGTTCCCAAACCCTCGCAGCGACTTGTCTGGCTCCTAGCAAAGGAAGAAACTTTTGTTTTGTCAATGAAGTGGACTTTTATACGCGTACTTCCCTCCGTTTCAACACCTACGGCTTGTCTTTGTACAGCGGTGACGGTAGAATATGTGTAAGAAGAGGCGGGCGTTGCTGTGGAAGTCTCTGTTTTCTGCAGATAAACAGCTTTTCTTTAGTGATCTGTAAGATGGAGCTGAGTGAAACGGGGAATTATAAAAGAGGAGCAGATTTATGCGAAGACCCCACCAGACAGCGTCGATCAACTCGTGTGTCATGAACAGAAGATCAACTGCGCTTCGGAGTTCAAACTGGACTTTATCTGAAGCACTTGTACACCTACGGGGAAGATCGCGAATGCACTCGATTTAGTCTCTTTACTTGCGTTTAAGGTCGATTGTCCGCGAGTTTTTCCGTTTGGAAGTACGACTTTCACGCGTTGTGTTATTTTAAGAGCGCAACTCTACTATTATGACAGGCTTTGGCTCATGGAGCTTCTCCTATCCAGATGGATCTAGCGCAGGTCTGCGTTCCTCCGTAAAGCGGCTCTTAAGGTGGCTTTGATGCACGAAGGATCCTCCGAACTCTCTCACAATGGCTCGATCAAACACGGAATATGGTCACATCTCCTGGCCTGAGCCCATCTGATCTCGTTCGTCATTGATCTGTCAGGTTTAGCGCGATCATGGTCTTCTCCGGCTGCGCTCTGATGGTTCTGATGGTCACTCAGGTGTTCTTTGGAGGCTCCAGTGGACTCGTTCCCCAGATCGGCCGGTCCTCTCTGTCTCAGGATGTCCTACACGCGTTTGAACTTCGACTTCTGAGCATGTTTGGACTCAAACACAGACCGAGTCCCAGCAGGTCTGCGGTTGTTCCGCAATACATGATGGACTTGTACTCGATGCACTCGGTGAACGCGGAGCAGAACAACAGCAACAGACCTAAGGGCTCCTTGGGGAAAGGCTCGGAAAGATCTGCCAGCCGCGCGAATACGATCAGGAGCTTCCACCATGATGGTAAGCAAGTGTTTACTTCTAGTATTCTCGCTCTCCACCTTCTCCAAATTCCTGCTTTTCTTTCTTATCTGCTGTATCCTGCGTGCCTGACAGGAATTGAGATTATCTACAGACTGTTCGATGAGGAAATGGCAGTTTATTTATACAAAGTCTGATGTTCAGAGCTCAGTTTCTGTAGTCCCAAAAGTTATGTATATATGTAAGTTACTAAATATATATATTTAGCTCGCTACATATGGTACAGCTACAGGAGCATTTTATTTGTAGTTTTTGTCTTTATTTTTCTCTCTTTCATCCCACTACCTACTGTATGCATTCGTACTGAGTAAATAAAATATTATATTTTTAATTTAATTATTAATTTTAATGTTTAAGTATTTGGTTTTAGCATTACCACTGGTAATACTAAAACCAAATACTTAAACATTAAAATTAATAATTAAATTAAAAATATAAGTAATACTAAAACCAAATACTTAAACATTAAAATTAATAATTAAATTAAAAATATAATACTGTTAAGAGCTTTTGAATATATTTCAAGAGAGATTTTAATGTTTCCATTGTTGAGTTGCAAGTAATAATAAAAAAAAAAGTTTTATGTAAATGATAAATGGATGACATGCAATGAATTAGAAATGCCCTTTGTGTTAGTTTACCACCTCTTAAGTAATCATGTTGTGTTAACCGTGATAAGTTATCACTTTTTAAGCGTTTTAAACCAGTGTGTCCAGTAAGAGGTCAGTAAAAGTCACATCCTGTCAATGAGTGTAAACAAGAAGTTTGACAGAGTACAAGGAACTGGCATTGATTCAAACAGCCAAAGCTTCCCATAAACGTTACAATTGGTTTTCTTCCAGAATCCATGGAGGACCTGTCCAGTTTGAGCAGAAAGACGACTCAGCTTTTCCTCTTCAACCTGACCTCCATCCCAGGCGAGGAGTTGGTGACGTCAGCAGAGCTGCGGATTTTCCGAGAGCAGGTCGTGAGCAACGGCAGCGAGGGATTTCACCGCATTAACATTCACGAGATCATCAAACCGTCCGGTTCCTTTCAAGAACCCATCACGAGACTCCTGGACACCAGGCTGGTTCAGCACAGCTTGAGCAAGTGGGAGAGTTTCGACGTGAGCCCCGCCGTCACGAGGTGGACCGCGGATGGGCATCCCAACCACGGCTTCGTGGTGGAAATAGTTCACCCGGACCGTGCAGAGCAGGACTCCAAAAGACACGTCCGCATCAGCAGGTCCCTGCATGACAGAGAGGACACGTGGCCCCAAATGAGGCCACTGCTGGTGACCTACAGCCACGATGGGAAGGGAAATGTGCTGCACTCTCGCGAGAAGAGGCAAGTGCGGACAAACAAACAGCGGAAGAAGCAAAAACCCAACTGCAGGAGACATTCCCTGTATGTGGACTTCAGCGATGTGGGGTGGAACGACTGGATAGTCGCCCCGCCGGGCTACCATGCCTTTTATTGCCAGGGCGAGTGTCCGTTTCCACTGGCGGACCACCTGAACTCCACCAATCACGCTATTGTACAGACACTGGTGAACTCTGTGAACAGCAACATTCCCCGGGCCTGCTGCGTCCCCACGGACCTCAGCCCGGTTTCGCTGCTCTATCTGGACGAATACGAGCGGGTGATCTTAAAAAACTACCAGGACATGGTCGTGGAGGGCTGCGGATGCCGCTGACGCCCGGACGTCTACAGACACTTTATTTTTCCCAATGCTAAACTTTATTTATAATAAAGTAAAACACATATTTTGGAGAAGTATATAAAGATATATTTATGTTCACTATTGGGAAAATAAATATTTTAATCAGAGTTAAACAAACTTTTTCTGATGTACGTTTCGATCCGCGTATGAAGTTCATCATGAATCATTTTTATTGAATATTTGCTGTAATAGTTGGTGACACTTTACAATCCCATTAGATAACATTAGTTAATGCATTAACTAACAATGCAAAGCAATACATGCGTGCATCGTTTTTATTTTATTAATACATGTTGAAACTTACAAATTATTTAAACATTTTTAAAATATATTTTATTTTTTATTGTTAGTTCATGTTAACTAATGTTCACAAATGGAGCCTTATTGTAAAGTGTTGCCATATTTTTAATGCATAATCAAAGAAGAAAATAGCTTCTTCATGCAAAAAAGTTGCAATGCAAAATGCAGTAGCTACTTATCTTTGGTGTAAATGCATTAAAATATATCGCAAAGCACTTACCATTGAAAATGCATTGGCCAAGTCTGACCGAATTCCATCAAACGATCAAAACAAAAAAGCATGCAGAGCTGGGGTTTGCAGTGTAGACGGAGCCAGTGTTTAAGAGATGCAGCAGTAAATGTGAATGCACTTATTTCAAACCAATGTGACAGGTAGTTGACACTGAATGCTCAGGAAATTAGCCGGTGTGAGTTTAGTCCCACAGTATGAGCTCTTGAAATCGACCTATTGCCTGGAGACAATGACTATTGTGTTTCTTCACACAGGTCCTTATGCATTGGTTGCGTAAAGGTGGCTTCCTCCAGCTTTATATTGAAGCCTCGCTAATTAAGAGCCATTCACTACATGGCGCTCTAAAGTCAAGAGCTAGGAAGTGTTTAATTAGAGGGACGTTGTTTAAAACGTGAGGATTGCCATGTAATTAAGTTGCTCAAAATAAAGAGTACAGAATGTAAAATGTATACGCTGACAGAAACAAATATAGCATGCACTTCTTAGCTTAAAAATTCCAATGCCTGTGAAAAAAAAACTGAATATGAACCATGCTTTCATTTGTCTCTACAGCTGTAGGTTATAGCCAAAATCAGATGCATTTCGGAAAACGTGACTAGATATGACTCTAGCCTTATCTAGATTTTTATTTGCAATTTTAAAATTGAAGGATATTCAGAGTATGTGCCCTTTAGCAATGTCTACTTATCCCGTGTGAATCATTCTCCACTTTGGCCCTTGAAAATATAGTCTGTGAAGAAACCAAGCTTTTATTGGCTTGTCTCGAGGTTAAACATACGTCAAAGGAATCACAACTTGACTTTCTTATGGATCATAAAGCAAGACTGTGGGAAGTATGGCTTTCCTCTCGCAGGCAGGTTTCTCTGAAATGTAACGTGTTATGCACCGCTGGTAAAAATGCCTTGATGTCGAGCTATTTGAAAATGGACAGTTTGAGTTCATTAAGGGTTCGGTAACAGTATGGTGCTGGGCTATGGGGCATATGGACGCTTCAAATGAACATGTATGGTTTACAGATGTTGGGAAGACCCACCCTACCTATCAAGATGGTTACTGAGAGCAATATGTGCATGCAGCGCTTCAGCTGCGCAGATAAAACAATGGAAACATGCTTGCGGAGAGTTCGATTCACATGACGCGCAGATGTTATGATTCCCTGGATTTCTCCGGCATTCCTGAGATAAGGTGGCCAACACGATCGTCTTTATGATTCATAATTAGTGTCGAGATTGCTTTAATGACCGAGATAAGAGCACAGAACGCAGTGAATCATCATCTATGATGGCAGGAATGATAACACCTGCTTCACATGTGATTCACAGCCAAATGCATGGAGAAATATTGCGTTGGTGTGTGCCATGCCACATTTTGTCTTCGATCTGATGGAAAAATGATAACGGTTTATAAAGTAGCTTACATAAAAAGAGAATTACTTCTGTCTAATAATCATATCTGGCTTTCAAAACAAGTTCTTACTAGTCACTGAAATTTTGGTAACACTTTGTTACCAAAACTGTTATATAAAATGCATTTTAAATGCATTAATTATGTCTTGTAATACAATGTATGAATAATTGTAACCACAGTTATAATACTCATCTATTTATTGTTACACCTTAATGCATTAAAACACATGGCCAATTTCATATGTAACAAGGAATCTTCAAATATTATAATGCATTGTAGCTTTGGTTAGAATTATTTATGAAAATGTATAATGCATTATACATAAAGGCCTTAAGTAAAGAATGACTTCTGGATACAATTGTCATTTCTGGCTTTCAAAACATTCTTACTGCTTGTCATCAAACTTTTCAGTAACTCTTTATATATAGTGCATTATGAAAAGCATTTTGAATGCATTAATTGTGCATTGCAATGCACCTTATGATCTTGTGAATAATTGTAACCACAGTTGTAATACATAAAAATACTTAATCACTGTTACAGCTTTAGAAAGTACAATGCATTAAAACAACCATTTCCAATGTAAAAAGGAATATGCACATATTATAATGCACTTCACTTTGGTTACAGTTATTTATGAAATCCTGAATATAATGAATTATGCATATATCAAATTTATCTGCATGTATTTTGCTAATTATATAATGCAGTGGCTCTCATCTGGTTAATTATGTTTTAAAAATCTTTTGATGGTTTCATGCTTCCAGCAGCCGATAATTAATCTCATTGTAAATGCATTGTGTTTAGAAGAAACCATATTTATCCTAATATATACTGTCACTTGGATTACGTTTCATTTGATGTGGTTTTATCCCTGTTTTTTGAGGATGAAGGCATGTTGCACCTGTCTAATTTGAATAATAGTGACCGATGAATTTGTGCGGAAATACTGTTTGAATGGACACACGACCTTTGAGATGAACCCATAAAGATATGGGAAGCGTTTTCTCCCGTTTCAAAGCTGATAAGCCTGTTTATTTTGCTCGTTACTCTATGCATGTCAGACCCGTTGAGAACCACTGATGCAATATGAATTTCAGCATGCATCGTGTCACGTGACCCGCAGCTGCACATGTGCACATGCGACCGGCTTGGCTGGAACACCAGCAGGCCTTGATTTCAGGCAAGTTTGATGGAGGGAATTTGTCCTGAAGCCTTTCATTTAGCTCATAACCGTGAACCAGGAACTCATCTGGACTGCATTTGCACCGTAGGGGCCTGACCACAGCGCAAGGAAATCATAGACCCAGAATTGCCGTGCTGCAGAGGCAGTGGCCAATTGCTGGTATTTTTATTTACTTCAGGAGGCAACGCGTTAATTTATATGCGTGCAAACATTAAACTTTGAATAGTCCTCGCAAAGCCAGCACCAGAAAATAGGTTCATGCCTGTGAGGGTATTAGACTCTTGCTAGTTTAATTGTTTGTTTTCATTGCCCAAGTGTATAAACTTTACACGAGCCAGCGAGTGTGGAAACTCCTCTCTCATGATGCATTACGGCGCGCTCGCACTGCGCCGCTCAAACATAATGCGCAGCTGTGGAGATATTCCGTCATTTTCTAAGTCTTGTCTTGCAATGCCATAATTTTTGGACATGCAGACTACAGAATGATTCTGTCTGTACTGTATATTTACACAATAGCAGTCCATATGGCTTCATAAGGAGGTTGTACTGCAGCCATGGCAGCAGAATAAACGTATAGTTTGATCAGAAAGTGAGAGCGCTGTCATTTTTATACTCGTAGTCTTAAACTAGCACAACAGCATTTGACTAGAAGCTTCTGCGCTCTATATGTGCGATGGGGGAGGTTTGTGCTGGTTTCTTTCTTGTGGTCTTGTGAAGAGAACAATAAAGGATTAGTTTACCCAGAAATCTTTACTCACCCTCATGCCGTTTCAAACCCGTGTGACTTACTTTCAACTGTGTGAAACAGAAGAAATTTGGAAGGAAATTTTCAAAAAGCACCATTTCAACTTAGCATTTTATGAACACTGTTGCTTGTGATGTTCCTCATGTGTAAGTCGCTTTGGATAAAAGTGTTTATGAATAAATGCAAATATGATGCTTTGAGTGAGAAACAGACCCAAATTTAACCCTTGTTCTGTGCTGTGAAAAAAACTCTATTTATGCTATATTATCACCGAATCTTGGATTTAATCTTTCTGTCAACTTGTTTTATTTCATATAGCACAGTTTTTTTCACAGGCCTCATTGATCTGAATTTTTTATTTAAAAAAAAAGGCATTATTTGGGGATCATTTTGTCAATATTCACTTAAAAACAGTGGTGCATTAAGTTCAGATCATTGTGGCCTGTTTAACCAGTTCCAAGCAGAAAAAAAAAACTGTGCTAATCGAAAGAAAAAAAGTTGATAAAAAGATTGAATCCAATATTATATAGCATAACGAGAAATTTTGGGAAAAAATACCCACAAAATAATAAAAAAAATTTTTTAAGTTGTTATACCTTGTGTAAGCAAAGTCAGTAGGTTTTAGTCCAGTGTGATAACTTTAACTAGCGTTTATGGGAAAAAGAAAATCCTCTCCAACAAGTCAAGTTTATATAGCGCTTTATACAATATAGACTGTTTCAAAGCAGCTTTAGAGTGATAAAACAGTGACTCGATGCAAACAAAATTCACTCTGAAAAGAAGGGTTGACAACATGAGGTTTAAGTTGTTTTTTGCTGGAAATCTTCCCTTCCACCACAGCTCTCGAATCTCATTGGTGCATGACACCAAACGGCATTGGCTTTCGTGCATCTCTTAACCAAACATGCCAAGTTTGATTGCATGCATGCACAAATAAGAAATGAGATGAATCGTGTATCAGATGGAATATAGTGTATTCACTTTTTTTGAAAATGTTTTTTTGTGTTGCACTAGAGTAAAAGGTCATGTGGGTTTGGAATGATGTGAGGGTGAGTAAATATTGACTGAATTTGTATGTGTCCTTAAAGAAAACCACAAATTTATTTAGCAATATATTGAATCCATGTGGCTTGTATTGATTTCTCTGAGCATGAACTGACGTTTTTGGCCCTTGCGACTTGTAGGAAGTGTGTGTACATTCCAGCGGTCACAGTAAAGCCGTGGGTTTGTTCAGCATCGTCTCCAGGTGCAGAGGGATCGCTCAGGTAATTACAGAGGAAATTCCCTAACCACAGTGACACAGCCGGGTGATGAGCTCTTACTGTGTCATTTGACTATTCTTACGCATAAATCCTCAAATACCACCCTGTGCATGAGTCAAAAATGCCTGTTTACTCACTGAACACACCCTTCAGCTGAAGTTACTCAAAGTAACTTCTCTTTGATGTGCCATGATCTCGTGTCTGTGTACAGAGTGTGCTTCTAAACATCTGCATCGTTGTTTTCTGTGTGCAACAGGATCTCGTTTGATATCTGCTGTGAACTCTGAGACTGCCAGAGAAAATGCTGATATTTAGCATTTTTCTAAATTGATCTTTTCAAATAACTGCCATTTTAAATAATGTAAATCATTTAAAATATAGTTTTGTATTTTGTCCATTATAATATATATTCTCACCAAAAACGTTCATATGGTCAATGTCACAAATGTATTTGTTTTATTTATTTAATGAATCAATTAAAATGCTAACATTTTTAGGTTTTAATTCAGCTGTAAATTACAGATTTCAGAAGTAAAAATGCATTTATTTAGCATTTTTTACATTAATCATATTAAATAATTACCCCTTTAAATAGTTAAACTAATTTAAAATACAGTTTTGTATGTTTTTTTCCCAATTATAATATGTATTCTCAGCAAAAACATGGGTGAGAAAAGTTCATATGGTCAATGGCACAAATTTGTTAATTGTATTACTGACTTAGAAATGTTAAATATTTATTATCATTTTATGCCATAACATTTTTATTATTATAATTATTTTATCAAAAAAAAAATCCAGGTATTATTTCAATTTTGAATTCCATATTTCAGAAGTGAAAACCATATATTTTAAATTTTTCTAGAATAATCGTTTGAAATTATTATCCTGTTAAAATATTTTTTTTTTCATTATAAATCGCACTGTCACCAAAAAAAGTTTGAGTGAAAAAATGAGTTCATATGGTCAGTATCACAAATGTATTCACCTAGAAATCTTAAATGTGTTATTCACTTTATACCATAATATTTATTTATTTTATTAAAATGTAAAAATTTCCAGGTTTTAATTTGATTTTTTTTTAAAATTTATTAATTCTAAATTAATTATTTGTAATTATTATTCTATTAAATTATTTAAAGAATTAAAAATATTTTTTTCTATTTATTTATTTATTTTTAATAATTTTCACCAAAAACATGTTTGAGTGAAAAAGTTCATATGGTCAGTGTCACCTATGTATTTTATCAGTGACTTAGAAATCTTTATTTCAGAATATTTCTATTTTTAATTCTGATCAAAATGGCAAAACCTCCAAGTTTTAATTCCAGATTTTCACTGCGGCCTCACACTTTTAATCTAAATCTGTTGCATGCATCATAAAATGAACAGTTTCATTTTCCTTTTAAAATATGTGCAGTATTATTATGCTTAAAGCATGATTGCAACCTGCCAAGTCAAGTTTAGTACCTTCAAACACGGTTATTTAGTGCAGATGTGCGGTAGCAGTGATTCACGGGTCAGATTTCACATGAACACATTTGTGACGCGTCAGAGCGCATCACCGGCGCATACTTGAAGCCTGCAATGCTTCGTGTGCTCCGACAAGTGCTTCTCCCGTAAAGCTGTCAAATTCCCTTTCCAACATAAACATCTGATGTCACGGAGCAACCATGGGAACGTAAACAAATTATATGCCCAGGCTTTTTTGTCACTGTCAAATTCTGGACACGTCCGAAACTCGCACAGAAAGCATAACGTTATTGAGTTCAAACCTCGCTTTTTAAAAGGCCGCCACTTGCCAAGGCCCCAAAGACCTTTCCAGAAGTATTGGCCTCCTGATCGGCTAGCAACAGGAACCTTCCACCATAACAAACACACCCAGGTTCCCTCCAGCTCTGACAGTCAGCTGTCGTGCTGTAGATTCTGCAGACCTGTAATTTCATGTGCAGTTGGCTGTCTCCCTGGAGATTTATTTTGTGTAAATACATGCTTTACTTCCACTGGGTCTCACCAGCAGATGGCAACCATTAGTCCATCTGACTTTAAACAAAACACAGGCCGATATAAATACTTCTGTGCCGACCACTTCGACGTGTGCGATCGGGTCTTCAAACCGGAGTCGCGTTGAATACGAGCGCTGGATTTAGCTCCTAGGTTTTCTTGAGTCATGCTTTCCTGCATTTTGCACATGACAAACTTTTCCAGAATGCATGCAGCACCTGTCATTTCTTCAGCCCGTGCTTTCAAATTATAAGATTTAGGGTCAGCGTGACACCAGAATTGGCTTTATTTGCATGCACGGTCCTGCGAATGATTCACAAGTTATTCCAAATTAAAAAAAAACTTTGCTTTTGAGCTGACGCCAACCCTCTTAGTTTTCAGCTCTCCAATCAATCCTCACTGGATAAAATCAAACCCCGCCGTTTTTTCTCATTTCACTCGCAAATATGTCAAATGGGCTGTGACTTGTTGACTTTGGCCGATTTGAAAATCGTATCAATGCACTTTTTCTCACTGAGAGGCTGAAAAGTGCAGTTTGAGTTGCGTGTTTTCATTTTTTTGACATGCAAATCTTAGTTCTTATTAGATGCTGGCGACGGGTCACGAACTATCCTTGCATTTACATTCATGCATGAGGCATTTCTACCGTAAATGCACTATGTCATCAAGAACTATTGCACAATGATGTTTTAATGACATCAACTCGAAAATATTGACCGCTCCAACCAGGGGTGTATTCCAGAAAGCACGGTTAACTTACCTTCAGCTAAACACTGAACTTTGGGTTGATTAACCCCAAACCTTGCTTACTCGAGGTATGTGGTTCCAAAAACACATCCGGGAGTAAGTTCATTCAACTCAGAGTATGTTCCTGGTTAAAACTCAAGACATTCTCAACAGAGTGATGAATCGACGAGTCACTATGGAAACGGATGCTAAGAAAAAGCACGCCATACTGCTTCTTTCTTCTTCTTTTGTTCAATGGTCGTTTACATGCTTAGTGCATATCGCCACCTAATTGATGGTTGTGCAATTATTTATCTTTTTTTCCATTTAGACTTTATTCCTTGAGAATAAGAATTATATTGTTTGTTTGATGCTAATTATATATTAAGTCATATCAGATATGTATTTTTATTATAGAAATACAGTATAGAAAATGCGCTCCGGCGCAGGTTATCTTCAGAGAGCAAGTTACTATGGTTACTTACATACCCTGAAAGTAACCTCTGATTTTGGAACCGAAAGCTGAGGTTATCCACTCTCTTATACTCAAACATACCCAGGTATGTCACATAACCTGCTTTCTGGAATACACCCCTGCAGTCTGCTTTCACCTTAAATTATTATCGTGCGCTCAAAAACGCCAAAGCATCAGGGCTTATTAAAGTGCTATCAAAAGCAGCCCTGGCTGTGACTAACGTCTAATTATCTCCTCCGCTCGTCCAGGTATGAAGCCTTTCGCGGCCACTCCCCTGTCGTCCAGCCCATTAAAACAGGGCCTGGTTTCAAAGAGCTTTAATATTAGCCAGAGTTGGCGGAGATGTCAGTCTCTCGGCTGTGGGTTTTGCATTAGTGTCAAGCTCCCAGCTGGAGTTGCCCCTGGGAAGAATGCAAGTATCTTACACCCTGTCTTTGTGCCTCATTACGGCACGTCCAGAGGCAGCTGGGAGGGGTGGGATCGGTTTCCCTGGGTGGTGGTGGTGCAGATTTTCCAAAAGCCTTCCTATTCTACAAGCGACATGAGTGTTAAAAGACAAATCAGTGCTGTTATTTGCATGAGGAATAACTATTTAGTCTCTGTGTCATTAATCATTGTGGATTAGTGCTTTTGATTTCACTCATGTTATCTTATTCACTTTTAACCTCCTCAAGATGAGCCTGTGGATGTATGACCTGTCTAATAATGGAGCATTCATTTAATGGATATACACTTTATCTTAGTATTTTTGTCTTGTTTTCCAGCACAAATATCTAAACAACAACAACAACAATAACAAAAGTCTTGTTTTCTGAAAAATATATCAAAATGAATAATGGGGTCAGAAAAATAACTTCCTTTCCTTTTGAATTAAGTTTATTTTTTTGACCCCCCCACTGGCAGATTTTTTTTCTTATTTTACACTTAAACTCACTTAATGTCGAGATTTTTCTGAAAACTAGACTTCATATCTTATGTTATTTCACTTGAATCTAGGTTTAAGAATGTTTAGATATTTACTGAAAAACAATAAGAAAATCATTTTTGCAATGTATGTTTGCTAGATGATTATATTTGTTCGTTCTTTGTGGCTGAGAATTGTGCAAACAAAAGAGTATATTAAGAAATTGCTGACATTTGTTTGATTTTAGAAGGAGCAAAAACCTTTTATTATAAAGGCTAAGCTGAAATGGTTTTAGCATTTAGCTGCACTGCTAGTTCTAGTCTAAGACCAGTTGTCTTCAAATTTTGTGCCATTAAACAAGATTTTTATTAATCATAGAGTGTCCATACATCAGATTTTTTTTCAATTTCCTAAAATGTCCGGGATTTGGCTTTGTTTTCCTAATAAAATCTCTCTATTTGCACTGCTTTGACCGTTCTCTTTAGATCCCGCCTTCTCCCACGCCACGATTGGTCGATGATGTACAATGCCTGCACGCTATTGGTCAAACTACTTTTTTTTCAGTCATTACCTTCAGCAAGTATGTAAACAGGAAACAACAGGAAAACAAAGCCAAAACCCGGACATTTCAGACAATTTAGAGGATATATCAGGGGAAAAAGAGGACGTATGCTCACCCTAAATTCTCTTCAAGATGTTGCTCCAATACATCATGACAGAATTCGACTTCGTGAGTTTTTCTGGCAGCCATATCGCCCCCATGTGGGAAGACACTTGAAAAGCCTTCTTCAGACAGTCAGCCCAAATCTGATTTTATTTTATTTTTTGTGCGTGGGAAAAAAAATCACATCAAATACAATTTTTACAAATCCTTTTTTAAGCTACGTTCATATGTGGCTTGAAGTCCTATTCAAATCGCATTTCTCAAAATCCGTTTCCACTGTAAACCAGAATAAGTTGTCAAAACTCAAAAAAATTGAGGTAATCTGTTAAAATTAGAAATTCAAAGTTTAAGTAAACAGAACTTGTGGATTTTATTTTGTACTCATACTTTTTAATTGCTCTTAACTTGAAATATTTGAGTAAGCTAACTAGGGGTGTCCCCGACTAAGGATTTTCATAGTCGAAGCAGAATTTTCGAATCTTGTCGATATTCGACTGATAGTCGAATCATATGTTTGGGGGCGTGGTCAAAATACATTACCAAGAGTCAAGTCAGACACAGTCATAATTACGTTACTGATGTTAACAAACAGGGAAAATGTGTAATGGACGACTCGCAGATACAAACGGGGTAAATAATGTTTTATGTTTTGATTAAAAGATAGTTAATATTTTTTTTTTTTTTTTTTTACAATAGTGCTCTCATTATAAGCTATAACGTTATGTATATGACAGTTATTAATGTTCTGCATTTCTGTTTTGAGCTGCGCGCGCTGAAGATGACCAGTAGAATGAAGCATTTGATAGCAGGTTTTTAATCAATGGTATTTAACTCATCATTTATCTCATATAGAATATGCTTCGTTATTTATACAACATAACGTTATATTACGACTTATAGGCTATCTGCACAAAATGCCCCAAATGCAGAAGTGAACATGACTCTGAATGAACTAATTTTGTGGACACGTTCTTCACGCAACAATGTGCAGAATCACGGCAGCTAAACTCTAGAACTTCACAGCGTTTTATTATAATAGTGTTCTCGTTATAATGTTATGTATATGACGGTCTCAGTCATAGTTATTAATATTCTGCATTCATTGTTGTTTGTCCGGCTCTGAAGAGATTTCACCTATACTACAATGACTTTACTGCAGCGTAACTCAAATGCATCTTATACCAGATAAATAATATATACACCATATACACATAAACCAGCTGAAATGTTTTGAAATCGGTAAATTGTACCCTACCTGATCGAAAAAAATCCAGTCTTTCACATGCCTGTGTCAATTTGAGTCTTGTTAAACATTTAAATGCCCCAAGATGCTCTGTCTGTCACAGATTATGGAAAGTGAAACTTAAATCTATAGGGGTGGTTGGATTTATTCATGCATGTTAAAATATTTATTTGAAGCTTCTTTCTTTTCAGATTCATATTTACAGCATTATTTTAATAGGCTGTATATTAACTTATTGGGAGAAAACTGGTAGTTTTATGTGAAATCAAAGATTTGAGCACCCCCATTTTGCCAAAATGGCATGATCATAACACCCGCGAATATTAGACTGTGAGATTGGGAGTCGAATCAGGCTCCTCCTATCGAAGCATCGAATCGTCGACTATTCGGGGTCACCCCTAAAGCTAACACATATCAAAAACATACTAAATCGCCCACTTAACATTATCTTGCACAAAATAAACATTATATAACACTTAATTTTAGCATTTGCTCTCCCTTTCGAGTGCCATGGCAAAGCATGCTGGGAAATTGAAATTCCCAGCCCAGTTTCAGTTTGTCTAGCTAAATTAAAAGAAACAATTTAATTAAGCTACAATGAAACAGTTCATATTACTTCAAATGTGTCTGTTTGTGAACTCAAATGAAAAAGAAAGTTCTAAATACTCAAACAAGGTAATTTGTTTGAATTAATTTGTTTTATTTAAGTTTGCCCTACTCAAACCAATTAATTATTTTAGTGCAGTCGCTGATCTGATTGGATTTTTTGCCATGTCACTTTTCTCACGCCATGTAAAATGTAAACACATCAGACATTGTTTGTTGAAAACATGCTAAATACCTTAGTAGAAGTTTAAGTCGAATTTGGACCGTCAATGATTTAGAACAGATTCAAATCGTTTTCATAAATAATCGGATTTGTCCTGACAGTGTGAATGCAGCTAAAATGCAATAACCGGAAATAGTTCGAAGCGTTTGGGTTCGCGCGCACACATGGGTAGAGCGTGTTAATCATTGCATTATTCGGCCTTGACTTATGCAATGACTTTTAAAGCATCATCTAGGTGTGTAAACTCGCATGCATCCTGTGTCAGAATGCGTATTATATTTCACAAGCTGTCTTACGTTACTGTCTTTTGCCCGATGTCAGGGTGTTGTCGTTTAAGCTCTGACTCAAGCTCTTCAAGAGTCTGTTAATCGTCATTTCCTTTCCTAAGGAAGTCATAATAATTCTAAATGCTTTAAGTTTCTTGTTTCTGCGATGTTTTAATGGCGCACTTGAGTGAGTTATGGAGCTTCCATCTGGGCCTACTGTTTTACTAGCTCTAAGTTGGCTCACTTAATTACATCTGCCCCAAGAGGCAGCGCGCAGCACAATTAGAGCGGCCTGTTAAGTATTTAGTGTTTCTTACAGTCGCTACGGTATTGGATAATGGATGACAGACTTGAACGCTGAGCTTGTCCATGATGCTTGTCACTTCTTAAAAAAGTTTGACGGCGAGTTTAAGGGGCAGAACTGGAGGAAAAAACTTTGGGCCGCTCTGTGAAATGAATGATTATGCATTTAATGCGACATCGGGAACTTTGAGGGCAAGGTCTTGTAACTGCACAGTTGGACACCCTGCAGACACAGCTGGAGATCATTGTCATATCCTCTCCATGAAATTGATTAGCTGTGTTTACAAATGTTTACCTCAAGCCTGAGCATGAACACAAGGACCGGCAGGAATTCAGAAACGGATCTGTGTGCTTGCGGCGGGCAAAAAAAAAAAAGACAGTTAATCCTGTTATTTTTAATTTGCTTTGCTTGCACGAGAATGCATCTGAAAGAGATGATATGCATGCTGCTTGGGTCGTGCATTATTCTGTTTTGCGGTCCACTTATTTTCCTTGCTGCAAAGCAAAACAGTATTTCATCATTCTTACAGAGCAATGGTAAAAGTGAACTATTGTTCTGGTCGTTTTTCAGAAGCGGCCTGAAAGGAAGTGAATGGTTTAGGGGTTTTAAAATAAGCAGATTTATTCAACTGAAAGGATTTCTATCACAGCTGAACAAATCCAATCAACAGGCATGAGGGTCATTTCATTCCAGACGCTGAGAACGTCGTGCTGGATTGAGAAGTGTTTCTTTAAACACACACAATAGATTTATTCTGCTTGTCCAAACGTCTAAACTGATTGTGCGGAGCGGCTGGTCATTAGTGTAGATCTAAATTAGCTCTACGGTCTCGGGGGAACAGAAAAGTCATTGATCTTACTAAAGAAGTGGAAGAGTATGGCCGTACAGACGGTTTATGGGTTGATGGCTAATATTTCATTATACGGTGGCCTCAAGTATTTGGACAGTTAATGGACAGTTTGCCAAAATATGTATATTCTGTCATCATTTGCTCACACTCATTGAGTTACAAATCTGTATGAGATGCTTTGAAAGTTGGACACCGTTGAGTTTTATTGTACGGAAATGTCTGAATGTCAGTGCATTAGATGACAATCAGGGTTATAGTTAACTTAAACTAAAAACAAACAAATCATTTAGTTACTTAAAATAAATGTTAACTGAAATAAAATAAAATCTATAAAAAACTTTTAAATAAAACCAAAACTGAAATAAAAAAAAATCACAAAAATATATATTTATTTAAAAAAACTAATATAAGACAAAAAAAAAATACTGAAAAAAGTAAAATGAAAACAGAATATATATATATATAAACAATTCAAATGTTTGTAAAAACTATAATTGTATCTCAATAAATAGCAGTGATGACAATAGTATGAATTAATAGTATTATATATTATTTTAACTTTTTTTTTTGTTTTACTTTGCTGTTTGCATAATTAATTGTAGTGGCATTTAATAAACCGACAGATGTGACAGCGGTATGTTAACTGTGAATTTAGTTGTGTACAGTGTACACACAAAAATACACAGTGGTGTTATTTTAGTATTTTTTTAAATGTACTGTTATAGTATTTATTAATATTTTGAATTAACTAATTATTTTATATTTTTTGTTTTAATTTTAGTATAAGTTTTAATAATTTTGTGATTTTTGTGATTTTTATTATTTTTTTATTATTTTAATATTCATATCAGTAATCTTAGGAAAATTATTTAATTCAAGGAAATCTTTAAAAAAAAAATTAAACTTTTTATTTTCATCTAATATTTACATTTTGCTTTATTTCAATTACAAAAAAAATAAAAATACCAACATTGAGAGTGAGGACTTATTTATATCTGATTTGAGGCATTTGTTGTTCTGCGACTAAAGTCTCTCCAGATACTGCTACGTAAACAACATCTGGACGACTCATGTGACTATTGTGAATAGTATTTTTATATATATTTTATGTTTTACTTTGCTGTTTGCACAGTTAAAGGCCTGTTCACATTGACTTTGGTCACACTGACCACTGATTTAAGTTGAAATCTTCATTTACACCAACATTAACAACATGAAAACAATGATTAAACATCAACTACCCAGAAAAACACTAGCACTGCGATCAAGAGTTTTGGACAGAAATGCAAAAAGTCTAGTTTCATTTTAAATCTTGTTAAATTGTTGTGTGTGGTTGTCATGGCATTGCTATGTGGTTTCTATGATATTTTGGGTGATTGCTACATGTTTTTTCAGTCAAAAGGGCCTCTACACAGCAAAAAAAGTATTTACTTACATAGCATTTTTGGCTTTTTTTTCTAGTAAAACAAGAACAAGTATCTGCCATTGAGTTCTTTTGAACAGGCCTTTAAATTGATCGTTGTATTGAAGTCCACACCCAACAGCACTTACTACTGTCACAGCTACTACTAAAGATGCTAGAGATCGTGAGATACGTGTAATTGAGTCGATGGCACTCAGCGTTTGATTCACTTTTTCCTCTGACTGCAGCCTCGTCAATTATATGGATGTGATTAACTGGAGAGAGAAAAACAAAAAGCAAGAGCAAAGAGGGAGAAGATTATATGTCTTTACAGTCAGCGCATGACATAACCTTTTTAATTTAGAATATACCAAGGTCATAGTCAGCCTATAATAACTTGGAAGTAACCAAAGACAAACAGAAACCTTTAATCTGAGTTTCAGAAATAGGGCAGTGACTGATCAGCCGCCGTGCCGAGTGGGTTCAGAGTTTGGGTCCGTACGGTCATATGCTAAACACGCGCGGCCACATGAAAGCCCGGCTAATGTAGGCTGCTGCATCACAATAAGGGAAGTGCAGCGTGCCGCGGTGAAACGCCTTTAATAAAGTCAGCGTGTGCGAGGAAGTCGAGTCTGTCCCCACATGTCCCTGTCGTACTCACGTTTGGCCTGCGCTGACTGGACCGTTGTTGTGCTGTAAAGCCCAAAACACACTGCATTTTAGCAATCCTATAAGACCACTGCATGTCACACTGTGCGACATGGATATAATAAACTTGGCTACGACGTGTGTGTAGACTGTACAATGATGACACCTATTGACTCGTACGCTACAACGCACGTTACTATAAAAGAATAAAACGTCATCACTAAGTGCAAATAGCCCGCCTTGTTGGCAGAGGCTATTTACACTAACTCCGCCCACCAATGTGTGATTGGGATAGTCAACTTGAAAAAAGATGCTCATTTAAGATCAATTTCAGTGGCGTAGATGGTAAAGCGCATGCTTTTTGACACGATCGACCTGAGGTCGAACCCGCCTTTTGCCAAACTTTTTTTCTCCCTTTTCAAATCTCATATCGCATCGGAAAGGCATTTATTTTCAATAAAAATGAAGGAAATAATCAAAAAGTTGAAAATAAAGTATCGGGTAGGGTTAGAGTAGGTGTAGGGAGGGCTTTATTGTCCCAATAAGGTGGCATCCATTTAATAATTTGAATTAAAACTATAATTTACACTCAATAAGTTATTATTGCATACTGTTTTATAATGTACTACAATACTGAGGTGCAGATAATTGCCACTATTTGCAATAAGTAGTATAAATAGCAGAACATCTTGCTATTTTAACATAGTGTAAATAGAATCTATAGCTATTTGCACTTAGTGTAAATAGCATATCGCTAAGAAAATAGTGCAAAGTGCTTAGTGCAAATAGCCACTGCCTACTTTTAAAGGCCAGTATCGTCGATATCGATACTGATACGATATTTCTAAACTGACCTTTAAAATTGATGAAATTTATTAAATTATTAAATTACTAAGAGTAAAATGGGTAATGATACCCACTTAACTTTATATTTGAAACGCATTTTAACATTCAATACGCCTTAATTGCAACTTATTAGGTTATATTTTTGTTTACACATGGTTAAAATATGTTTACTATAGTGGTAACCATGGAAATCTACAAATAGTTGAACTACGGTCTCTTTAGTAAAGCCATTTTCATAAGGGGCTGCCAGTGACAGGCTGTTGCATGCATAAAATACAATCTTTTTATCCTAACAGTGTATGATTTATATTAACATTACAGAATAGAACATGATAAATATGAACTTTTAACATTCAATTCAAATAAATGTAATTGCTCAAACAATGTAGGCTACAATTTCAATTTGTTTATTGTGAATAACTCAAACATATCAAACATTTCTGTCCTCTAGGCTGCCGTTCCCAAAAACATCAATGCTTTCTTATGAAATGCAGCCCTGTTTGAATGCACTGTCAGAAGTAAGTGAACGCTCTCTGTGATTGATTGAATCTGTCTCTCAACATTTGCGTGTGTTCAGATGAGCAGGAAAATAGTTCTATCCTACACAATTATTCGCTAACATAGGTTATTTGTCCAATTCAATGCATATTGTATGCATTAATTTTTTGTTAAATAAACAAAAGCTGGTAAATAAAACACACCTTAGTATCCATATTTTTTATTTGAGCATCGATACTTTCGATACTCGCATCAGTATCGATATATCGATACTTCAGGATGATATGCCCATGCGCTAGTGGTAAACAAAAAGAGCACGATAAATCACACTTTAGCAGTTGTATTTTTTATGTGTGCTGAAAAAAAAGTGGAAGCGGGAAAAGAGGAAGGGATAAGAGCTTGAAGAAAGCAGTTTTATGTTTTAGCGCCATGTCACATTTTTATTAGTTAGTCAGTAAATGTGGATCATAGCAGCAAACACACGGTGTGATGATCACTCTGTATCGTAGGCTATCTTTGGTCGCAAGACCGTGACAACGGCCGTCTTTGAACCTCTGTCACTGTACGACACAGGACCACCGATTAGGTGCCACGATCACAGAAATCACCACAATTGTTTCACGATGCCAATCTTTCGTCTAGGACAGCAGGAAATTGTGCAGTGTGTTTAGGGCTTTAGACGCAGCGAATCGTCGCTACTGAGAACATACCGTGCTGGGTAGATTACTTAGCTATTGTAATCTGTTACTGATTACAAATTACTTGACAAAAATTGTAGTTAGTAATGTAAACCATTCCATTACACACTTTAGGTAAGATTAGATCAAATAAGATTATTTTTATTTGTCACATACACAATTACATAGAGAGTATATAACCAGTAGTGAAATGTATTCTCTGCATTTAACCCATCCTAAGTGAACACACACCCGGAGCAGTGGTCAGCCATGTTACAGCACCCGGGGAGCAGTTGGGGGTTCGGTGCCTTGCTCAAGGACACCTCAGTCGTGGTATTGAACCATACTCCCCCCACCAGCAATCCCTGCCGGACCTGAGATTCGAACCCACAACCTTCCGCTTACAAGTCCGACTCGCTATCCATTAGGCCACGACTGCCCCCTTGGTAATATAACGACGTAATATATTACCCGTGGTAATATAAGGTAATATAATCAGACTACTTTTTGATTAATTATAGATTACATTTGACCTAACTGATTTATCACATTGATTTAAATAGGATCAGTTTCTTGATATAGAAATACAAAGAGAGAAAATATATTACATTTGTTATTATTAACAACATACATTACATTATGTCAAGATTCCCTAAACTGGACTTTGTGAAGGATGTTGCTATGTGGTTTCTCGTGTATTTTGGGTGGTTGCTATGTGGTTTTTCAGTCAAAAGGGCATTTAAACTGCCAAAAACTTTTCTTACACAGTAGTTTTGTCTCGTTTTACCTAAAAAATCTTAAAACATTCTTAAAACTAGAAAAAAAATTGTAGTTAGTGACATAATCTACTACATTATACATTTTAGGTAATATAATCAGAATACTTTTTGATTACTTTAGATTACTTTTGACCTAATTGGTTTATCAAATTGATTTAAAGAGGATAATCTTGTACCATATAGTTATAAAAAATACAAAGAGAGAGAAATTAATTGTTATTAACAACGTGCATTAAACATTACATCAGTATTCCCCAAACTGGACTTTGTGAAGGATGTTGCTATGTGGTTTCTAGTGTATTTTGGGTGGTTGCTACGTGGTTTTTCAGTCAGAGGGGCCTCTACACTGCCAAAAATGATTTTCTTACACTGTATTTGTATCTTGTTTTACCTAAATATTCTTAAAACATTCTTAAAACTAGAAAAAAAATGTAGTTAGTAACATAGGCCTAATCCATTACATTACACATGTTAGGTAATATAATCAGAATACATTCCTGATTACTTTTAGATTACTTTTGACCTAATTGGTTTATCACATTGCTTTAAATAGGATAATCTTGTACCATATCGATATAAAATACAAAGAGAGAAAATATATTCCATTCATTGTTATTAACAACATGAAGTTTCTTAAACGTTACATTTACCCCAAACTGGATTTTGTGAAGGATGTTGCTACGTGGATTCTGTTATTGAAATGATGTGGAATTATATGGAAATTATGAATAATGTATTGCTATTGTGTGAATAATATGTAATCATGTAGTCAATAAAAAGTAACTGTAGTCTGATTACAAGTATTTTTAAAGTGCCTCTATTATGCCTTTTCGAATATTACCTTTCATGCAGTGTGTCATGTAGCAGTATGTGAACATAAACTTTTCTGCAAAGTTGTGAAGCCGAAAGTGCACGATATATAAAGTTATTGTCTATTAAAAAAAAAGAGTCGGCTCACAATCGCCTAAATGAGTCGTCAGGAATTCGAATCTTATTCTGTTACGGCTGTACGACACATTTGCATAATATATAAAACGCGACGCCCATGACTGTCATTCGCGGTAGACCAATCACAAAGGACTGCGCCATCTGACCAATCACAGCAGCGAGTGCTCACAGAAAGGAGGGGTTTAGAGAGACTGATTCTTCGAACTGCTTCACACGAGTCGTTTAGGAATCATTTAGAAATGAGGTCAAATTAAAGCTATTTTTTGAGAAAACTAAACAGTTTTTTGACCTTGGATGCATGTAAACCTGTTTTAGGAGAGTCATAAAACAATATTAGCAACCTTAAAAATGGCATAATAGGGGCACTTTAAATGTAATATAATCTGGTTTCTAGGGAATTTCTTGGGTGTTATAGTTGCTTAGGTGTTCTGAGGGGTGTATGGCATGTTGCTATGTGGTTGCTTGGGTATGTTGTGTGGTTACTAGGGTATTTCTAGGGTGTTGTGGTTGGTTGCTAAGGTGTTCTGGGGGTGTATGGCATGGTGCTATGTGGTTGCTTGGGTATGTTGTGTGGTTACTAGGGTATTTCTAGGGTGTTGTGGTTGGTTGCTAAGGTGTTCTGGGGGTGTATGGCATGGTGCTATGTGGTTGCTATGGTATTTTGGGTGGCTGTTAGGTGGATTCAGTCAAAAGAGCCTCTACACTGCAAAAAAAATTAAATAAAAAGAATGATGAATATATCAGACTAGAGCTGTCGCGATTCGTCGATTTTAGTCGACTAGTCGATTTTGAAAAATTGTCGACTTAATTTTGCTGCGTCGACTAACCGCAAAATACCGGAAGTGCCGAGGAGAGTCCACAAAACACATTATTAGACTATTTTCCAAGGCTGCATTACATTAAACCCATTTAAAAATCATAATTAAGCATAATTGTGAATTCACAAAAGCTATGATTGAATTAAATAATTATATGCCATGCAGTTCTAACACAGTATATGCGCTTTAATTTAACGTGTAGGTTAAGCACGTGCGTCACACAGCGGCTCCGTTCACAGTAGTTCCACAGAAACTCTTATCATTTACATGTGTGGAGCGTCTCAAACTCCATCTCTGCATGTTCTTATGAGTTTGGGTTTATTATAACGTTCATCTGGGAACGCAACGTGCGCCATTTCATCAGATTTGTAAGGTAAATCATTTATAAACCTGTGCAAACACAGGAGAATATATCGCGATTTCAAAATAAAAGCTCAAACCCTCACTCTGAGTTTACACGTTTTGATGTCCACATATTCATTTAATTACAGTGGCTATAGCATTTCTGTCCCAAAGAAATGAACAAATATTAAAGATTAAGTGGACATTTGAATTAAATTGTGCTTGGTCAATATTAAACAAGGATTAGATCGCGCAGTAATGTTTAATAATAATCATCAGGCGCCCCCTGCAGGCCTTTGTTGTTATGCGTTATCTACATTAGCTCTATTGTTTATAGTACATTATGTATTTTAACAGTTTTGTTCAATAAAACCATATGATTTCTTGCTTTTGATACTTTATTTGAACTAATTATTATTGCATAATTGCTATTATATATGTATTTTAAGTCATTTTAAAAGCTATTGTTCACTTACATCTATTTTTATTACCACAAAAACATTATTATAATTATAGGGCCCTATGAAATCCGTTTTATCTCCAAATTCAGTTTTTTCCATTCTCATTTTTCTATACTCTGTTTTAATGGTTAAATTACATTTTATTAATCAAAAAGCCGGTCTAATTAATTGAGTTTTACAGTTTTATCTGTACCAAATTCTTATTTTCTGGATTCCATTTTAATGGTTCCATTAATTTTCTTTTTCAGAAATACTGCACATTTACATTTTCTCCTAAATAAATTCTGGTAAATAATATTTCTGGTAAATACTCCTTTATTTAAAATACTGATTATAATTGTATTATTAGACTAGCAAATGTTGTCATGTTGTCATTCTTACACTATAATACTGAACTGATTTCAGTGATTTGGACTGAGATGAGATGGACACTTGCTTCTTGCACTCGATGTTGCACTTTACTTTTGCTTTAAAAAAGGATTTCATTGAAATGTGGATTCAATTTGGTTTAATAAAATATTCTTAAGTAAAATTGATGTTTTTTTCTGTGGGAAATTAGTCGTTTAGATTAATCGATTAATCGATAAATTAGTCGGTAGATTAATCGAAATAAAAATAGTCGTTAGTGGCAGCCCTATATCAGACATGATAAAGTACATCAGATTTTTTTTATTGTATTTATTAGTAAATTAATTTAAATATAATTATGAAACATGTATTATTTTGTTGAACTTTTGTATTAAATGCAACGTCTCTTTTCGCTAAATCATCACTTTTTTCACCCTCTTAAATTGTGTAAAAGACAAAACATGCCATTATTTCCCCTTCTGTCCCCTGTCGAGCTAGTTTGTTAAATTTGATTTCTCAAACAACTTCATTTTAAGTGACTTATGATGTCACTTCGTGAGTCTTACTGTAGTTTGAAGCGTGTATCATTTCCTATTCACCTTGTTTTTCCAAAACTCAATTTTTCACAAATAGCATCCAGCCAAACCAGCTTTTCCCTGCTGGAGCTCGGCAGCATGAGATGCGACACAAACACGTTCACAAATCAAACTGTGAAATAAGGCGAAACTGTTAATTACAGTGAATCAGACAGGTGAGTGTGTGTTTACTATAGTAACAGTCACGTTTACTATAGTAACAGTCACGCCTGTCAGACACATAAATGTGGGCGGATCCAAACTGAAGTGATTTACTTAATGTTTTTATGCAATGGAAAATAAGGTAAAATAATGTGGCCAGTTGTAAAAATAGAGCATAACATGCACTATTTATCCATTAATGTTACACAAAATTTAAAAATTTGAACTAAAGTGATACTAAAGTGATTTATACAAAATTAAATGTATTTATAGAAAAAATGATAGAAATGCCCTTAAAATTTGACAGACTTGGAAAAACTTGTGTAAGTTAATAAAATCTTATAAATATTTAATCAGCTATATATTGTTTATATAGCTGATTAAATACAGCTATACCTGTATATTGTTAGTTTTAAGTGCAAAATAAAATATTATACATATTTTTAGTGACACTGCATTTCCATTCTTATTTCTCATTCTTTGTATACTTGCGTAGACTTTAATAAAATCAAAAAATTTCTTTTGACAATTCTATAAAGAATATACAGTTTTTCTTGATGCTTTGTTTAATCACACACACACACACACACACACATATATATATATATATATATATATATATATATATATATATGCATTTATTTATGCAATTACCCGGAATTATTCATGCAGGTTTGAAACAACATAAGTAATAATGTCAGAATTTTCCTTTACTCTTAAAGTTAATGTAAAATTGGCATTCACAACCTATGTTACTTCTATATTTTGTTGCAATTCTGATTAAGAAATAAATCTTGTTTGTTAAATGGGGACTTGATCGTGATCAGATGGATAAAATATTTGAAAAATATAATAAAGCATGAGCTGAAATTATTATATAAGACTTTTTTTTATCTTTGCACTGAAGTATCATTCACAACAAGACCAGGAACGTGCATTAGGAAAGTAAATGAGGTCAGTTTAGATTTCATGAAGCACTTAAATGCCTGAGCTATTGCTGAATCCGACTCTTTTCCACGAGATAAGTGAACTGTTAGTCAGCCTGTAAAACAATGACAGAAGGCTTTGGCCGAACACGGCGAACAGTTGCAACAGCTTCTGTTGAGAGTCAATCCAAAAACTATTTCACAAGCATCCTGTGTCGGAGGCAAACATCTCACATGCTAAAGTCCAGCGAATTCCTCCCGAGACCTCCCGGCCAAACAGACACATCTTTGTCTGCGCTCGCTGCTTTCATAAGAGCCGTTAATTTGGTCAAAAGGCTTTCTAAAATGTTTATGTTCACACTGGGGGTGGACAATGTGTCAGCATGACCCGCTGACCTTGACTTCCCAACACGTCTTGCGCTGTGAGAACAACCATGTTCGCCGCTCAATTAGTTTTTAGGTCAACCTCCGAGCTGGGTTGGATTTCTACTCGCAAATGAAATATATATAAACATCCTGTTAACAAACCGATTGCGCTGATAGCACAGCCTGGACAGTGAACATGCACATATCAAGCAGCTTTGTTTGTTCAAATGTCACTCCTGAGAAATGTGACTCTTGTAAAATATGCAATGTAATGTAATGCTCGAAGTGTTTACAAATAGACTCATGGTTTTATATTTTCACCAAAAAACGTTTTAGCTGTCCATTTCCCTGAGAAACAAAAAAAAATAAAAATGTTTACAGGTGACAAACCTGGAAATATCAGGGACTTTTAAAATTGTGTTTGACAAGCCCGGAAAACAAAAAATAAAATCTTAAAAAGTCATTGAAATTAGTAAGTTTTAGTTATGCTAATCTCTAAAATATTTCATCAGCTATATATTGCTCTTTTTAAGTGCAAAATAAAATATAAAAAAATACTGGATATAATAATAATGATTATTATTATTATTATTAACATTATTATTACTATTATTATAGCAGCATTAGATATTAGCATTAATCTTCTACTAACTTAAATAAAATCTCTAAAAATTTACAAAAAAGAATATGCATTTTTAGATATGCTTTATGTAAAAAATTTAGAAATACATTGTATTTCCATTGTTTTGTTATAGTGAATATAAGCATTAGTTATTATTATTATTTGTATTATTATTATTATTATGATTAGATATTAGAAGCATTAGATATTAGCATTAATCTTGTTCTAACTTCAACAAAATCTTAAAAATATATACATATTTTAGAAAGAATATGCTCATTTTTAGTTATGCTTTATTCAGCTAAATATTGCACTTTTTAAATGCAAAATAAAATATTAAAAAAATATATATATTTTTGCATTAGTTATTATTATTATTATTATTATTATTATTGTTACTATTATTATTATTATTATTATTAATGTGTTACATATTAGCATTAGTCTTCTAACTTCAATTAAATCTTATATAAAATTCTATAAAGAATATGCATATTTTCCTATAAAAATTATTTAAAAAAATCTATAAAGAATATAAAATTACATTAGGATAAATTGATTTTTGCATTAGTTATTATTATTATTATTATTATTATTAATGCGTTACATATTAGCATTAGTCTTCTAACTTCAATAAAATCTGATACAAAATTCTATAAAGAATAAGCATATTTTTCCTATATATATATATTTTTTTTTAATTCTATAAAGAATATGCATATTTTTAGTTATGCATTATTTAATCGGCTAGATGTCTGTGGCTAGAGAGCTGAATCTTAAAAAAACACCTAAAGACTATATTATAAAATAAGAAGGCCTGAAAGGTCAAGAAGTGTGGGAACCCTGAATAAAAATATCTTCAAAGTTTCATAATTTGCAGCTCATTTTGGCTCAGTGGCAGTGAAGTTTGCAGGTCAGAAAAATACCATGCAACACATGTAAAAACTTATCCTAACTGATCATAAATGCATCATTCTAAATGAACTGGAGTTTGAACCTTTTTGATGTTTTTTCAACCTGTAACACATTTGTGATATTACTACAGAACGGACTATTTTCAGATAACAAATTGTCCGCAGGTCTGGAAACTATTTGAGCTTAATAAAGCGTGGCGGGCACCTGCATTGTGGTTTTTCTTTGCGGCCAAAAACGTTCGGTTTAATCAAGGATGTAAGGTACTGTGGGCCGTCTGTGTGTTACTGCTCACCGTATGAAACGCTCTCGACTCTGACGGAGCTCTGGACACTGGAAAATATTTAGTTTAGCATATTACTATGGGGTTTGTATAGTTAGTAACCAAGATTGTGTGTTGAAAGGTGTGTAACTATGCAGAAAAATAGCTGAACTATACTTTTGTGGGTTTCTAGGTTAGGTGTTTACTTACTATTTACTGTACTTGCATATTGCATTTATACACTATATTGCCAAAAGTATTGGGTCACCCCCTTCTAATGAACAGGTTTGACTACTTTAGTCATTTCTATGAGTACAAATCTTAATGTTAAAGCATATAATGATATTCTAGGAAATTGTGTGCTTCTAATATTATAGCAACAGTTTGGACAGGACTCTTTTCTATTCTAACATGACAATGTCTCTGTGTATAAGACAAGGTTCAAAAAGAAAATGATTGATTCAGTCAGTGTGGAAGAACTTGACTGGTCTGCATAAAACCAAGTCCTAATCCCAGTTTAACACCTCTGGTGTGACTGTTAATGCAGACCTTGAGACAAAAACTCATCACCAAACACTGATGACTTGTACATATGGGTTCAGTCATTTTAGACACTTCCAAAACTGTTGCAACAGAGATGGAAATACAATTTTTAAATACATGAACTATGTTTTCATCGTTGTTGCCACAGATTTGGAAGTGCATTTTTCTGTTCTAAAGAAGGGGGCGTCCCAATACTTTTGTCTATATAGTGTATGTACAAGTCATTGGTGTTTGGTGATGAGTTTTTGGCTCAAGGTCTGCATTTACAGTCACACCAGAGGTGTTAAACTGGGATTAGGACTTGGTTTTATGCAGACCAGTCAAGTTCTTCCACACTGACTCAATCAATCATTTTCTTTTTGAACCTTGCCTTATACACAGAGGTATTATCATGTTAGAATAGAAAAGAGTCCAAACTGTTGCTATAATATTAGAAGCACACAATTTCCTAGAATATCATTATAGCTTTAACATTAAGATTTGTACTCATTTAAATTACTAAAGTAGTCAAACCTGTTCATTAGAAGGGGGTGACCCAATACTTTTGGCAATATAGTGTATTTTGCATTAACTTTTAGCTGTTTCTGAGAAACTTAATTAATGTGGAAATATCAAACCTGGAAATATCAGGGTCTTCTAAAACTGCACTTGACAGGCCTGGATAACTTGTGGAAGTTAATATTGAAAAGGCGTTGTAATTTCCAAGAAGAATGTCAATTTTTTAGTTATGCTTATCTGCACCACAGGGCTGTGTTCTGAGTCCTCTCCTCTTCTCCCTCTATACGTATGACTGCAGACCCACTTATGAGACAAATACTATAATCAAATTTGCGGATGACACCATCGTTGTGGGGAAAATAACTAACAACAATGAGTCAGCCTATAGAGCAGAAGTCGAGAATCTGGAGCGATGGAGCCAAGACAACAACCTAGTCCTCAATGCAACAAAAACAAAGGAGATGATTTTGGACTTCAGAAGGCTGAAGCCCTTTCTTCACTGCCCCATTAACATCAACGGTGAGAAAGTGGAGATAGTGCAGAGCTTCAAATATCTTGGAGTTCATATCAGTCACAATGCTACGTGGACTGCCAACACCTCACTGATGGTGAAAAAAGGACTTCAAAGACTTCATTTCTTGAGACTGTTGAAGAAAGCACGACTCCCACAACAGCTGCTGGTGAACTTCTATAGATCAGTCATTGAGTCAGTCATCACCTATTGCATTGCAGTGTGGTACTCTGGCTGTACCTCAGAAAACAAAAAGTCTCTCCAGCGGATCATTAAAACAGCAGAGAAGATTACCGGCTCTCAGCTCCCTGGTCTGGAGGACATTTATAGGGCACGTTGCATTCGGAAGGCCAAAACCATCATCAGAGACCCTTCTCACCCAGGTCACAACACTTTCACTCTTTTACCATCTGGAAAACGTTACAGAACATTGTATGCCCATACAACAAGACTTAAAAATAGCTTTTATCATAGAGCAGTTGCTTTATTGAACACCACATCTTCCATAGGGACTTAGAGACCCCAACCATTTCCTTATTATTGATTTTTAGTGTAGTCACCTTGCTGTGCAATATTTCATTGTATAAGTCTATCCAGGTCAAGATGTCATTATACTGCCTCAGCACTTGTCACTTTTGGCTTAATAGCACATAATGATTACACTTATGCACATACACATAGTGTTTACATTTAATGCACATTTGTCGTCATGTGTTATGTGTCCCTTGAGTATTGTGTTGCATAGCACAATATGAATAGCATATTGTGTATATTGTTTAATGTAAGTGTATATTGTATTGTATTGCATATTACGTATAACAGTGATGTCTTTGTTGTGTGGTGGGTGCATGGTGCATCACTTGTTTGTGTGTATCGGGTGGGCGGCTGGGGGGGTTGCTCCACCAGAGTTTCACTTGTACATGTACAAATGACAAATAAAGTACTTACTAAAATATGTAATTTGCTAAATATTGTTCTTTTTAAGTGAAAAATAAAATATGTTTGAAAATGCACATTGCAACAGTTGGCAAAATTTAAAAACTCAAAATGTGTAAATTGCATTGCCAGATTTTAAAATTAGCAAACTTATATAAAAAAAGAAATTTCTATTTATTTATTTATTTTGGTTATGCTCATCTCTAAAATATGTAATTGGAAAGATATTGTTATTTTTAAGTGTAAAATATTTATTTATTGATTGATTGATTGATTGATTGTAAATAGCATTGCATTTCCAGAGTTGTCACAAGGGGTGCTATAATAGATATTAGCAATAGTCTTTTCTATGGTCAGTTTTTGAGAAAAAGAAAAAAAGCTACATGTATTTACTGTTTACTGGCATATAGAACTTACTGCATTTAGGACACTGTTCAGAAAGAAATAACTTGGAAACAACAACAACAACTGAACTTTTAAGCTGTATATTTCCCTGATAAGCTAAATAAAACATTGTAATATTGAAAAAAATGCACATTGCAACAGTTGCCACAAGGGGTGGTATTTTATCAGTATTCTTCTTCTATATGATCATTTTTCTACAGAAAATTGCAATGTTGCTAGGGGTTTACTCAATACTTACTTGCATATAGAATTTATTGCATTTAAATATCGAACCTGGAAATATCAGTAACTTCTAAAATTGCACTCGACTATAAAAATATCTATTCAATTTTTTAGTGATGGTCTTCTGTAAAATATGTAATTATCCAGATTTTGTTCCTTTGAAGTGTAAAATTAAAAAAAATTAAAATAAAGTAAAGTAATAAAAAATCACATTGCCAAAGTTGCCACAAGGGGCGCTATATATAGTGGATATTAGCATTAGTTTTCTTATGTTTACTTACTATTTACTTGCATACACAGGTGCATCTCAATAAATTAGTTCATTTATTTCAGTAATTCAACTCAAATTGTGAAACTCGTGTATTAAATAAATTCAATGCACACAGACTGAAATAGTTTAAGTCTTTGGTTCTTTTAATTGTGATGATTAAGGCTCACATTTAACAAAAACCCACCAATCTCAACAAATTAGAATATGGTGACATGCAAATCAGCTAATCAACACAAAACACCTGCAAAGGCTTCCTGAGCCTTCAAAATGGTCTCTCAGTTTGGTTCACTAGGCTACACAATCATGGGGAAGACTGCTGACCTGACAGTTGTCCAGAAGACAATCATTGACACCCTTCACAAGGAGGGTAAGCCACAAACATTCATTGCCAAAGAAGCTGGCTGTTCACAGAGTGCTGTATCCAAGCATGTTAACAGAAAGTTGAGTGGAAGGAAAAAGTGTGGAAGAAAAAGATGCACAACCAACCGAGAGAACTGCAGCCTTATGAGGATTGTCAAGCAAAATCGATTAAAGAATTTGAGTGAACTTCACAAGGAATGGACTGAGGCTGGGGTCAAGGCATCAAGAGCCACCACACACAGACGTGTCAAGGAATTTGGCTACAGTTGTCGTATTCCTCTTGTTAAGCCACTCCTGAACCACAGACAACATCAGAGGCGTCTTACCTGGGCTAAGGAGAAGAAGAACTGAACTGTTGCCCAGTGGTCCAAAGTCCTCTTTTCAGATGAGAGCAAGTTTTGTATTTCATTTGGAAACCAAGGTCCTAGAGTCTGGAGGAAGGGTGGAGAAGCTCATAGCCCAAGTTGCATGAAGTCCAGTGTGAAGTTTCCACAGTCTGTGATGATTTGGGGTGCAATGTCATCTGCTGTTGTTGGTCCATTGTGTTTTTTGAAAACCAACGTCACTGCACCCGTTTACCAAGAAATTTTGCAGCACTTCATGCTTCCTTCTGCTAACCAGCTTTTTAAAGATGCTGATTTCGTTTTCCAGCAGGATTTGGCACCTGCCCACACTGCCAAAAGCACCAAAAGTTGGTTAAATGACCATGGTGTTACTGTGCTTGACTGGCCAGCAAACTCACCAGACCTGAACCCCATAGAGAATCTATGGGGTATTGTCAAGAGGAAAATGAGAAACAAGGGACCAAAAAATGCAGATGAGCTGAAGGCCACTGTCAAAGAATCCTGGGCTTCCATACCACCTCAGCAGTGCCACAAACTGATCACCTCCATGCCACGCCGAATTGAGGCAGTAATTAAAGCAAAAGGAGCCCCTACCAAGTATTGAGTACATATACAGTAAATTAACATACTTTCCAGAAGGCCAACAATTCACTAAAAATGTTTTTTTTATTGGTCTTATGAAGTATTCATAAGCATTCAAGAGCTGATCAGATGTAAAACTGTAACTTGAATGCAATGTAAGTCGCTTTGGATAAAAGCGTCTGCTAAATGCATAAATGTAAATGTAAATTTATTCTAATTTGTTGAGATAGTGAATTGGTGGGTTTTGTTAAATGTGAGCCTAAATCACAATTAAAAGAACCAAAGACTTAAACTATTTCAGTCTGTGTGCATTGAATTTATTTAATACACGAGTTTCACAATTTGAGTTGAATTACTGAAATAAATTAACTTTTCCACGACATTCTAATTTACTGAGATGCACCTGTAGAGCGTATTGCATATATGATGCCATTCAGACGTGAAGAACAGAATCCCCACATTGATTCTCAGAGGCAGCTAACCACCGTGAAAGACCGCCGCTAGATAAGTCCATTAAAAACGGGTTCTCGACGAGTACAGTTTTCGAGGGGCCAAAGCGGGAGGTGGGAAAGTCTTGCATGCCTTCGAGCTTGACAACAGGCTGAGACGGCAGGACCAGCGCGAGAAGTCAAAGCCGAGCATGACAGCGGAACAGAGGAGTCGATATTTAATCAACCCCATGCCGCGGCAGCTTTTGAATATTTGATGGCGCTTTTCTTCGATGATTACCTTCCCATTACGGTATCTTGTCACCGGTTGAAGGGAGAGGTTTTGGCTCCCATTGTTTGGGCTCAGCGCAGGTTTGGTGTCCTCCAGGGCTGGACGCTATTGTCAAGCTGTCAACTGGCTGCTTTCCTGTTAGTCCACTATATTCTCTGTTTCACATGCCCCTGGTACGCTGACTTATCACACCTGCCAGTCACACTCGGTCGTTCACGATGGGCAATAAAAAGAAAGTTATAGAGAGAGAGCGCCTACCACACAAGCTGAATGAATGAACGCCCATCTTGATCCCACAGTTTAATTTACTGCTCTCCATGAGCGAAACGGGATTATGAGATGCCATGTTTCATAGAGGGAGAACTCTCCCGTCGAGAGTGGTCTCGTCCTGGGCCTACATGACCAGCGAAGGTGCAGCCATTGTGCTTCGAAATTATTGCTTAGGCTTATTTCTACACATTTTACATTTTATTTTCCCCTTGAATTCAACTTATAAGGTTTCTTGCATCAAGACCAGTCATATTTTAGAAATTAAAATGTTTTTGGTCAGTTCTCCCATTCTCATATCTCAGTCTTTGCATAGAGTTTCAGATTTTTTAAATCTTTTAAATATCAATAGAAAATTTATATAAAAAATATGCATATCTTTAGTTATGCTTTATCAAATCTCTTTTTGAGTGCCATCATTTCAATTCAATTTATGTTGTTCCTCAAGGTTTCTTGCATCAAAACCAGTCATATTTCAGTTTTCCAGCATGAAAAATGGACATGAAAAACACAGGCTGTTTTTGCTACTTTACGTTTAAGTGATTTATATGTAAGGCTTGAAATGTTCTTTATACAAATGCATTCTTGCTATGCAGACATGATTTCATGTGTTGCTGTTTTCCGGAATCCATTAGAGTGCATTTATAGTCACAATTTATAATGCAATGCAAATGCATGCTGCAATCTTTGCATTGCCTCAAGGGGCGCTAACAGATATTAAATGCATTTAGATTTATGCATGAATTTGAAAGACATATTATATATAGCATTATAGTCTCATGGTTGTGAGGTCAATATCATGACAAAGTTAAGATTAACTTGCTTTTGTTCATACTCAGAGGTTTGAACAAACCCTTGACTCTTTGTATTAATTTGTTGTGCTTGTTTTTTGCACCACAATTCTGACATCCTCATATACAAGACAAAAGCAGTTGTATATTTCACTACATTGTGCTTTAGGAAGCAAACATTACATGTCACATTTAGCTAACTCCACATATATTTACTGAGTGTCTTTATTGTGGTTGGAGTAACCGCAAGCATTCTACAACACTTCCTTCAGAAGAGCAGCCCGGGTCGTAGAGACGACTCTAAGATCCAGACCAATAAAATGGCTGAAACTCGCTGGTTAGTATAAATGTGTTCCATAGCGGCCGCAACATCCTGATCAAAGCCTGCGTGCCGGTGGCGATACGATCTGTTTGTGTAGGCCTCGCTCCACCAGCCTACGAGACGGGAACAGAGCTGTGAGCCTCACCCGCGGCTGCCTGTAAAAGGAAATATCAAACACCGCTGATGTCTTTTCCGAGGAAGTACTTTTAGCTGGTAATTATTGGCTGGGTGTAAGCCCTTCCTGTTTGATGAGCCACCGCAGAAAATGACCCTAAAGAATCATTTCCATGATGTAAACTGTTTATTTAAGACGTATATGCTGCGGGGGAGGAATCTGACCGATTTTTCTGCATGCAAAAACTTTTCCCCTATAAGTGAAGTTAAATTAATATGCATTTAGTTTATGAAAGACTACCATCTAAATGACAAGACTGAAGTATAAATTATGTACAAATGTACCCAAAAATTTACTGAAATCGCATGTCTTAAAAATAAAGGTGATGCAATAGAAGAACTATTTTTGCTTCCCCAAAGAGCCTTTTAGTGATCAGTTTTTAAAAGAACCATGTTTTCTAGTGTGAAGAACATTTGAATGTGAAAAGTTCTTCATGGCAATAGAGAAACTTTACTGGACATAGAGAGTCAATGTTAAAATTAAGTGTTATTTTGTACAAAAAAATGTTGGTGTTTTGAGGGTTATCATTGTGGTGAATAGTGGAGCTTGTTCTTAAGAGAAGGATGGGCTCGGGTTGACATCCTTAAAAATTGCTTTGAACATTGCTTTTATTCGTAAGATGTAAGTTGTTCAAAAATAAGAAAAAAAATCCATATTGTGAGACTGCAGAGTTGCAATAAATAAAGTATGAATTGTGACAAAAGGTTGCAATTCTGAGAATAATTGTGAAACATAAACTCAGAATTCAGAGAAAAAAGACAGAATTGTGAGATATAAAGTCAGAAATACAAGAAAACTTTTTTTAATCCTGTGGTAATATTTTAGGGCCTATATATCGTTTAATGAGGTGAAAGCCGCTGGTGTTTATTTTGTATTGCTCATGACATCAGCAGACGCTCATCAAATGTCAAAGGATGCAGTTCGTTATTTGCATCTGCAATAGTTTAAGCAAAACTTTACACATATCACACCTTAGTTTCCGCTTCCAATGACATAGATGAATCTGCACATTTTAAATGCATGCTTCTTGACGTCATAAGTGTGGATAAATAAGCCATTATTTACATAAGTTTGTTTTCCAAAAACAATTTTAAGGATGAATGATTTTAATGTGGACAGACATTGACCAAGGACATACAGAACATCCTGCAATACTTCATAAATCTACAGTGTGTAGATTTATATTTACTTTTTATGTCCCATGTCCCATTAACTTCTACAATAAAAAAGAGAATAGATGAGGAAATATTGCTTTTTTTATGTTGTCTAAACTAAATGTTTCAAATAGCACTTATTTTGTGAATATTGTTCTAATTGATGATCATTTCATTGGTTTGTCATATCCCTTTATCTAAAGCCATCATCATTCAGGAAGTGACATCATTTTGGAGGGAAATCGATGGCACAAACACCAGTAAGTAGCAATGGATTGCGTGTTAGATTTGCTTGTTTTGTGGTGTTAGTTGGCCGTGTCACAAAACATTTCATCCTGTTTGATTGAATTACTCAAATCAGTTTAATAATAATCAACATTTCAAAAGATCAAGATAAAGTTGAGCTGTTTTCACCGTTAATATCTGAAAGTCTCAGGGATTCTGCAGGTCTTAAAAAGGTCTTAAAAGCCATAATTTGCTCTTCTACAAATGAAAATGACAAATTAAGGTATTAAAAGTTTTTAAAGTGGAGCCTGAAAGTCTTAAATCATAACGTCATGGCATTAATTCATAAAGTTATTAGGCATGCATTGCTGAAAAATAAATATCTTTCTCAGTGTTTTTGTATTGTTTTCCAATTCAGATATCTAAACATCCTTAAATCAAGATACATTTTACTTGAGATGTAAAATGAAGATAGTTGAAGTCTTGTTTTCTGAGAAAATGTATACAATTAAATGAGTGTATGCTTAAATAAACAAATATCTGCCAGTGGGGAATGAAAACTGATTTTCCCTTTGAATTTAAATTGATTTTAATGTCTGAATTGGCAGATTTGTTCTTGCTTTATTCATTGACTATTTTATTAATTTCACAGAAAATAACCTTTTTGTCATTTTGTTTCACATTGTATCTTGATTTAAGACTCCTTAGACATTTGCACTGGAAAACATGACAAATATACTGAGTAAGAAAAACACATTTTTGCAGTTTAGAGAGCATACTGACATATTGTTTTCCCTTCCATTTATTCCATAAATCATCTTTACTTGGTTTTAAATGTACCTTCATAAAACCTGCAGAGACCCTGTGTATGCATGTGAAAAAGTTACATTCCAACACAAGCATATTCATTTATAACTACAAAAGATTCTGCAGATCATGATTGACTCGTATATCATGAATACAAACGAAAGCGCATTCACTGGATGAACGTAATAAACGGTCCTTTATCAGGGCAGTATAATTTCCTCAAGCTAATGCTGTCCACGGCCTTTTATCTGGACTGCGTTTTTGAAAGTCATCCGGTCTATGACAGATCTCATTTCCTGTCCCAGAGGACAGACGGTAACCATATCCACTTGACCTCTGCCATCACTGTCTGAAGATATGACACCATTGTTCTCGCCATATTCACTCATTTACCATTGTAAAAGACAATGACTGTGGGTATTAGAAAGGATTATGGATATTTTTTTGTCCACCATGATTGTATTTTCTTTTTTTTTTCCAGTCGATCATTGTGCCTGGTGCTGTCGAGCTAATAAACGCCATTTAAATATTCATGCAATGTTCGTTACAGTGAACTCTAGTGTCACTCCACAGCAGTCCATTGAACTCGAACAATAACGAGAAGTGAATAAACAAATTGATCCAGGGTCGTGACCTGCGGTCTGTGCAACAGGTTTGGACATAAACACCAGGTCCTGTTTCAGGTTAGCTACAGGTCCACCACAAAAAGGTTCGACTCAATTTAATGAATTAAAATGAGCTGATGCAACAGTTTCTCACAAATTAATTGCATTGTGTGCAATTTATTTAAGAGTTTCTTAATGCATTTGTGTTGGAACTACATGATCATGGCTTACAAAACTGCGTTGCTGATTTGATTTCCCAGCATGCTTTGCATGGGACTGGATCTGGAGAGTAAATGTTGCAACTGAATGCTGAAGTTAAGTGTTTGTTGCATAAGATAAAAAAGGATGAGACTTGTTTGTGTTTAATATTCTGTTATGTTGGTATTTAGAAGAGTTTATGTTGTGGTAGTGTTAAAGGTTACTGTTGTGGTAAAGAATGGTGTTTGTGTTTAGGTGGAGGATTGGCCAGTTTTTCATTAAGGTGCAGTTGTAAGTTTTTATTGTAAAAGCAAATACTGTGAAAATCCCAGTGCAGTAGCAAATCTTGTCCCCCCCCCACCAACAGAAGTGTGTTATATAAGAAAAGCAATGGTTCTAGATTTAATAATTACCTAAAAAAATATTTTATAACTTAAACTTATTTTATTTAAAATAGTTGCCAAAGCAACATTTCTCATTTTGAGCTAAATTAACTTAATATTTAACTTGATGTATTAAAATATATATTTTTTAAATATAAAAAATAAATAAAAATCTATATATATATTCTTTAAAAACTATAAACTATTTGTATATATGATTTTTAAATATATATACAAATAATTATAAACAATTACAGAAACACACAATAAAACTTAACTAAAATTAAATAAAAAAAATGAAAATTAAAATTAATAGCTAAAATTAAAATGAATGAAAACAGAAAATATATAAAAACAAACTAATTCAAAACATGAATAAACTATATCTCAATGCTACTAGAATAACACAATGCATGCTTTAGTTATCATGCTAAAATGTATTGTTCACTTACAGTTTTATTTTGACTAAATGTCTTAGCATTTACTTAATTCATTTAGTTACAAAGTTTTTGGTGTTTTCATTTCATATAAAGTGAACTCATTTCTAGCCTGTAGAACCAACGTCCATAAAGTGCAATGTAGACCATATCTTCACAAGAAATGCAAGTGTTATTTGCCTCTGCCAAATGTGTCACCGTCATGCTTTGTCAAAAGAGGCTTGCATCCTCAAATCTCCAAATATACCTCAGGTTCATGTATGCATGTTTTTTTTGGTGTTTTCTGTATATCTCACAATTAGTTAATGTGATTAATCATATTTGTTCTTATGTATTTACAATGCTTTTCCAAGATTGCAGGCTTGAGTAACAACCTTTTGTTAACAGGGAGTCCAAATTGTTTTGACTGATTGTAAACCGCTTTAGGCCTCAAGTTCATTGGCTTTCTGAAAATGATTAGACGATCACACGCGTTCACAAACTCAAGGGATTTTAATCATTTGGAAGTGGGAATTTCCTCGATGCCATTACGTTTTAGCCTGACGAATCGCCATCTATTTTTCATTCTCGCACATTACAGATCCAAACACATGCTGACATTTCTATCATTAATTTCTCCACTCCCCGAAACCATATTTCTCAGATCAAAGCCGGCGGGTTTAGAGCGTAGATGAGTAGAGTTCAAAGAGCAGGACAAGTCTAAACACAAACCCGGTTTAATGGCTCTGTAATTATGGGGGTTAACACATAACTGACATGCAGTCATACCTGCTTAATGCTGCACGGGAGAGTTTTGTGTTGTTATTGACAATCTTCTCTCTGAGGGTTTGTATCCATACAAATGGATACAAGACCTCAAAAGATATCCCGAGGTTATATTGTGCATTCAAGGCAAGACACCACAGGTGAAATAATAGATGTCACCATACTCTTACCAGTTGATTAATCACAGTACAAGGCAATTGTTTTGTATTACAAATGCAAATATGCATATCCATTTTTAATTAAATATGCATTAATTGGCTTAAATTTCCAGAACATAAATCTGAAGACAGGTTCAAAATTCTTATTTCATTTTGTTGATGTATTAGAAACAAAGGGGATTTTGCATATCTCTTTTTATCACCCAATCAATCAAAAAATACTGTTGACAGCCAGAAAAAATCATCACATAATAAAATACAATACAATGTAATGTAATGTAATGTTTTAATATAAAATATTTAAGTTTGGTGTATGTAATTGAAATCTACAGAAATTAATTAAATTAAATAATAATAATATAATATAATATAAAATAATATAATATGTAAGTGCTACTTTTTTTTATTGAAATCTACAGACATTAAATTAAATTAAAGTAAATTAATATTATATAATAAATATTTTAAAATAAATGTAAGTGCTACTGTAAAGGTATGTAGCATATATATATTTGTTATGTTGCGATATGTTAAACTGCTTTAAATTACTTTTTTTCCACATAAATCTACACCCCACTCACCATAATGACAAAGCAAAAACTGGATTTATCACAACTTTGCAAATTTATTATGAGAAAACGGCCTTTAAAAATCTTTATTATCACTGAAATCTACAGATTTCACTTACACTTAAATGTGTATTTTGGATATTTTCTCTCCACTAGTTTGAAGAGGAAGCAAAATAGCCCAAAATCTCACATATTTTCCCAGCAACCCTTAATGAAGGCCTTGGCAGGGCATCATCTCACGCGGTCCACCTGCAGGGCCCCGGTGACCCCCGTCGAGGTCCAGGTGGCCCATCTGTGCCCATTCTCCAGCTTTTACTGGAGATATTTGCATTTTTGTTGGCCGGCGACGATTCTGACCCAGAAACTGTCTGACTAATTATATCGCATTATCAGCCCCGTTGCTTTTCCCTCCCCGGTTTCCGTTTCGGTGGAAAGGTTGCGCAAATCCCAGCCACCCGAATCCGAGAGTCGGCGTTAACCTCTGACCTCCATCTGATGTGTGTGGCTCGGGACGCTCTCACACCCAGCCGCGAGCCCATTAACACGTTGCTGCTAAAACAGAAGCTGTTTTGACGGGATGAAATGATGGCTAAGTGCCGCTCGACAATGGGCCTCATTGTGTCGGCTGGAGGAAGGGGCTCCCAGCTGACATTTTCAGGAATATGAATGTCCCTCCATCCGAGCAAGTGGCGTTTTCAGCGGGGCGCTTCAGTGGAGAACTGAGATAATGAGAGGGCATTGACGAGAACAAGTCCGGCGGAATTACACGCTCCACATCGGCAAACGTTAATTAAGTCGTCAATGGCGATTCCCATTCACGGCCGTGCCGAGGCTTCCGCAGCATGAGGAATGTAATTAGTTTATGTTCACTGCTAAAGGTTAAAGGCTCTGAAAGGCCACGCCGAGTGGTTTTTTTCTCTGGGCTTTTAGGAGAAATGTTGCTGTAATTGCTGGATGTTTGGAGCTGCAGGTGCGCGTTTGGACTCATTTGTGCTTTGGCAGTGCGAGCTGCACGCTGACTGTGGAGATTCAGACCGACAAGGCCTGTTTGTCTGGAGAGTCTGAATGAGCGCTCAGTGTTTGCCTGATACCTGCTTTGTACTTCTGTTTCTCCTGCTTTCTATTGTTTTAGAGTCTGTTGAAGAAGATTGTGTTGACTTGAGAACATACTGTATATGGATAAATAAGCATTTTATGCACAGATATTCACCTTCACCGAATAGCCATACTGGAAAATAAATAAATATATATTTTATTATATTTATTATATATATTAACAGATACAATAAGCTTTCTGGAAAAGATGTAAAAACAATCTGAATCTGGCTGTTTTTTTTTGTTACTTTGGTTAGGGGAAAATGTTAATTAACACTAAGTATTATAATGCTTAGTATGTATTTACTGTAGGGCCAGGTGGTCAGGATTTGTCTAGTAAGTTTTGGCAGTTAAGCCCTACTGGTAGATTTTGTAACTACACCATTTTGCATAAAAAAAAAAAAAAACTTGATTGACCATTAAAAACAAGTTGTTTAATATGATTGAATACTAATATATTATTTATTTAGTATTTAATAAATTATTTAATTGTATTATGTATAATAATAAATATAATATTACATAATATTTATGTTTTATATCTATTTAATTATATATATAAAATATAAATACATATATAGTCAGTAAGTACAAGTTTGTAAAAGACACTTATATATTTTTATTTTCTAAATAAAAATATTGTAATAGAATATTTGGAATAACATGTTTGTTAACATATATACAGTGTGTGTGTACATACTATTAATATATAAAAGTTAAAAATGTTCACAAAACCAAATGAGATATGAGATTCCTATGTTTAATTATTAACTCTTATAATATTTGTATTTTTTATTTCATTTGGTTCTGTGAATTTTATTTACTTTTATATAGTAATGGTACATATATATGAACACATGAATTTTTCTATTTTTTATTTAATTTTTTTAATTAAAAAAGTGTCATAATATAATATAATATAGTCTATTTTCTTACATCTCTAGAGTGATTAGTCAAATGACATTGCTGGCTTTGGTAACGCACCAAAAAAGGTGTCAGTCAAGCAGTTTTAATTGAGATGAATGTGAATTCTAGTGGATTTCTCTCTCCAGGTATATTAGTATGTCTATTCTTTGATTAAGACTATTTATGGGGGATGGAAGCTCCTGTTCTCCAAACACACACTTCTATAGAAAACACAGTGATAAACCGCATTCAGTGCCTAAACTTCCCCTCGTGTGGATAATTCACACCTCCCTCCTACAGTCTTCATTCACAGATCTGTCAACTGTAGCACAATCTAATGTGATTTGATGAGCAGGGCCACAATGGAAGACTAAGAGGAAATTGATTTAACAAGTCCACTCAAAGCTGAGAGCGGCCCAATGACTAATAAATCTCAAAGACCTCCGGAAGTGGCTAATCCTGCGACGCGCGCTAATTACTGCGCTCTCGCATCAAAGACAGACACGACGCTTTGATTGGAGAAGAAACCGAGGCCACGACCACATCAAGACATGTTACAGACACCTAACGCCGGCGCTCAGCCATGAAGCGGAAGGAGGCCAGCTAACCTGTGTGACATATGATGTTCTAATGCTTTAAGACAACAAACACAGCACTCGCAGATGTAAACCGTTAACTAAACCGAGCTGCTTGAGTCATGACATGGATTTGAAGTCTTGCTAACTTAGTGTCAACAAACACACAAACAAGATTTATATTAAATGCTGATCGTTTTTATATTACTTTGGTAAATTATCTTCTACTATGTTTTCCAGAAATGTTTAGGCCTAAATTCAAGATTTATGGATTTGAATTGCATATAACATTTCCATGCTTTTGGATTACAAAGTTTCAACATAAACTAAAAAACATAATGTGATGCATACTATTTTTAAGTCATACATAAATGAAACGGGTCAGATTTCTGTAATAATAAACTAAATGTATAAATGTAATTGTTTTCACAATGAACAGAGATGCTGATTCTAAACAATTTGAATGAATTTGATTAAATAAAATGCAAATGCAAATAGTAAAAAAAAAAAAAAAAAGAAAAGCTGTTTCATTTATGTATAGCTGGCAAATATCACATTAAGGCCCGGTTTCACAGACAGGGTTTAGCCTAAGCCAGGGTTAGGCCATAGTTTAATTAGGACATTTAAGTAATTTTTATAAACATGTCTTAGAAAAAAGCATTACTGGTGTGCATCTTAACACAAAACAAAGGCACTGACATGTTTTAAGATCAGTCAATGCATGTTTCTTTCAGTTGAAACACCTCAGACTTACATTTTAGTCTAGGACTAGGCTTAAGCCTTGTCTGTGAAACCAGGGGTTCGTTTATTAGTTTGTTTATGTTAAAACTGTGTATCTATATAGATATATGAAATATGTTATTTTATTTACATATATATATATATATATATATATATATATATTATTATTATTTTCATCCCAATTAAGCACATTTACCTCTAAAGTTTCCCAAATCCTTCTAAAACCACCAAACCAGACTTAATATCCTTAGACCACCTTAGACTGGTTTAAGCGTTTTTCTTTTTTCTTTTTCTTATCAGGAAAAGCTTCATAGTGTTGAAGTCATGCTTTAATGAACCACAATCTGTTAGCGGTGAATTTTCTGGCGTGACTCTCCTGTGTCAATTAGACAGTTTTCGTGATCTGGCAGCATCTGTGTCCACTCAATTAAACCTTTTTTTTCTGCTTCAGTGTTGAGTGAATCGATTGCAGCTCTTTGGGATCTGTATCCACTCAGTGACGTCATCTATGCGTGAAGAAAGCTCTGTATGATGTACATGAGACGGCGCTCTGATTGAAACGATAGGCTTTTGTGTTCGCTGACATTTGTGTTGGCATCAGTGAATGAATGTGGCTCTTTATGTCGCTGGTCCAGGTGCGGGGCCTTTCACACTTGAACTTCTCTACATCACAGTCCCCGATACTGTCCCCCCGTCCCCGTCCCCGTCTCTGCTTTGTGTTCATCTGGTCCTGCGCTCCGCCAACGTGATCCAAATTTGGTGGGAAAAAGAAAAGAAAGGAAAATAGGCAATGACATCATTTAAAATACTAGTTTGTTTGAAACAATCAGGAAGAGTATAATCACCAATAAAATGAACTGAACAATTACAATGCTTATTTAATAAGTTAAAACATTTTACATTTTATTATTTAATTTTTATTTATTTAAGTATGCATTAAGAAAATGTTTTTAGATCTAATAAGACGTTATATATGTATATCATATGTATATCATATAATAATGTATTGCATTTTTTTCCGTTTATTTGGTTTGGTTTTAAAAATTGTAACTTTTACATATTACATAATATGCACAATTCCTTACTATTTTTGCAAACATATCTTAAAGTTATTTATATTTTTGATGTCATTTTTTTTATTTTATGCCACAAATATTTTGTATAATACTTTTCCTTCAGTTGGTTATGTTGTGTAAAACATATTATATATATATATATATATATATATATATATATATATATTAGTATTTATTGTATTAGTATTATAGTATTATATAGTATTTAATCTGTTGAAATATAATTTTTTAATTTTCTCAATTAAAAGTATAATATAATTATATAATCTTGACTTTTTTTTTACATCTATAGAGTGATTAGTCAAATTACATTTTTGGCATGAGTAATTAAATAAATAAAATGTTATATTTCGCATTAAGCCTGTTTTTAGACTTTTGTATTGGATTTTCATTACAGTTTTGAATTAAATGAATTGAATTAAAATTATGAATTTATTGAATTTTAAATGAATTTGAATTACAATTTGATTAAATCTTTTATTTTGAATTAAATAAAGTTGAAATCAGTATAGATTAAATACTTTTTTTAAAAGTTTTACTTTAAAACTTTTTTTCAGTCAGAGTGAATTTTCACCCAGAAATTTGGCTAGTAAATTTGCTAAATAATTACAAATAAATGGCAAGTAACACACTGAATTAAACATAATAATAAAAAAAATGATTTAAATGCTATCATGATGTTTTACTGTATAATTTATTTTTTGCATGCTTTTTTAGTTTATGTAAGTATCTAGCATTGCTATAAAAATGTTACCTCTTAATTTCGTTCTGCTTATTTGAATGCAGTATTTTTCTTAGAGTTTTACTTCATGCAAACTCGAAACCAATTACAGGGTTGCTTATTTTTCAAGGCAGACCGGCATATCATGCAATAGTATTAAAACCTAAGACAAACAAACCATAAGACACTCGAGAAGCTCTTGTTTGCCTCCCTAATGGTTCCTCTTTTTTCAGTATGAAAGCAAAGTGTGATTCACTCACAGCTTCCATGACTTTTGCTTTGTATTTGGACACATGGAAGTACTTCCAGGCGAGGAGAAACACGAGAAAGTGAAGTGTTTGCGAGCTCTCGTGTTGATTTCTGTGAATGTGTGTGAATGGGGAAGCTGAGCTGTTGTGTTTAGTACGGTGTTTGTTGATGGGATGCTTTGACCTTGTTAACTGTTCCATGAAATGCGTCTTTGGAAGCGTGTAAAGCTCCTCCAACAGGAAAACCACTGTTAGACAACAGGACTGTCTTTGTGTGTAAAATGGCAATGCTAGAGTCGATAATCTCTCTTTTCATCTGAATCCTCAGCTGTGAGCAAACAAAGCTTGCTTGAAGATGGAGAAGACGTGAAGTCAACGCGGCCGTGACGTGATTGGCTGGAGCGTCGTCTCTCGGCATAACTTCCTGTTCATCTGTGAGTGAGTGAAAAGAGACACATGCAATGTACATCCTACACTACCGTTAAAAATATTTAGTTTTTGAAAGAAATTACTACTTGTATTCAGCAAGGATGCATTAAATTGGTCAAAAGTGACAGTAAAGACATTTTATAATGTTTCAAAAGATTTATATTTCAAATAAATACTGTTCTTTTAAACTTTCTATTCATCAAAGAATCCTGAAGAATTCAAATGTATCACGCTTTGCACAGAAATATGAAGCAGCACAACTGTTTTCTGCAATAATAAGAAATGTTTCTTGAGTATCAAATCAACATATTAGAATGATTTCTGAAGATCATGTGACACTGAAGACTGGAGTAATGATGCTGAAAATACAGGTTTCATCACAGAATAAATTACACTTTACAATATATTCACATAGAAAACACTTATTAAAACTGTAATAATATTTTGCAATATTACCGATTTTACTGTATTTTTAGTCATGCAACCAGCACCAGGCTTTGTTTTCAAAGTGTTATTAGTTCTTAATGTTTCTATTTATTTTTAGTAATTTTAGTACATCATCTTAAAAATATTAGATGAAAAACTAAACTAAATGAAAATGAGAAATGTTGCCTTGACAGGTAATTTTATTTATTGTATTTATTTTTAATTTTATTTTTATTACAGTGCATATACTGTGATGATGCATTTCAATAGTTATTAACACGGTAAATCTAGCACAGTTTTTATATTTTCATTTTTAAAACAATTAATGTACATTTATAACAAATTATTACCTTTACGCTTGCAAATTAAATTTTAATGCAAAATTTTGGTCATGAGACATTCATCGGGCATGTTTTCAAACGTTTTATTAGTTTTTAATGTTTCAGTTTATTTTTTATTTTAGTCATTTTACTACATCAACTTAAAAATATTAGATGGAAAAACTAAACAAAACAAAAATAAGAAATGTTGCCTTGGCAACTAACTGAAATAAAATTAAATAAACTTATTTTATTTTATTTCACTGGATCTTTTGCACAGACTAGATTGTTATTTTTTTCTTTTCTATCTTTCTTATTTTATTTATTTTTTAAATGTACATTTATAACACTATATTTAGTGTTTTCGTGCCTTTAAGCTTGCAAACTCGTAATTTAAAGCAATGTTTCGGTCAGTCGAACTTCATTAAGCATTGTTTTCAAACAGGAAGTCAAACATACTTTAAAACATAAAGCAGCCAATGAGAACAACATTGCAATCAATAATAGCCAATGACATATCAGGACATAAAAGTGACAACCAAACTCAATAGATCAACACTCAAGTGCAATTAGCCAAAATGCATGCAGTACATGCTTCCAAATGAAAGACGAAATAGAATAACAACCACCCAGATACCTAAACAACTGCATGGAGATGCACTGAACCGCCGCACTGCATTGTGCACTGAGTTTTGCATGCACACAATCCAGTCCGGGGAGGTTTGGCTTCTCGTGTCGTTTGCCTGGCTTTCACCACCATACACTCCAAAGACACAATAAAAGAGTCTGAGCTGCACAGTAATAGATGTCACATGTGCGTTATGCCGAAGATGGTGAACTGTTAGTAAACCACACGAGCATTCCAGCGGATCCAGCTGCTCGAGCCAGTGAGCAATTCTCAAAGTCATTTATTAGCGCATGTGGGATTCATTATCAAGGAATTTGTTAAATGGAAATGGAAACCGGTAGCAGTTGAAGAGGCGAATCCAGCGGGGTACACCGCTGTTCCTCTAGTTTACATCACCCGCTCTGTGTGTTTTGGCTCCCATGTGTGTTCTCCTGACCTTTGTTGGCGTAACGCATCACGATACTCCAGGCTGAATGTGTGTGATGTGGCTTTCGCTTCTGTATTCACTTAGCCTCGTGTTGTTGTGAACCTGTTTGTTATTCTTTCTTCTGTGGAGCACAAATGGAGAATGAACGCGCTGCTCTTTTCCATGCAGATGAGTGGGGATGCATGCAATTAAGCTCTAAAAACACCAGAAAACTGTTCCTACAACTTGGGATGCATCTTATGATGCATTGTGTGTGGAACTGACCCCATTTTAATTCAGTATTGTCTGAAAAGTCAGTTTTTTGTTTGTTTATTTTGCAGATCAACTGCACTCCATATTCACTTTCTTTTCGTGGAAAAAAAAAAGTCCTTTTGTGGACCGTATACAATGAGTTTGATGAAATTTGTCATTTTGTTGTAAACTATCCCTTTAAAATCTTTTTATAGTATTTCCCCACAGTACAAATTAAAATTTTCTTAAATTTGTGTTTAGTATTATTAATACAGTATACTAATGTAGTATTTATTTATATTTTGAAATTGTTTTTAATTTTAGTTTAGGTATTAGTAATTTTGTTGCATGCTTAATTATTTTTTTTAATAAAAAAATAATAACAAAAAGTAGAAAAAAAGGAGAAAAAAAATCCTTTGGTGGGATGTGGAAAATGAGTAAATTATTATAATTATTATTATTATTATTATTTAAATTTTTGAGTGAGCTATCCCTTTAAAATGTTCACAGTATTTCAACACAGTTCAGATACAAATATGTTTTTAAATATGTTGGAGGTGTCTGTGTATATATCTGTTTATATTTAGCATTTAGCTCTTTATTTTTTTTTTCAGTTTAAATAATTTTAGTACTTCTATTTAAACTTATTTTATTTCAGTCAGTTCAGGTTTTCTAATTTTCATTTAGTTTTTCATCTATTTTTTTCAGTTTTATTTCAATGTATTCTTTTCACACTGATTGTTTCCACAGTTATTATCATCATAAATCTAGCAATGTTTATTTATTTATTTTGTATATACATTAATTAATTTAATGTACATTTATGGCACTGCATTGTGTTAGATTACTTATAAATTACTAGTTAATCAAATGGGAATGCAAAAATTATATTTGTTGTAGTTTCAGTTCACCACTATAGAAGTTTAACACAACTCTGATGACTTCTGCTTCTGAGATCCCTGGAACTGTGAGAAGGGTCCATTAATGAAAATGTTTTTAATAGGTTTAGCTTTTATCAATGATAACAACACTGATGAACTTCACATCATCAGAAGGATGATGGCTGAAAATAACTGGGTCATATTTTACTTATTTTAAGTTTTTCATCCACAGTCACATTACAGACTTCAGAGACAGTGTAAACAGATGTTGTGTAAAATGGGCCGAGTGGTTCCTCAGAAGGGCTGGCAGATGATTTTGTTTGTTTGGCAGCAGATCCAGGTCTGTGTAATCGGACGGAGCTCGACACCTGCATTGTAAATGTACAGCTTTATGTAACACAGAGCAGTCATGCTGTTGATGTAAGGATGTGGCACTTTGAAGGGCTGCAGGTGCACGTCTGCTGTCATTTCTCACACGGTTTAATGGCCGGTGCATAAAGAGGTCTTCTTCCATCCACACACACACACACACACTCGCTCTGACTCACTCACACTGCACAGGGTGAAGGACAGAGTCTTGTGAACCCAGCATATGACTCTATTTGAACTGAATGACTTTATTTTGAGTAGTGTGCTTTGTGATAATGAGACTGAATTTGAACATTTAGCCTGACAGATGCATAATAATATATATGGCTCTAATATTGACAAGTTTTTCATATAGTAAAAAAAAATGTCTCTTTTGAGATTCCTTAAATAGTTTATCCTAGACATATCCGGGACGAAATTAAATGGAGATAAAAAAAAAAGTCTGACACTAGTTTTCTATATTCTTTTTCTATTATATCTACTTGTTTTCTTTATATATATATATATATATATATATTAGGGATGTGGATCTCCATAACTGAGGCCAATGCGATACACATCTCGATGCATAGCCAACGATACGATACATTGAAGATACATATGAAGCAGCTAGCGATGCGATGCGATACGATTCACCCCTATTACGATGCAGTGCGATTCGATTTCGATTCAATGGAAAAAATATGATCGCTTTTATTTCTTTGGTTCAGACAGACAGCAAATCATAAATTAACTTATGTGTCTTCTGACTTCTAACGCTTCGAGGCCTGTTTCATAAAACAAGTTTACCAAATAGGCCAGGGTTATTTCAGTTAGTCTGACTCGCTGTCAAAAGATTTGGTTCCATAAAGCAAATTTAACAAAGATCAACCTCAGTCACTGTGGCTACTTATGCTGGAAAGCTAGGTTCAGGGCAGGCAAACTGTCCGGCTAAGCTGAGCTCCTCTAACACTGACCAATAGGAATGCAATGATATTACCACTGACTCTCTCACATACTATCATAGCCATGCAGCCTTTCTCTCTGGTTTTATAACAGCTGTACCTTTTATAGTTAGAACAGATAGCATTAGAACATTACAATCTAACATTGCTCTTTAAAGCATTAACAATCACTAAACTAAAAGTTAAAATTACTAAATTAAAACTACATTTTAACTGCTATAAGAAACACACATTAACTCATCTGAGCTTAGTAATTAGGACTGTATTAGCTTACATTTTATTTACCTATTACAATAGTCCCTTTACAGTTACTGCTATCATAAAATGCATATTTGACTCAGAATTATTGCGCTCCGTCTGTTTGGCGCGCAGCAGCGCTCGTCCGCTCGCGTAAGCCCACTTCTGACAGCAAAATGGATATATTTGCATGACTTTCTAACATTTACAGATGAAAAATATACTCGTGACATGTCAGTTATGCACGGAGGAAAACAAAATTTCTCAAATGCATTAAACAGCACAAATATTTTCGCTGTTTGCCATGGTGGATCGATTTGATCCGTGATGACATTAAGGGCTGCTTAAGAATAAGCGTGCACAAATTAGGCTAGTTTGAGTGTGTGAACTTTCATTGTCGTTTATAAACGCTTTAGCCCCGATTGATTTGTTAGGTTATTTCAAGTCAGGTTTTGGACTTTAATCCCCGCTTTTCCTCAGGTCTCATTAGTATTGTTGTGGTTTGACATATTCACGCGCAGCGGTGATGAGAGAACGTGCTTGAGAAACCGTTTCGAGAGGAGAAATCAATCTACATATAAAATATTGGTCACAGATTATTGGTCACTTTGTAAACAATAAAAGTGTAGCGCATCCACTAGTAATTATATATAAATAAATCGTTTTTTACCGATGCAAATATGTTAGAAACCAGTACCGTTTCTAGGCATAGGCAAGCTAGGTGGTCGCCTAGAGCGCCACCAGCTGGAGGGGCACCAATGAGCGCACGTACTGGCACTACATTTTAACAGGGTTGTGATCAAGAGTGGCACGGACACCCTGAAATATGATTGCCACCCCCACTGGATCCCCCAACATCATTGGGCTACATAAAATATTGGTACATAAAAAAAGTACACAAAATCAGTATTTTGTTTAGGCAGTATTTGTGGCAGTCGAGAAATCATGTTTCATGTGAAACTGGTCTAAAAGGTGTGCATTTTTGCGCCAATGCAGTTTTAAAGGTTCAGTGTGTCGAATATATATGTATGTATATGTGTGTGTATGTGTAGTATTTGTATAATTTTTTATTACAATTTTTTTAATTATTTATTTTTAATAGTATTTCTTCCTAGTGCAGACAAAGTTTATATATATATATATATATATATATATATATAAACATGAATTTAGACTGTATTTACATTTGTTAATAATATTAATAATGTGTGCGCGCGCATGCAGATGTGTGTGTGTAAAGAAATATAAAAAGTCATAAATATAAATATAGTCATATAAATGTCATATAAATAGAATAAAATGATTATTCAGATATTATTGTTATTATTATTATTATTAGTAGTAGTAGTAGTAGTAGTAGTAGTAATATTAGTATTATTTCTTTTTTAATATTATTTATTCCATTGCAGACAGTGTATAAAATTAGAATTGACTCTGTTTACTTTCTTAGTACATGTTTCAGTTTAATTACTCATCAGTGCACTTTATTCCAGAGAAAAATATTGTTTTGTTTTGTAATCTTTTTTAGCTGGTCTAATCAACATTTTCACCTCCCGATCAATTCCTTATGGCTAAAATCACATCCCACCCTACTTTTTTCTCCATTGAATATCTCATTTCACCTCTGAGCCATAACATTTTTCTCTAGGGTTTTATTTCTCGAATAATTTTCAATTTATGAACATAGCATGATGGAGATGGCTCTGTGAAATAAATCTCAATTTCATAGTGCCAAGAAACAAAAAACTCAAATGTTTAACATTTTATAGTCACGGCTACTTTTCGTTTCGTTCTTGAAATCAAACCCTGCCTGTCTAAATATTTTTGTACCTCTCATTCTGGTGTGAAGCCAAAGACGCCCAGCTGTGCAGTTTACGTTTATTTGTGTACTATGGCTGATGCTCTCTTCCTCTGGGTTTGTTTATGCGCAATATTGCCTGAGAGCCAATGTCCACACACGTCTCAGTTTTTCCTAGCAAACGGTCCCACCCGAATTTGTTTGTTGTTATAGATACATGTTGCGTGTGTGTTTTCCTTTAGGGCAACAGCACGTCTGCCAAAGTCCAACTCAGGTAATGGACTATGGAAAGCCAACGGAGCCAAAATTGGAACGTGTCATGACATCCTTCATGAATAAACAAGACGTCTGATGTTTCTATAAGTATATGTACCATCACATCACATATGCAAATATAGTCTCAAATAGAGCAATTTCATTGGTTGCTGCGCATGTTGTCATGTTAACGCAGACAAATTTCACGCATTCTGTTTAAAGATTTTGGCCCCGTCTGCCTTCCATATGAACTCCATATGAAAGTTAGTGTATGTCACATCACTTCCTGTTGGCACTCGTCCAAACCACTGTCACATCACATATAATAGCTTGTTAAGTGAATATACTTCCTCATAGGGCAAAACCACAAAACAAATGCCAGATTAGTGTCATATCAGTTAAGTGTGGGAGAGCCTTTTGAACAACCAGCGAGATAAATGAGCTGTGTGTGTGTGTGTTTGTCTACGCATTTTGATTTATAGTGTTTGCTAAGTCAAGCATCACAATTAGTATTACTCATATTTAGGATTAGTGCAAAGAATTGTGCTATTAATTTTCTAAGCAATTGACTTTAATGGTTTGTTTTTATAAATCCCATAGAGGGACATGAGCCCTATCAAGAGACTAGAGGATATTAAAGAGACTTAAGGGTGCACAACTCTTTTTACGTTACAACATGCAACATGCTACCAAATCACTCCAAACACCTGAGAAACCACATAGAAACATCTTGGCAAACGCCCACAGTACTCTTAACAACAATGCCATGACAACCACCCATAACATGTTGTCAGTAGCAGAATGCAACCACATAGCAACATGGTAAAAAAAAATAAAAAAATCTGAAGAACCTTGGCATTCATCCACAGTACCCTAACAACCACATAGCAACACTATGGCAACCACCCATAACATTTAGTCATGATTTGCATGAACAAGCATGTGTTGGTAGCCTCTCAGAACTCCCTAGAAACATATTAAAAACACTCTGGATACCTAAGCAACTGTATAGAAACACCCTTGCAACCGCCCACAGTGGCCTAGCAACCACATAGCAACACCTTGGCAACCACCTATAACATGTTTTGCATGAACAAGAATGCATTACTATCTAGCAACTGCATAGCAACATGTTGAATACCATAGCAACACCTTGGCAACCACCCATAGTACATTAGCAACTGCATATCAACGCCATAGCAACCAACCATAACACCATGTCATGTTTTGCATGAACAAAAATGCATTGGTTGCCTCTCAGAACTCCCTAGCAACCGCATTTCAACCTGCTGAATACCATAGCATCACCTTGGCAACCACACATAGTACCCTGGCAACCGCATAGACACACCATGGCAACCACCATGACACCTTGTCGTGTTTTACATGAACAAGCATGTGTTGTTAAACTCTTAGAACTCCCTAGCAACTGCATAGCAACATTCTGAATACCATAGCAACATCCTGGCAACCAACTATAGTACCCTAGCAACCCCATATAACTCCTTGTCATGTTTTGCATGAACAAGCATGCAGTGTTAGCCCCTCAGAACTCCCTAGTAACTGCATAGCAACATGCTGAATACCTTAGCAACACCTTGGTAACCACCCACAGCACGCAAGGATCATAATGGTGAAGTCATCATCAGCCAGAACACACTCATATTTTCATATGATATCATATGTTGCAGGACTGTAGCTCTGGTTTTGTTATATTTGTTATGCCATGTTTAATTGAGACCATACATCAAAACAGTATTCATGACTTGAAATTCTACTTTTTTTTTTTTTTGTTGTTGCCGAGAATGTTTCTTATATCAATCATGCCAAGTCCAGCAGAGAAGTTCAGATGATTTAAATGTGCTCGTTGTGTTCCAGTCCCAGACTCTCAGAGGGATCACAGTAAAGCATTTCTTTATGAGACACTTTAATACCTTTCTTTAAAACTTAAGTATGACTGTCATTATGAGTAAGCCCTATAAAATATTTCAGCTAATTAAAGCAGTGCATCAACATGCTCATTTAATAAATTCATTCTTTTCTGAACTTTGGACTGCATGAACACATTCCACCTGCATTATGGGCAGATGCTCAGCAAATGACAGACAGAGCAGATCTGCCAAACTCACAGACAGACTGGCCGCGTCCAGAATGAATATGAGCTTACTTACTGCACAGTATAACCCATACATATCCCCCCAAAAATTAATAAATGATATATTTTATTTTTTTTTATTTTTGAAGATATATTTAAAAAATGGGAATATTTTGAAAGAATTTAAAAAATATATTTTGCCCTCCTTATACTGTATTTAAACCCAAGAAAAAAGGGATATATATATATATATATATATATATATATATATATATATATATACACTGACCAAAATTATAAACGCAACACTTTTGTTTTTGCCCCCATTTTTCATGAGCTGAACTCAAAGATCTAAGACTTTTTCTATGTACACAAAAGGCCTATTTCTCTCAAATATTGTTCACAAATCTGTCTAAATCTGTGTTAGTGAGCACTTCTCCTTTGCCAAGATAAGCCATCCACCTCACAGGTGTGGCATATCAAGATGCTGATTAGACAGCATGATTATTGCACAGGTGTGCCTTAGGCTGACCACAATAAAAGGCCACTCTAAAATGTGCAGTTTTACTGTACTGGGGGGGTCCGGAAACCAGTCAGTATCTGGTGTGACCACCATTTGCCTCACGCAGTGCAACACATCTCCTTCGCATAGAGTTGATCAGGTTGTTGATTGTGGCCTGTGGAATGTTGGTCCACTCCTCTTCAATGGCTGTGCGAAGATGCTGGATATTGGCAGGAACTGGAACACACTGTCGTATACGCCGATCCAGAGCATCCCAAACATGCTCAATGGGTGACATGTCCGGTGAGTATGCTGGCCATGCAAGAACTGGGATGTTTTCAGCTTCCAGGAATTGTGTACAGATCCTTGCAACATGGGGCCGTGCATTATCATGCTGCAACATGAGGTGATGGTCGTGGATGAATGGCACAACAATGGGCCTCAGGATCTCGTCACGGTATCTCTGTGCTTTCAAAATGCCATCAATAAAATGCACCTGTGTTCGTTGTCCATAACATATGCCTGCCCATACCATAACCCCACCGCCACCATGGGCCACTCGATCCACAACATTGACTTCAGCAAACCGCTCACCCACACGACGTCATACGCGCTGTCTGCCATCTGCCCTGTACAGTGAAAACCGGGATTCATCCGTGAAGAGAACACCTCTCCAAAGTGCCAGACGCCATCGAATGTGAGCATTTGCCCACTCAAGTCGGTTACGACGACGAACTGCAATCAGGTCGAGACCCCGATGAGGACGACGAGCATGCAGATGAGCTTCCATGAGACGGTTTCTGACAGTTTGTGCAGAAATTCTTTGGTTATGCAAACCGATTGTTGCAGCAGCTGTCCGGGTGGCTGGTCTCAGACGATCTTGGAGGTGAAGATGCTGGATGTGGAGGTCCTGGGCTGGTGTGGTTACACGTGATCTGCGGTTGTGAGGCCGGTTGGATGTACTGCCAAATTCTCTGAAACGCCTTTGGAGACGGCTTATGGTAGAGAAATGAACATTCAATTCACGGGCAACAGCTCTGGTGGACATTCCTGCAGTCAGCATGCCAATTGCACGCTCCCTCAAAACTTGCGACATCTGTGGCATTGTGCTGTGTGATAAAACTGCACATTTTAGAGTGGCCTTTTTTAGAGTGGCCTTTTTGTGGCAGCTGTGCAATAATCATGCTGTCTAATCAGCATCTTGATATGCCACACCTGTGAGGTGGATGGATTATCTCGGCAAAGGAGAAGTGCTTACTAACACAGATTTAGACAGATTTGTGAAAAATATTTGAGAGAAATAGGCCTTTTGTGTACATAGAAAAAGTCTTAGATCTTTGAGTTCAGCTCATGAAAAATGGGGGCAAAAACAAAAGTGTTTCGTTTATAATTTTGGTCAGTCTATATATATATATATATATATATATATATATATATATATATATATATATATATATATATATATATATATATATTATTATTATTTTTATTTTTATTTTATTTTTTTATACAAAAAATGGGCAAAATTTTTTGGGTAGAAAATATATTTATGCAAACATATTCTGATTCATATTTTAGCAAACATTTTTTAAATATGTTCCAAAATATATTTGAATATATACACAGTATATATATATGTGTATATACCTGTATATATCTGTGTGTGTGTGTATGTATATATATATATATATATATATATATATATATATATATATATATATATATATATATATATATATATATATATATATATATATATATATATATATATATATATATATATTTTTTTATTATATATATATATGCCATATGCGATACTGTAAACGTCTTAAGTATGCGTTAACTTAAACAGCATGTTACTTAGAACACTGTTTGCTACGTGTAGAATGCCAAATTCTTGATTAATGAATTAATTGAGTTTATTTCACAGATTGGTGTTTTGATATCATCTCAGATAGTAACCTATTTTTATTGACGAATTTTGTGTTTTAATATTTTAAATAATGAAGCAAGAATAAGATTGGTTGATATTGTTTCTGTTTTGATCAAACAAGTCAAGTGCATTGCATTGTGTGCAGTATGCTGTGGGTTTATACTGCACATCTTGGCAAATGTAGAAGTTTATCCATTTTTCTTGATCATTTCTGCTCTGAATCAGCTGGTGTTTTGGTGATTTTTAGTGGATCCATAAAGTCAGTTCTCCTCAAGTTCACACAGGTGTCCTATCAGAGGAACCAGGTGTTGTTCGTCAACAATAATTGTTTTCTTTTTTTAAACTTGAGCCATTGTTTTAAACATCTTTTCATCAAATGTTTGGCACGACATCCTGCGGTTAAGTGTGGCTTAAGTATGCAAATAGTAAGGTTAGTATGGTAGTGTGCTATTCCGAATGCAGCCAGACCTACCAACACAACTTTTATATTTCTGAACATCTGCACATCTGCTGGTAAATGGGAAGAAAACAGGAATGCAAATCACAGCCGAACATCTGCTGACCAAAGGCCACATCCCAGCCCAAGAAGAATAAATAGTGTTGGCCGTAATCATCAACAGATATTGATTTTAGATGGATATCGAACAGACGCAGCTGCGTCAGGCAGAGAGCGCGAGACCACATACAATGCTCTCGCTTTCATGTCTTATGGATTCATGCGCTAAACGTCCGTGAATTGACAAACAAAACAGAAAGATCTGTGGGAAATGTTTCGTAAAACAACAGGCCCAGATGTTGGACTCGGACTCGTGGTAGTAAAACACCACAATGACTGAAAAAAAAGAAGAATTCAAGGTTCCACAATTTTGATGTCAACAGATGTGCACTTTTTCCTCCTTCCCTCCTCTCTCTCTCTCTCTCTCTTTCTTTCTCTGGTTTGAACGTTCCTCTTGTTCTGAAACTAAATTTACTCGAACCGAACCCCCTCCCTCGGCTGTGGCCTGCTGCAGCGTTGCACATGAAGTTGTTATTAATTGGACGCAGCTGTGAGTTCCATATCTGAAAACACGTACTGTCACCAGGCCTGTGCAAAAATAAATGGATAATTTGGGGCAATTGTCACTGAGTGTTAAAGAGACATGGAGTGTTTTCAAAACTGCTTTCCCCGCAATCATATTTCTTCACCTGGTAAGACTTAAACGCTCATTTGAAAAACTCGCACATTCTTACACGTAGAGAACAAAAACAAAGAATTTAAGAGTTTCTGTCTGATGAACCAAAAATGTGGGCTGTGTTGGAAATATCGTGCTACTCGTACTGTTTCAGCAGTAGTATGTGAACTGCATGTATGGCTTGCTAAAATGTCCAGTATACAATCAATGCAATACTGTATCCACTTGACTTGACCTTCCATTTATATCAACTGTAATTTGTAACATGCAACATGATGAGATCATGTGGCAACAATGTGGAATGATAGCAGCTGACAAAAATATGTTCTAAGAATATTTGGCTGTTTTCATTAAGTTATGAAAACGTTACTTATGGATGTTCTCTGCATGTTCAAAATGTCCAGTTTTTTAAAAATGTTTTACAATTTTCTTTGATTTTAACTTTTAATTTTTTTTTTGGATGAGATTTGGAATTTAGAATTAATTTAGAATTTTGCAAACATTATGGAAATGTTGTTTTTGAATGTTCTCTGAACATTCTGAAACAAATACATTTAAAAGACAATAGATGAACGTTCCATGAATGATGCACAAATGTTTTGAGAATATTATTAAAGACCAGGTAACTCCCCAGCTAACACAAATATGTTCTAAGAATGTTATTAAGTTATGAGATTTTATTAAGTTATGAAAATGTTATTTCTTAATGTTCTCATTTTTAAATGTTTTAAAAACGTTTTTTTCTTGGTTATTCAAACTTTAAGGGAACATGTAAACATTATGTGAATGTTATTTTTGAATGTTCTCTGAATGTTTTGAAACGAGTAGTAACATTTAAAAAAAATGTTAGATGAACATCCAACTAAAAGTTTTAGACATAAAACGTCCCATGAATAATGCATTACATTTGCATTTATGCATTTTGTAGATGCTTTTCTCCAAAGCGGCTTGCATTGCATTCATGGTACATCAGTTCATGCACTCCCTGGGAATCGAACCTATGACCTTGTCTTTTTTTTTTAGCTACAGCATTGCATAATACACAGTTACACATAGTATGCAGTATACAGTATATAAAAAAATAAGTATGCAGTATACAGTGAGCTAGTATTCCCTTCTGAATGCAGCCAGAGTGGCAAAACACGTGGGAATGCTTCAGAAGCAGAGCCACCCCTAAACGAATGAAATCACAGCATGCATGGTTTGTTTTTCTTATTCCCCTTCTCGTTTCTCCTCATAGATGCCCTACGTGTCGAGACCATCTTGACGGCCGTGCGTTAGTGTCAGTCCAAAGTTGTATTAGTGACCCTGAGTGTTAGTTTGAGATCAGTTCTGGTGGGTTAACAATCATGCCTGATCCCCGGGCAGATGACTACTGTGGGAAGTATGATGGAGTAATTACTTGCACATTGATATGGTTTTCCAGGCCATTACATTCTGTGCCACAGGAAGGAACTGCCTTGTTCTGTTTGCCGTATCGCCCATGCCATATCTTTTAACTCGGCTGATTTTCCATCAACAGTTGGGCTTAAAAGAGCAATAAAAGAGTTAATCAGATGCATTTGTTGACATTTAATGAGGGTATAACTCAACGATCTGCACGTCAGGTTTGTTTCTCTTGTGTTTAATGCAGATTTGTTTAATCCCACACCGCAGCATTAATTTGGAGCGCATTAATTGCATCCTGCAATGATGTTTTCTGAACAATGAGGAAAAGATGTTTGTCTCGATGCAGAACAGTTGTTTTAAATAATAATGTGCTTGTCTTTACAGGGGAAACCCAATAATCAGACAGACGTTTTTTCACAGATGAGAAGCTAAACATTGCCCTCTCCTGGATATATGACTGGAATCTCTTGCGTGATGAGCTAGTCTGTAGGGAGCAGATTTTTAGGCTCTACGTAGGTGGCGTTTAAGGCATCATTTGAGTGAAGCTTGCTCCAAAAGGTAGGCAGCATAACTGTACTTTCTTCTAAGATATCTTCATTTGGCCACAGGAGATGGAGAAGTAAATCCAACAATGCATTGAAACGATCTCAGTGAAAGTAGTTTGGAATATTTTGTGAATTTTATTTATACAGTATTTGTATGTGCTGTGTATTTTTATGCATATTAGATTGTTTTGGTTGGGATCTAAAAGAGATACTTTTGAGAGGTGTATTGCCTACACCTTTAGTGTTCAAATAATATCTCATAGCAACTGCATAGCAACACCCTAAGAATGCATAGCAACACCCTAGCAACCACATAGCAACACCCTAAGAACGCATGGAATGCCGTAGCATCATGGTGGCGAGTTTTGCATGGGCTACTACATCCTGGTAACTAGCCGAAACACCCTGGCAACTGCATAGCAGCACCCTAACTGTGCGTTCACACCGCAGGCGGCGAGAGCGTCAAAGTGGCCGGAAGTCATTCATTTTCAATGTGAGCCGGCGGCGAGCTCCGGCGAGAGCGGCGCGTTTTGGACGATGAGAGCGACGAGGAGAGTTGAAATCAGGTCAACTTTATGGTAATGAGCTATGACGCGGTTCGGCGGCAACCAATCGGAATGTAGAAGTCCTCCGCTTGAGAGGATTCCAGAGAACGCAGTCCTGTAAACTTTGGTTCCGACCACATTAGTTCCCAAGCAAAATGGAGGAAAGGTTAATTATATAACTATTTATAGGGGACATTTTCCCGCTAGAACGGTTATTTTTTCAGCGGGAATGCAATTCATTTGCTCAAAACAACACCGATTTGGCCAATTGCATTAAGGCTACACTTCAATCTGGACAGTTTGTAATGTAGGCTGCACACAAATTAGTGTTAATTAAAGACCAAGGCTAGTAAATGTCTCCTATAATGTTGAAATTAGACTAGCACTTTACCATGAACATAAATCCACACCACACAAATGGCTTTTAATTGGTTTATTTCGTTAGCAAACATGTAACTACAATAAAGTTCTTTCCATCGATCAATTTCTCACTTTCACATTTAAAATATTTCATGAGGTTAACTGTGCACAAGTTCAGCAAGCTTGTTTGCTTTGTGGCCCCTTTAAATACAAGACAAGCATACGATCTACGTCAGAGCGGCCGAGCGGCCACGAATCTTTCTACAGCGTTGCTGGCAGGGCGGCCAGGGCGAATTTTGACGCTCTCGCCGCCTGCGGTGTGAACGCACAGTAAGAATGCATAGAACACCAGCAACCATATAGCAATACACTAGTATCATGGTGGCTAGTTTTGCATGGGCAAGCATATTCTGGTAACTAACCAGAACACTCTAGCAACTGCATAGCAATGCCATAAGTATGCACAGAACACCATGGCAATGAATATAGCAACACCTTAAGAATGCATAGAACATCATAGTAACCGCATAGCAACACCCTAACATGGGGCAAGTTTTGCATGGACAAACACACCCTGGTAACTACCCAGAACACCCTAGCAACTGCATAGCAACACCCTAAGCATGCATAGAAAACCACAGCAACCACACAGCAATGCCCTAAGAACACATAGAACACCATAGCAAACATATAGCAATGCCCTAGCATCATAGTGGTGAGTATTGTATGGACAAACACGCCCTGGTAACTACCCAGAAATCCCTGGCAACTACATAGCAATGCTGTATGAACACATAGAACACCATAGAATCATGTTGGTGAGTTTTGCACAGGCAAGCACTTCCTGGAACACCCTAGCAACTGCATAGCAACACCCTGGCAACCACTCGCAGCACTCAGCGAGTTTTACACAGGCAACCACCACTCTAGTGAGTTGTGCTCTCAGCATTTCCTATAGTCACTTTATCCATGATTTATGTTCTCTTGTTGCAAAGAGGAATGAAATCGTATGTGAAAACTCGTGAGAAATAAGCAATCTCTTATTCTGTCCTCAGAGAAGCGCCGGGCTGCGGTCCAGGAGAGTGAGTCTCTGTCTAGACACACAGGTGCAGATCTCTGCTGTGTCACAGCGAGCGCAGCTTCAGCGGGACACACCCTGTCCCACACTGACTTCAGCGCGCACAAACCCAAGCTAAAGCTGCGGCCAGAAACTGTATTTCAGAAACAGACACGCATTTGCCTGCCAGATCACGGCTCCACAAATCCAAACACACTACAGCTGAGATACACAAGGTACTGAGGCCTTATTTCACAAGGGCAAATGAGTGTGAAGTTTAATACTTACAATTAGGGGTTTGTTCAAATCCGTAACCAATAAATGTGATGATTTACCACCAAATATGAAGTGAAAATATTTATATTTATGCAGTACGTCATAGAATAATCTGAGTGAAACATATCACATTATTATTTAATATATTCATTTTGTTTCTGTAGTTAAAGATTTTAAATAAAATATTTTTGAGATGACATTACTTGGTTTATTCATCACACAATACTAGTGTTATTTTAGTATTATTTATGTACCATTATAGTATTCATTAATATTTTTAATTAGCTTTTATTTTTGTATGTTCAGTTTTTATTTATTTTTATGTTTTAGCAATTTTGTAATGTGCGTTTGTTATTTAAAAAAATACAAAAAAAATCATTTTAGCTTTTATTTCTGTTTGTTTCAGTTTTACATTTAAGTGATTTTACTACTACCACAAACCTATTTTCAGTTAAATTTCAATGTTAAACTTTTATATTTATATGTTTATATTTTTACATTATTATAGTCGTTTATCTAATTTATTTTAATATTTTATAGTGTTAAATTATTTAATTTTATGTTTTTTATTTTAATATTTTATATTATTTTAATATTTTATAATATTTTACATTTGTATTTTATTTTATTTAATCTTTATTTCAATTTTAAAACAAATTAACAAAAGTGAAGTTTTAATTTTAGTTAACATTGTTTTAATATTTTATATTATTTTAATATTTTATTTTATATTTTACATTTCAGCTAATATTTATATTTGATTTTATTTCAGCTTTATTTCAATTTGAAAACAAATGAACAAAAATTAATAGTTTTAATTAATATTTTATTTTAATATTTTAGATTTTTATATTATTTTAATGTTTTATAATATTGTATAATATATTTCATCTAATATCTATATTTTATTTCAGATTTATTTCAATTTTAAAAATTAACAAAACCTTTTTAATAGTTTTAATATAACAACACTGCACTGGAGATGTTAGATCAAGTTGAGTGAATTGCATTATGAAATGCATTATCTCTCACACAGCGTGCTTTGGTTGTATAATGCATTTTTACATATGTAGTAATTCATCTAGATATTCTATTCCCACAGTACTGTTGCAAAAATAGTAGTATTGTAGCATGCCATTCTGGGTATCTGCATGCAGGGCGGGTGACATGAGAGGAGAACGTTCCTTCTCTCTCTCGATGAGACACTTTTGTTTTCTTCACTTTGGTTTGTGTGTTTGAACAAGTGCCCTCCTCTGGTCAGACAAAAGCGCCTTGTTAAGCAAAACCTCTGCTAACTTTTATGGATGATGCGGTCTCGGTGCTATTTGCAAACGCTCAAACAAATTAGAATAACAGCTGTGTGATGCGGGCGCTTTTCGCTCAGATTCTTCATGGCCACACAGTGTTTCAAAATGATATCCTTCAATGCAGCTCTTTTTCTGCGGCCTGCAGGCGAGGTTATATTGAGATAACTGGTGACCTGCTGCGTCAGCACTAGTGATATGACAGCTGAAGATCAACAGGCATGTGCGTTTTTCAGTTAATCAAAAGTGAACACTGCAAAAAATATTTTTTTCCATCAGTATTTTTGACTAATTTTGCTGTGTAAATGTTCGAAACATTCGTAAATCAAGATGCAATTATGTGAGATGCAAAATGACTTAAGATATTAAGTCTTGTTTCCAAAAAAACTATCAAAATAAAGTGAGTTTATGCCTAAAACAATAAAAAATATCTGCCAATGGGGTCAGAAAGAGAAACTTAATTCAAAGAGAGAAAGCAAGTTTTGTTTTCTTACTCTATACACTCTGAAAAATAAAGGTGCTTAAAAGGTTCTTCACAGCGATGCCATAGAAGAACCATTTTTGGTTCCACAAAGAACCATTCAGTCAAAGGTTCTTTAAAGAACCATCTCTTTCTTACCTTTTTATAATCTGGTTCTTCAGATGTTAAAGGTTCTTTTTGGAACCAATTAGACAAAAAAAAGGTTCTTCTATGGCATCGTGAAGCACCTTTATTTTTAAGAGTGTAGGAAGATATTTGTTCTTGTTTAAAGCAAAAACTCAATTTTTATATATTTTTCATAAAACAAGACTTAATATCTTAAGCAGTTTTACTTCTCAAGTAAATGTCATGATTTAAGAATGTTTAAATGTTTGCATTGAAAAACAAGTCGAAAATACTCATTCATTTATTGCAGATTTCAGAATGAATTAATGAAAATATATTTGAAGCCACATTTGAAAATGTTTAAATGTCATTGCATTTAATAACAAAGCATCAAAGCAAGATGCAAAAATGGCATCATTTGCATGCTTTTGGATGCACAAGTTACACTTAAAATGTATAAATATCATTGCATTGGATAGCAAAGCAAGAGATGGCATCATTTGCATGTATATGCAATTGACTATAAATTATTTATCTAATGCAAAAACATTTGGAGCCACTGTACTTTTATTATCTAAGTATCTAGGTTGCACGCAAACAATGCAAATCCTCTCATAAAGGGTAGGTTTTGTTTGATTTCAGCAGGAGCTCACTTCCCCTTTCTGGCCCCTGCACACAAGTAGGCGACTCAAACAAAGTGTTAGGTGCTAATGAACAGACCCTGACAAAGTTTGTTTTCCTGTGGAGAGTCAATGCATATAATGGCTTCATTCAGGTCCTGTGGTTCAGCCATGGAAAGAGCTAGTAAAGAAATCCCATGCCTTGTGAGTGACCTTTCTGAACCTCTCACAAACCTGTTTGCCTTTCGGGCCCCGTGGAGGGAGAATGCATATTCATGAGAAACTGGCTGCAGTGAAGCGGTTCACAGTACTGTAAGCAAAGAGAGAAACGCAAATGACAAGTACAATATGGGGAAATCTTTTTTTGGTTTGCATGTGCATGCAAGAAAAAGAGCATTAACATAAATCATAAAGTAATTTTTTATGGTTGTTTCTTTTAGTGGAAATATATTACTGCGTGACAAATGCTCTGGCATTAATTAAATGGTTAGCTCACTCAAAAGTCATATTTTTATTAGCGTATGCATCTTTGTGTGGAAAACAGCTGCGACATGACAATGAGTAAACAATGGCAAAATGTTCATTTTATATACTATTATAGTCTTTAATAATAGTTTTAATAATAATTAGGTTTTCTTTAATGGAAGCCTTTTTCTACCACAGGATAAAAAACATAAAAAAGTTTATTATGTTTTTATAGTTTATAAAGTCAATACTTTTTTCTCGTAATTCTGAGTTTTTTCGTCACCATGGAATAAAAAAAATAAAAAGGTAACTGACTTTTTATGTTGAAATTCTGACCTTTTTCTCGCAATTGAAATTTTCTATTTTACAATTCAGACTTTTCTTCTCAGAATTGCTAGTTTACTGTATATCTTAAAATTCTGAATTTAAATCTCACAAATCTGAATATTTATTTATTTGTTTGTTTATTTATTTTGCGTAAATGGGCTTCCATATTTTATATTATCCATTTTAATTTTAGTTAATGTTCTAGTAATTTTATTGTGTGTTTTTGTCATTTTTATTAGTTTTATTTTTTAAAAAGTTTATTTATGTATGCATGCTTGTTTGTTTTGTTTGTTTTATTTTAATCGAGTTTTGGAAATGAGCTTCTATATATTTATTTTTATATTTTCCAATAATAAAATACGTTTAAGGTTCAATATTTTATTTCAAGTAACAAAAATGTTTTTTTTTGTTGTTTTTTTTTAGTTAAAGTTTTAGTTTTTAGTGTAATAACCCTGGTTCATGTTTAGGTGTAATATGCCATTAAAAATCCTCTTCGTTTTGTTCCCAGTGTCCGGACAGTGAAGAAAACTGGAAGAGTCACAAAACCGGTTTGGGTTACTAAACATTGCCTGCTTCCAGTAAACAGGAAGGATTACTGCTGTCAGGCACGGTACGTCTGTACAAACCACACACTTTTGATGCATTTATTCAAACTTTTACATGAATGACTTACACAAATGTTTTATTCATGATGCTAAATCTGTCGTGCCCAAATCCTCTGGGTTCATTTGAATTACACAAGTCGGTCCAGTCACTGGCACACATGAAATCTCCCAGCATGCAACAGTTCTGCTCATTAGATCCTTGAAATGAGTTCAGATCTTCTCAGAAGGGATCTGTTGACTTCCTTTAGTGAGCGACAGCCTGCCAGAAGACAACATACAGAAAAAAAAAAATCTAATCCAGAACAGTCCCCCTAGTTGATCTGAATATTTGTAACTTTTTTATATTTTATTTTAAAATATTTTTTAAATGTATAGTTCAATATAGTTTCTCCTTATTGTAATTCTTTTTTGTTATAAAATAAATACGTTTGTTTTACTTTAAATCAATTCAAATAACAAACTAACTAAGATTATTTTATTTTATTTTATTATTCTCACCACCCATGCACATACTAATGCTCAAACCAAACTACCTGTAAGCACCAATGCAGTGTGATCTGAATTTATGTAACTTTTTCATATATAGTATTTTTAAATATTTTTATATGGTATTTTATGTTGTTCATTACTGTTTCTAATTTTATTGTAAATAAATACCTTTGCTTTAATTCAAATATTAACAAATATTTTATTTAATTTTATTTTGTTTTGTTTCATTATTTTTTTCTTTTTTCAAAACTACCTGTAAGCACCAATACAAATACTGTACCTGTCAGCGCCAATGCAAGGTGAAGTTCCTCGCGCAGTATTTGGAGAACATTGCTGACTCCTTTGTCACCCTGAAGACAGAAAGTTTGATGTCCGGTTAGACATTAAGAACTAACACGCATGTCCAGTAATTCAGTATTTACTGTGTCTCACCTCACAGGCGAGCGCCCACAGGACGGGTCTCCCTACAAACACTGCCTTTGCTCCCAGAGCCAGAGCCTTCAGCACATCTGTGCCCTTACGAATACCTCCGTCCATGAAGACATCCACCTTTCCTTCTACAGCCTCCACAACCTCAGGCAGAGCGTCAATCTGCACTGACATACTCCATCACATTACTGTAAGTTATTGCTCAAAGATTGCCCTGCATTCTCAGTTATACACTAGTTTGGTGTATTTACGATTTTTAATATTTTGAAAGATATAGTAAAATGTCAAATTACTATATGCTGCTTCATATTTTTGTGAAAACTATGATAAACTACCATTCAGAAATGTGGGGTAAGGATGCTTTCAATTGATTAAATATATATATAATGTTACAAAAGATTTCTGTTTCAAATGAATGCTGTTCTTTTGAACTTTTTATTCATCAAAGAATCATGGAAAAAAAATCTCACAGTTTTCACAATATTTCTGATTATAATCAGAAAAGTTTCTTGAGCAGCAAATCAGCATATTAGAATGATTTCTGAAGGATCATGTGACACTGAAGACTGGAGTAATGATGCAGAAATCAACAGATATTCACATAGAAAACAGCTATTTTTAAAGGTAAAAGTATTTCACAATATTACTGCTTTTACTGTATTTTTGATCAAATAAATGCAGCCTTGGTGAGCAGAAAATGCTTCTTTCAAAAACATTAAAAATATGAATTATTCCAAACTAATGTATTTTCAATATCAAAACTTTGTCTTATGCTTTTTGTCTTACAGTATATTGTATCACCAAAACTGGTTATCACCGAAAGTTCTAGAAGGATAGAGTTTCAATAAATCATCATCATCACTAATTATAGATCATAACATAAAACGCAAGTTTTGGAAGACCTGGAGCAGATACACCATCTCTGTATCTATATTCAGAACGCTCTTCACGCTCAGTTGATGTTCTTCAGTTTTGGAGACCACTATGCACTCATAAAACTTGAGGTTGCATCCAAACCTTTGTTTGGCGTCCACTTCGGTAAACCAGAGACTGCATTTCACACTATCAAAGATGCAATTTACAGGCCGCAGAGAATAGTATGCAAAGAGGACTTGTGGGTTGGAGGTCTCTGGAGAACAATAATGCCACATTTCTTCAACAGACACTTACGGTGGCTGGAACTCCATCAAGCTGTCTTGCTCCGTGGTTTGACACAAGTATTGCATCCACTCCATACTTCAGCGCTTCTTTGGCATCTTCAGCTAAAATGGTGAGATTCACCATGAGCAGAACATTAATTACTGCGGTTCTTCTGAAGCAGTTTTGCATTTTCTCATTCTACAATTTGGAGCCAAAATCTTTTGCATGGAGGAAACTATGTTACATTGCAATTATGGTATGCAAAGCTGTCTTTATCTGGATTTAAATGAAGAGTTCATGCAAAAATGACAATTTGCTGAAAATGTGCTCACCCTCAGGCCATCCAAGATGTAGATGAGTTTGTTTCTTCATCAGATTTGGAGAAATGTAGCATTTCATCACTTGCTTACCAATGGATCCTCTGCAGTGAATGGGTGCCGTCAGAATGAGAGTCCAAACAGCTGATAAAAACATCACAATAATCCACATCACTCCAGTCCATCAGTTAACATCTTGAGAAGACAAAAGCTGTATGTTTGTAAGAAACAAATCCTTCATTAAGACATTTTTAACTTCAACAATCTGAGTTGGTAATCCAAAATAACGCTTCCTCCAGTGAAAAAGTCCATCTCCTGTTGTCTCTCACATCAAAATCCAGCCACATATTTGTTTAGAGCTGTTTTTGGCTTGTAAACGGTGCTTGATCTGTGCAGATTTCTCTCCTGATTCAGATGAGACAACTTTTTTCACTGGAGGAAGTGTTATTATGGATTATGGACTTGTATTTTAGCAACGGTTTGAAGTATTATACACCTTAATGATGGATTTGTTTCTTACAAACACGCAGCTTTTGTCTTCTCAAGATGTTAACTGATGGACTGGAATGGTGTGGATTACTTGTGGATTATTGTGATGTTTTTATCAGCTGTTTGGACTCTCATTCTGACGGCACCCATTCACTGCAGAGGATCCATTGCTGAGACAGTGATGAAATGCTACATTTCTCCAAATCTGATGAAGAAACAAACTCAACTACATCTTGGATGGCCTGAGGGTGAGTAAACTGTAAGCAGATTTTCATTTTTGGGTGAACTATTCCTTTAAAACTTTTATTCAAGCATTTCTGTTGCTATTGCATTTACTCATTTAGGAAACTATTGCTCAAAATAGCATCATGATGCCGAATTTTGCACAGGAAAGCAACTTCAGAAAAGGTGAAAAATTAGCTTTACATAGTGTATTTTAATTTCTCCAAGTCTGTTCTGTTCGGAAAAATCCCGAAAATGATTAAATGTCTTTTTCCTTTCAGCCGAGGCCAACAGGAAAGGATGCACTTTTCAAGGAAAATTATGTTCCACACATGAGCTAAAATAACTAATGGTGTTCCCCGATTACTTTTCCCCTCCTCAACATACATTTCTGAGTTTGTCAGGAACACATTTAAATCCTTTGGTCTGCGCTGAAATGAAAAGATTTTGTGTGTGTGTGTTGACTCTTTTATTTTCCAGAGCCAAAGAGAAGATAAAAGTTTATCTGAAGACACAATAACAGCAGTAAAGCTTCTAGACGTTTCTGAGATAACCTCAGCGCTCACAGACTGACTGCTTTTTCCTCCCGGGAGATAAATGACACATTATCTTTAATTAGCGGCCCCTCGCTGACAGACGGGGTCGACCGGCCGCTTTGTTTTGATTAGATTATGCAAATAGGTCGTTCTGTATCAGTGACGGTGAGCATCCCACACTCTTAAGCATAAAGGTTTCATTTGGAACCAAAGAGTCAGAACTTTAATTCTGTCGTCCTTTAGGAAAAATCTGTACCGTTCCATTAATTAAGAATCCATGAATTAATAATCTGATCTTAAAAACCTATAACGCAACATCAAGAATGTTATTAATCTCCATAAAACCTTTATTTTTAAGGGTGCAGGCAAGAGAGGCGGTTCGAGAGAGAGAAGACATTACGTACGACTTGATGCAATCCAAAGTGGACCTTCATGGCTTTATTTCATGTCTGTTGGCTTTGAGGTCAGCTAGTGTAAGTTTTCAATTTTTAAATATGTAATAGTTGCATAGCATGCATTTATCTGGCCACTTTTTGCAGGCAGAACAGATTTGTCCTTGATATCCCACAATCCTATGTGTGCAAGTTTGGAATTTGATGGAAAGAATCGAAATGATGTCTGATGAAGTGGTTTAAAGATGTAAATTTATTCATACACATCTCTTAATTCAACTTATTTTTTACTTTATTTTATTATTATACTTTTATTTTATTAATGTTGTTTTTAATATTTTTTGTTATTTCATATTGTTTTTTTTATTTTATATTTGTTATATTTTCACTTTATTTTATTTTATATTTTATTTTATGCGTTTTATAGTTAATCATATTTACTTTATTGTATATACTTTGTTATGGATGTTTGTTATTTATCTATTTTCCCCCCTTTATCTAACTTTATAAAGTGACCTTGGGTTTTGGAAATACAAACAAACAAACAAATAAATAATTTTATTTATTATTTTATTTTATTTTATAATACACATAGCCACTAAATCTTTATTTGATTGTCTCTAAAGCTGACTTTAATTTGTTTTAGATCTTTAGACGTGATTTTTTTTTTTTTTTGGTGCATTGGACGTCTGGACAGCTTTCAGACAACATGTGAGTGTAATATTGTATTTTTTTTTTATTTACAAATGTTTTATTTATTTAATTAAAATACTTTAATAAAATTAAAAATATATTTTATTTTTATTGCATTGCATTGCATTGCCACTAAATCTTTGTTTGGTTATCTCTGATGTTATGGCACATTTGAAGCCTGTCTGAATCCTGTGAAGTCACAGCTTTCGGACACAAGCACACATGACACGACAGCTCCTCCAATCCCCAAACACGGCAGGATAGCTCACCTGTCAAAACCCCTTTGACCACCACAGGCAGCGAGGTCATTCTCTTCAGCCAGGCGATGTCGTCCCACTTCACCGTGGCATCTATGGCCTGAGTTACATACACCGCCAGGCCGCTGTCCTCCCCGTAACCCTCTTTTGAGGAGAAGGCTAAATCAGGGGTCTCGAAATTGGCCATCCTGGGGAAAAAAAATCGAGAGTGCAAAATGGAATTAGTCCTGCGAGTGTTGTTTTTGGTCAGCGTATTAAAACCGAGCCGGGGTTTTATCCAAACAGCAGAGCTCGCGCTCAATGGCACCTTGTTGCCGCTACTGCGCTTTGATTTGTGGGGCCGAGCGAAAGTCTCCGGGAGGGTTGAGATGAAGTTCATGTTGTGTCACTGCTGATGGAAACGGAGGCAGTAGTGCTGAAATATACGGTGGGGCCGTGATGCTTTTTTGTATTTCTAATTGCTGTAATTCACCTCGTGGGATCCGGAGCAGGAAGGCTTTACTTTCATGAGGGCATTTTTATAGCAGGCCGCTGTTGGCATATCTGTAGAACTGCTGATATCTGAATGTTTCCCCACATAAAAAGCACAATGTAGCAAGTGTTGACGGAGCTGAAGCGGCGAGTATGAATCCCCACGAGCGGCGTGATCTACTGTACGAGAGAGATTTCTGTTTCCATAAATACATAAAGCTCTTCAGTGAGCGCTTCGGTTTTCAAGGGACGACAAATCTGTAAAATAATTAAACCTGTAAAATAAAGAAACCTCACGAGAATTGTAAAAGGAGTTAATATGATCAGATTTTCTTTATAGTTCTTGTGAGGTTTCTTTATCATGCATTAAATCTTAACTGTAATGTTTACAATGCAGCATCTGTTTGACTAGAAAGATGTAAATGAAGTTGCTGCTTTATTGTAGATATTGCAATTTGTATGCCTTTATAGTATTACAATTAAGTATTAAAGCAGCTAGAGTCTGTTAGCACATTATGTGGTTGCTATGGTGTTGCTATGCAGTTGCCAGGGCATTGTTATGTGGTTTATAAGCATTCTGAGTTGTTGTTAGAATGTTATGTGGTTGCTAAGCTGTTGCTACGCAGTTACCAGGGTGCTCTTAGTGGTTGCCAGGGACTTGATATGCAGTTGCTAAGGTGAGTAAAGTTGTAGATCTAACAATATAATTTATAAATGCATGACAGGGCATTTGCTAGGGAGATTTACATGGTTGCTAGGGTGTTGCTATGTGTTTTCTAAGCATTCTGAGGCACCGTTAGAATGTTATGAGCATGTTCTGAATGGTTGCCAGGGTGTTGCTATGTGGTTTGTAAATGTTCTGAGTTGCTGTTAACGCATTGTGGTTGCTACGGTGTTACTGTGCAGCTGCCAGGGTGTTGCTATGTGGTTTGTAAGTGTTCTCAATCACTATTAGTGCACTTTGTGGTTACTAAGGTGCTGTTTAGGGGATGAGTTGTAAAAAATATGTCACATGATTCTGTAAAAATTGCAATGAAATCACCTCTTTTTGGTAGATAAATATATACATGATAAATATGTAAATTTTTCCACATGCTCCGATGTTGTCAGTAATTCAAAGTCATAGAAAACTTCGAGAATGGCAGAAACAGCGACAGTGTGACAACATAATAACATGTCCTGCCAGTCATATGCTGCTGCTGAAGTTTGCACTGAAATCAGCGTATAATCAGATCATTCTGTGTATATTCTGATTTCAGATCAGATGATCAATTCACAGTGTTTGTGAGTTTACAAACGCAGTCAGCGATGTCTGTAAAGCATGCTGCTGGCACACACACACGTCACGTATGGTTGTCTCAGCGTTTACCTCAAATGAGAGGGCAGCTTAAATCGGTTGCGCACGTCATCACGTCGCCTGCCAAGATAAGGTGTGTCCACTGTGACAAAGATACCCTTATACCCGGCCTCCTCGGCCCTCCTGACCAGAGACTGAGTCAGCGCTCGGTCTTTATAAATGTACAGCTGCATCCAGCGCACGGCCCCAGGTGCGGCCTCCGCTACTTCCTCGATGGTGGAGGTGGCCCATGAGCTCAGCATCATCCCCGTGTCACAGGACAGGCAGGCTGTGGACGGGAAGAGACCGGAGGAGACGTCAGAACAGCAGGGTGATTGTCATAAGGGTGCTGTGGCTTACAAGACACTGAGTGGCCTTGGGTTCGAATCTTCAAACAGCGCTGATCTGTTAACTGTCATCTAAAGTGTGAAGGGTCTGCTCCGTGATAATAGATCCCTCACAAAGTGCCATGCTAACAAGTTTCTGCCTAAACACTATATATAGTTTCTAGAATAAAACTGTGGTAGTTTGATATACACTACTACTGACAGTAGTACAACATTATGAAGTCAATTTCAGCCACAAAATAAAAAAAGAATTTGAAATATGACATAAATTGAAAATATGAGAATAAAAAGTCAAAATTATATTACTTAGTATGTCATAATTTAGATTTTTTTAATCTCATAATTTAGACATTTTATCTCATTATGACTGGTGTCATCATATAAACTTTTTATCTCATAATTGACTTGGCATGTCGTAATTTCAGCTTTATCTTGTAATTATGATTTTTTTGTCTTCATATTAACTTTTTATCTCATAATTATGACAATAATATAATCTCAACTTTTTTATCAATTGACTTAATATTTCAACTTCTCATAATTCTTCATAACTTAGTATGTCATAATTATGACTTTTTTTTAGGTCATAATTTCAACTTTTATCTCATATATATTTTTATTTCATAATTATGACTTAGAGTGTTATAATTCTGATTTATCTCATGACTTTGTGTGTCATCACTGACATTTTATGTAATATTTCCAACTAGAAATAAAGAAACATTTTTCTTTTTCTACTTTAAATGTCATAATTTTATGTCAAACTTTTATCTCATAATTATGACTTTGCCTTTTTATCATATTTATGACTCCTCTTTTTGGCTTTTATAATTTTTTATTTCATGATTATGACTTAATATAATATGACAATTATGTTTCATAAGTGTCATAATTTCACATTTTAATCTCATAATTGACTATGACATCATTTCAGCTTTTAATTATGACTTATGCAAAATTTTGGGCTTTTTCTTTTATAATTATGACAGTATGTCATAATTTTAACTTTTAATCTTATAATAATATTTTTTCTTATGTGGCAGAAATGGACTTCCATACTATAGCCACACTGAAACTATAGTATTAGCTCATACTATGGTAGCCATGATCCATTTTTATAAGGGTAATTTGAGTGTGATTGGGCAGGAGATGCTGTAGTATGTAGGAAAGACTAATGGTGCCACCATGTGGTCAGTTACAGTAATTGCAGTCACTGTGAAGCTTGTAGCTCCAGAGTAAGTTACTGGTGTCTGACCTCTCGCAGTGGCCGTCTCGCCGTCAGGATGAGCCATTCTCTGCATAGCAGTAGCTGCCACACAGATGGGCATACTGACTCTCTGGCCCAGAACTGTGGTGGACATGTCCACTGAAGACACGTCCCTGAGCACACGAGGGTAAATGTACCACCTACAGGACACAGCAGAGTCACAACTCATATTTTAGAAATAACAACTTTATAATAATTGAATATAGATGCAGCTGGGGCTAGTTGTCAATTTTTATAGAGAATGGGTGGGTTTATTTATAAATTGATTATAGTCCATTTTTTTTTTTAGACATAAACCTTAAAGTCTTGACTAAAAGAGACCTCAACTACAGCGGGGCATGTTGTCCCATTATAAGGGTTATGAAAACCTGTTGATACATGAAATATAGTCTAAAGTTAAATGTTATATTTCTTAAAAAAAACTTCTAAAAATCCTAGAAAAATTAAATGTATATTTTGATGGTCTTGGCTCATTAATTTGCAAAGTTTGGTTTCAATACAAAAAAAAAAAAATCAACATTTGCATTTGTAAAGGTATTTTTAGCTAAATATATTCAATAAAACAATTAAGAAATGCAACTAGCTACTGTTTGTAGAAACCATGTTTATAAATAGATGAAATGTTTATGTTTGTTTTTTCCTGTAGTATATGACTTCACCCCTGACGGTCACTCAGTTTTGTGTTAATATTTGCGTTGATTTCGTGACTCGTCGAGTCGTCTGACCACAGCTCACAACACTAACTTTCACAATGCGTGTCTGTAACCTGGAAGGGCGTCTTGTTTGCACATTTTATAAATATGCATATATGACTAATATATATGTATGAGTAATAGAGTGGCATTATTCATCTGGACAGAGCCTCTGCTGACACTGCTGTAAGGCCATGTTTAGGTCTCTAGGGTCCGTCTGCCCACCCACACAAACGCTCCAGGCCAAGATAAACACACATAATTATAACTGACCCCACACAACCCAGAGAGACTGTCTAAAATTAGGCCAAAACATTCAGAAGTGTAATTCTTGTAAACGTTGTGACAGACTGACTCAAACTATTACAGACTGACTCGTGCTGTTTACTTCATGACTTGAAAGCAGTTTGCCACAGTTCTGTGTTATTAACTGTTTGCTGTTGTTTTTAACATTGTTTCATTTTTCTTACTGAATTTTGATGATTCTGAATAGGGTTTATAGACAATTATAGTTCATATTTCAAGATATTTATATTTAGAAAATGTGTTCTTCACAAATCACTAAAATAATTTGATTGAACAGCAGATTTTCATTGTGAGTACATTCCCCCATATTGCGTGACAACATGCCCCATTGTGTGTGTTCAGTTAACTGTGTGTGTGTGTAATAACAGTAGTTTTAACAGTAGTAAATAGTTTTTTTAAAGTTTCATGTTGACTTTTCATGTGATAACTTAATGACTTCATGAATTCATAATTTCAACTTGATCTCAATCACAGTATGACTTACTATGTCATTATTTTGACTTTATGTCATACAGTACTTTAAACTTTTGTAGTAGTTTCAATAGTCATAATTATGACTTTTTATCTCATCATTATGGCTTAGTATGTCAATTTCAACTTTTTGTCATAATTTTTTCTTTGTTGTAATTTAAACTTTTGTCTCATTTTTATCTATTTATTTCAGTTATGACTTAGCATGTCATGATTTTGACTTTTTATCTCATAATTATGACTGTCATAATTTTAACTTTTTGTCATTAATGACTTTGTCAGTTTTGACTTTTACATAATTTTTATCACTTATCTCATAATTATAAAATAGTATTTCATAATTTTGACATTTTGTCAGTTTCAACCTTGATCTCATTCTTATCTCTATTGTCTCATATTTATGACTTAGTATGTCATAATTTTGACTTTTTATCTCATATTTTCTGAGTTTGTAATCATTTGAACTTTTTATGTCATAATTTCAACCATGATCTCATTTCTATCTCCTTTATCTCATAATTATTACTTAGTATGTATTGTTTATTTTTAAGAATAATTTTGGCTTTTTATCTTATCATTTTCAGCGATAAATTCTTTAATTCTAAATAATAACATTTTTAAAAATGAATGCTTTAAAGTTCATAAATTGTCCCTTGAATGTGACAACTAGCCCCAGCCTCAAATATAAGATTTCTTAGTTGCTCTCAGATAATACTTGGTTCTTTTTTAACTGTCATTATTCATATAGCAGACACTTTTCTGACCCGATCAGCTGAGAATATGTCTGTCTTACGTCTGGAGAAACGTGTGCGTGCGTGTTTTGCTCAAGGGCTCAATGATTCAGATCATCTGGGCTTTGAACCTTCAACCCTTGGGTTACAAGGCCAGATCTTTAACTACAAGTAACACCACTAATTTTGGATGGTTATAAACATCATAGAGTTCTTAATATATAAATTAGCAGTTTGATAGCACATAAGGTCAGATGCAGGAGTTGTAATTGAACTAATTCTCTTCAGTATAGGATTCAGGTTGATCTTGAGATTTCTCTGTCATAAAAGCTTGTCAGATCACATGCTGTTCATATGATGAAGAACGGTCACATACCTGGAGAACGCTGCTACATTATCACGCAGAGTTTGCTGCTCGTCTGCTCCTGAGAAATAATAATCAAACACTGACTTTGGTAGAAGTGTCTGAGCCTGACGCTCATAATCACTGACACACACCAGCGAGTCTGACATGTTTCCACTGATGAGACAGCTGGAGTTCACCAGGATCAGAGCCACTGATCAAATATTAACTCTCAAGTTAACTTTCTGCTCATGTTTATACAGCTATAGGGGCTTCTCCTCAAAAATATGTGAACAACAAATATGTACACAACATCCTTGCATCAATACCATCTGTGCGTAAAGGTCAAATAAAGAGGTTTATATTAAAATTACTCAGGGAATTATACAGGGAATTAGCAAATGCATGACAGAAACATGCAACAACAATGTGTACTTGTGTCAAAAGAGAAAAAAGAAATTACATTTTTCATAAAGAAAATTATTAATTTATAATATTATTGTGACATTATTTTCTTGACAATAAAGCACATTTTGACCCCAAATTTTCATTAAGGTAATGCATCAGAATGTTTTACTTTTGAATTTGTTTGTATTTATTGTTTGTGTTAATTATTCTCAAAGGTAATTCTCATGCATCCAGATGTTTGTTTAAATCAGCAAAAAATAATAATAATAATAATATATATATATATATATATATATATATATATATATATTGAAGTGTTTACTGACTTAATTGATATGAAATTTCCTGATCGATCCTCTAGTAGCAGGAAGAAACGTGCAAACAAAATAGAAATGGATTTTAACAGTCTTATAACTCAAGGACTCCAGCGTGACCGAGACAAGGAGGCGAAGAACAGGGGCGGATTGGCCATCTGACAATTCTGGCAAATGCCAGAGGGGCCGGGCCATTTTGTTTAATGTGGGTTTTTAAAAAATATATAAATTTGTTTTTACGGGTCAATAGGACGGGTTTTTATCGCTTGCACAATTTCTCTATGGTTATAATAATATTAATAATAATACATTTTAAGCATTTGGCCCAGTCGACACCGGCCGCCTAGCCCGAGATGGGCCCGAGACGCGGCGGACAGCGTTGGGCCGACCGAACCCTTCAGATAAAATCAAGCATGTCTTCAGAGAGAGTGCAACACGAGCTAATTCTCAGTTCAAGCTAGATAATGGATCGTAAAAAGGCAGTGCAGAAAAACTTTGAGGAAGCAAAAAAAGCAACAACAAAAAAGACGCTGCTAAATGCGTAAAATGAACCGAACTCTTTTCAAAAGGTTTAAACTCGGCTGCTGTGGAGACAGTAACGTTAGTGCCGCAGAGGTAAGAAGAAAACAGAAAATACAGCTAGCACAAGTCATTTTCACACTACTTCTGGTACATTTTAGTGTTTTTTTTAATTTTTTGACAGTAGCCTACATTGTATTAAACAGTTGTAAGCTGAGGAAGAACCCCAGTATATCTTAAAGGAGTGTCTATTTACACTAAGTGCCCGTCTTGATGGCAGAGGCTATTTACACTAACTCCACCCACTACATTACAAAAGACTGTTAATCGTCATCAGCTCCAGTGGTGCAGATGGTAAAGTGTGTGCCGTACTCATTTTGACTCGATCGACACGGGTTCGAATCCGCCTATTGGCGAACTTTTTTTGTCCCTTTTCAAATTTCAAATCACATCAGAAAAGCATTTATTTTCAATAAAAATGAAGGATTTAACCAAAAAGTTGAAAATAAAGTATCGGGTAGTGTTAGAGTAGGTGTAGGGAGGGCTTTATTGTCCCAATGGGTGGCATCCATTTAATAATTTGAATTAAAATAAAATTTACACTCAATAAGTTATTATTGCATACTGTTTTATAATGTACTACAATACTGGGGTGCAGATAACTGCCACTATTTGCAATAAGTAGTATAAATAGCAGAAAATCCTGCTATTTTAACAGTGTAAATAGAATTGCTATTTGCACTTAGTGTAAATAGCATCTATCGCTAAGAAAATATGCTATTTGCATATATATTGCTATTTACACAGTGCAAATTTTAAAAACAGTTAAAATGTCATTGCTTTGTGATAATTGGTTGCAAGTGTTAACAAGCCTGTTACTGAATTGCATGACTGAAATATCAGCAGATAAAGAGGGATTTAGGGTAAACACTGATGTAGGCTACTTGCTAAATATTCTAACACATCAAAAACATATAGCAATAGCCATAGTACTATAGACATTTGTAGTGAACACACACAAATGCACATGCAGCAATACTAGCAACACTTCAGCATACTTTAATTCACAAATAATTGTATATTATAAAGGATTTACTGCTGCTACTATTTATAGTTTTTGATATATATTCTATTTCCTTTTGTGCTATTATTACTTGTTTGTATTCATGTGTATTCCAATGTTGAGAGCAGTCAGTGAGAAAATATTTTGCTGTAATGTTTACATCCTATACGGTGTTCATTAACTAGGATGTTGCTGGAATCAGTACAGCCAGAGACCCTGGTCTTCCAATACCAGTGCTGTGAGGAAGGATGCTACGGTAGGCCTAGCAGAGACAGGGAGGAGTGTGGTAGAGGTAGAAAAAACCCAACAGACAGACAGTGACAACAAAGAACAACATACTGTAGTAGAGAATGACAGTAACAACAGACAAGCACACAGACACAACATCCTCAGATTCTTTTTCTTTTGTTTTTACTGCATGTGTAAATTTGTTATAAACGTGTGCTCTTTAAAAATTAGTAAGCATTGTTTGCCAGACACATACATTAAATGTTTAAATATCTGTTACATATTCGGTACTGCTTATATTATTTCACCATCTGTACACAAATGTAAGTGAATGCGCGTGTCTGTGAGTGGGGTTGTGTGGGTGTGGTAATGTGGGCCGGTGTGGCTACAGTGCCAGGGCTGAATTTTTGTCCCAGTCCGCCCCTGGCCAAGAAGCAGGAGAAGAAGGAACGCTGCAAGCGAGCCCAGGAGGCAGCTGGAGGACCAAAAGATCTTCTTTAAAATGAGGGCAATTTTGAAGTTAATGAGGAAACAGGAATTAATGTTTAAAAGAATAACGAAACTGATGAGAGAGATTATTGATTTGCATGATTTTTCTGTTGATTTACAAATGTTAACAGGTGATTTAGGAGCAATGGAACTTCAAACTGTTACAGAGATATGAATGCTATAATGTTGTGTTAAAAGTATGTGCTGTGTATTACAAGAGCACAATTATGTATTACTGTGTGGTTATTTTGCTTGCTATGTAAAAGAACGGTTGAATGCAAGGAGATGCATTTTGTAATTGCTAAAACCGTAAAGTGTAAGGAGGATAGGAGTGTGATGTTGCGGTCTAGACACCTGCATTCAATATTTCGCATATGTTAAGTAAGATGCTTTTCTTAGAGTTTAAAATAGCTATAGGCATACTTGTTATCGAGAGATGTTTTTTATGACTCTACCTCGAAGGAGCTGCCTCAGCAACAGCCACGTTTCCTGTTTGCACAACAGGTGGAAGGTAAAATATGGGTGGAGGTAGTAGTGTAGACTGAGAGGAGGGCTTTGTTAAATGATGTGTAAGGCTATAAAATGGAAATGAAACGGAAGTACGAGGCCGGCATTCCGTGGTGAAGACTATACGCTTGTTATTTTTGTTATTTGCTTATGAGTTATTGGTTTTAAATAAAACGAAACCATTGTTGGTGATTCGTTACACTTTTAAATACAGTCTCTGAGTATTTAATTATTAAATAAATAACCAGTTATCAGAACCTGAATAAAACTTTGTTTGGAGCTTCAAGTGGACCGGACTCGACTGAGCCAGGACAGACACCGGGAGAGAGAGAGGGGTCGAGAGTTCCAATAACATCCATTCATCCGAGAGGTAATTATAAGTTTGGTGATTATAAGCTGACTTTGCATGATAGGCTTGTGAATTGTGAATATCCAGCTTTCATATCGGTATAAAATAATACAATATATATATATATATCTTGATTACTACCATGATGCAAATGTTGATTTAATTAATCTTAATATATAATTATTATAGTTATCATTTCTTATAATTATTTTATTTTACTATTATTTATTATAATTATTAATATAATATAATGAATCATAATTATTATTATTGTTAATAATATTTCAATTACAATTTTATTCTATTAATTTAATTAATTATCACTAATTTAAATCATTAATTTAATTAAATAATTATCACTTATATTTTATATATTTATTTCATTTTATTCTGTTAATTTATTTTGTTGTATTTATTTAAATAATTAAAAATAATTTGTAAGTTTTTGATGTTGTTGTTATTTTTATTTTTGCTTAATTGTCATCAAATAACGTAATATAATGTCTTTAAGGTCCTAAATAATTAAACTTAATGTTTTAAAAAAAATAAAATACTTTTTGGGCTTAACTATCATCAGATAATGTAACGGTGTCTTAAAGGTCCAAAATTAGGCTTCATTCAGTGGACAAAATAGAAGTTGTTGGGGTGTAATATATTCACCATATTTCTGACAGGTTTGGTGAGTGCAGATCGTGGCAGTGTTTTCTCTTGAGCGTGTGTAGGATGTCTCCTCTGCAGCTTTACGTAACAGCTGCTCACACACCACATCAAACTATCACATGCTCATTCCTTTCAAACATTTATTCTGTGGTCCCAGTTAACCATTTTCCATGAAAATCAACTCATAAAAACGGAATAATAGTGATGATAACATGACACAAATGAAACAGCTCTGCTCATTCTGCACTTTCATCAACCAACTTCATGCTTTGCTTTTAAACACTATTGAAGGAGGAATATGTCTGATGATGTTTTTTTCTTCACTATTATACAACATACATTAAAAATGCAATGATGATTATATACTTTATGTATTTGTTTATTTTTATAATTTTTTGATTTAGTATTTTTTTTTTTTTTTGCAATTTTATTGTGTTTTATAATTTTTATTAGCTTTTTTTATGTCTATGTAGGTTTTATTATATTTCAGTTTTAGTTTTTGTTATTTTAGGACATCAAGTTAAACTAAATAAAATGAGAAAGTTGAGGTCTTGGCCTGCGTCCCAACGTGCATACTATCCATCCTAAATTCTATGTGATAGTAGTAATTTTCAATACTATTTAGGGCAGATAGGGTGGCTAGTATGCACATTGGGACGCAGGGTTGGAGTCTCTAATAATCCTGATGAGTTTGATTAGAGAGTGCATGCTGGGAGCTCCTGTCTACACAACACTAACTGCATATCAACCTTTCTTGCAAGTTTGTGCAGTTAGTTTCAATTCTTTTCAGTTTTATCTTTGCATTCCTATTCAGCTCAGTTAGGAATACTGTGTGAACTGAAATCTGCCATCTTTCTATGAACTGATGAACGTGAACACAATCTCAAACCTTCAGCAGTATGACGTCAACAACAGCAGACGGGAAACAATGTAAGCCCATTTGACATTTTTAAAAGTCCAAAGAAATAACATGATGAAATAGCTACTTCAGATTTGCATGTTGCTTGAAAACTATAGTTAATTAGTCATTAGTTGAAAGCTGTACATGGCTACTTTTGAATGCCTGTGGTTTTTGACAGCAGAATGATGAATGGTGTAGTTATGAGGTTCAGCGGACTAGGACTAACTGAGCCATGTTGTGTAACTAATTTACTTTCTATTTAAACAGTCATGTTTCTCGTATCTTTTGAACATAATGTTTATATCTTGTAGTGATGGTTTCAAAACGGTGTATTTTAATGGTTATTCCAGTTTCTTGCTCCATAGATGTCTGCTTTAATAGGGTAAAACCATACTTACCTATAGTATAGTTGATTGATTGCATTAAGAAATGCAAACCTTTTTTTTTTTTATTACAAGTTACAGGAAGTGAAATGTTTAAATATGCACTAATTTGCATACATTCTCCATAAAATAAATCTAAACATTGAATAAAGACTGGTTCAAAATTCTTGTTTCATTTTGTTGATATAGAGTTAAAAGTTTTTAGAGAGGGGATTTTGGAGGATCTCTTTCATCAATCCATGAATCAGAAAATACTGTCGCCAGACAAAAAAAATTAATTTTCAACATTTTTAGAAAAAGGAAAAAAAAATCAAATCGGGCAAATGATATATGAACAAATCCCTCAGTAAAATCCTTCAGAATAAGTACATTTTAGTGTAAGTGCTGCTGAAGGGGAGAAAGAACTCATTTTGAGAACACACCCTTTAAAAATATGTATTCTAATTGAAGACGCAGATAGATAAAGTGCAATAAAAGGAATGCTTTAAAGTGCATTTTGGATGTTTTCTTTCCACTAATCTGAAACAACACATTATGGAAAGCCAAACAGTCCAAAATCTCAAAACTGACCAGTGCTTGAAATGTTCTTTTGCCTGTAGTTTCTTGCAGTAATGTAATGGGTAAACTCTGCACTGGGGTAAATACAAGGTTTGATGGGTTTTACAAACTGAAATTGTCTGTAGTAATTGATGCATGTTTAATACTTTTTTTTCCCTTTTTGAACCCAAAACATCTTTAATGCTGACGTGACAAACTAAAATCCAAAACACTTCATATCAAGTCAAACTGTTTAATGAACACACAAACTCTGCAGTTATGAACAGCTTACAATATAACAATCTTGTCACACAATACAATGAAATTGACAATCGATGTTCAGCATATGATAAATGACAGAAACATTGAACAGATGTGCTGGTGTGTTTCTGTGCTGGTAACAGCTTACAAAAGATTTACCAAGATTGATTTGCTACACGGATTCAAACAGTCCATCCATAGTATAAAAATGAAAGGCAATAGAGCGTCGAGCCGCCAGTCAAAGACTGCACCGATTTTAATAACAAAGACATTGTCAAAGTTTTATTGTGCAAATTATAAATTCAATTTGCAATTACAGGGAATACATTAGTACAAAACAACATCTTCATACCACTGAGAAATACTTAACCTGAGACCTGGTACGCAAAGCATCGTCTGATAATATGCCACGTTTATGGAGCTATGATTATGGACAGTTTGTGCTATTCAACACTATATGCATCATGTGTGGATGAATGCAATAGTGCAAAAATACTCTTCATATTTATCATACTTTAAGAACATTTCCTTCTGAAAACAGTCAGGAATTAGTTGTGGCACAGGAATGTCAAACATGGAAGCGTTTATCATTACAGCAAATATAGAACAATTAAGGAAACGTGGTAAAACAACAGTGTAATGCATGAATCCCATTCAACCTGTTAAGAACACATCATTCATATTACACTTTAAAATTAAAATCCTACGTTTTGATAAGTTTTGCATTGTGACATTTTCATGACAATTAAGCACATTTCTCCCAAATTCTCATTATTGTAATGCATCAGTATCTTTTTTTTAAGTTCTGTAATAACACTATTTTTGTACTACATTACAGTATAAAACAGGATACTGCAGCAGAGCTATAGACGAGTCACAAAGAAAAATGAGTCATACAATTTATTTTAAAAATTATTAAAATCAGCATTGAGGCAGTACAACAAATACTACCATGACACATAAATATTTTAATATTTAAATACATTACATCACTGTGTAAAGTTTGGAATAATAAAGATATTTTAATGTTTCCGAAAGAAGTCACCAAGGCTGCATTTATTTGATTAAAAATACAGTAAAAATAGTAATATTGTGAAATATTATTATAATTTAAAATAACTGATTTGTATTTTAATATCTTTTAAAACGCAATTTATTCCTTTGATGCAAAGCTGAATTTTCAGCATCATTCCTCCAGTCTTCAGTGTCACATGATCCTTCATTACAATGATTTCTGAGGGATCATGTGACACTGTATGTGCTTAATCAGCATGAACAATGTAACGTTAATTATTTATTAACAGGCTGCATCTTTTTCTTTTGTTTTTTGAGGTGAAATAAGCCAGGTTTTTTTTCCCCCTTTTCTTTTTTTGAGATTCATCCTAATACATAGTAAACATTTTTTTTTCATAACTTCTCATAAAATGATGCGCATTCATATTTTTGGCATTTATATAAAATATTAAATTAGATGTTAAAGAAGGTCTGTCGATGTTTGGCATCAAACTTTCAGCAATAAATTTAAGCAACTACTCTTAAAAACGAAACTGACTTGAACCGCAGCGAGAAGCAGGTAAAATGTGAGGAAAGCATCGAATGGGCAAACCACGGTCTGCATGATGCAGAAATCAGCCGATAGCTGGCGCTGCTCTGCATATCCTACAGATATGGCAGCTTCCTCTGGTTTTTGGTGGTGACTGCAGTGACATTATGTTCCCTCAGTAGTGTTCTGCTCCTGTGGTTTGCGTTTCCTCACTGAACTCTCTGCTGCCCCCTCTGACGGAGACTGATCACTGCCAGCGGCGGCTCCTTCCTCTTCGGTCGACTCGTCTCCAGACACTCGCTCGCTCTCGTTGTCCAGGTCAGACGTGTGATTCTCCTCCATGAGGATGTCCTCCACCTCTTCCTCTGACACTTCCTCTTTCACGATCACAACTAAACAGACACAAAGATTCAAATGATTCATTATATTAGGGATAGTTCAATAACATGAGTTTATTAACCAAGTAAAGTTGAACTGGGCTGAGTTATTAGAACGGTGTAAACTGTTATTTTAAAAAAAATGTTAACAGAAACTGAAATATTTACAAAATAAAGTAAACTTATTTCAGCTAGTTGCCAATGAAACACTTCTCATTTTTATTTAGTTTAACTCAATGTACTAAAATAGCTCAAATTAAAACTGAAATAAAATTAATTAAAACTATATAGACAAATAAAAATGACAAAAACAAAAATGGCTAAAACTTTAACAAAAATTAAAATGACTAATGCAAAAAAAGAAACTAATGCAAAATATTAATAAAAAAATATTATATTAAACACTGAAACTGGGCATTAAATATTCACAATATATTTCCAATGATTTTACTAACATTTTAAAATATAAGCAACAGTTTTTCAATTAACTTCTGTGAATGAGTTCCTATTTAAAGTGTTAATAATACTTTATTAAAATAAAAAGTTGTATCTGTTAATATTTAATGCAGCTGAACTAATATGAACCAACAATGTACAGTTGTATTTTTATTAATGAACATTAATAAATACTGTACCAAATGTATAGCCTAATTGTTAATGTATTTTATTAAATGTATTAACTGTTAAATAATTGTGATACCAAAAATAAGGTGCAATGATAAGTTTCAAATAACATTATGCTACACTGTAATATTTGAAGTAAATTGAAACATAATTCAGATAATTAGTGCAGAGTAAATAAGTGTTTCTAATCTCACCTGTCTTGTCTTCTCTGTGCTTGCGTCTGGACGGCCAAATACAGTCAGCGATCAAAACCAGCATCTAATTGAGATATTTTTATCATTAGACTGAGTAATTCTCTCAAACCCAGCAGCTGAAGTTCTCTTGAGAAAGTTTGATCCACTACATGTGAGAACCACCCACCGGATCCTCAAAAGAGCTGCAGAATCCACCAGTGTTACACAACTCACCGTTGTATAATGTAGGAACTTCTTTTTCTAAATGTATTATATAATTCCTTCTGCTGCAAGTCATCATGTATCTGTACAGTATGTGATCTGCTTCATAGAGCTCTCACATCAGATGAAGTCAAGTGCACTTTGTTGGCTCCCTTTGGTAAATGGTCTTTTTAGATCTGTAGCACGGACGCTCCGTCCGCAGGAATATTTATGCATGATATACTTTAGGCTTGGAGCATGAATAATACATTAACCCATCTAAACTGTGAAAAAGATGTTTTTAAACTCACCAGGCCGAGCATCAGTCCCATAAAGAGCGTAATGATGGCAAAAATCACATAAGAGCCCCAGGAAGGGATACCGAGCGTATTCATCAGGTACGTGTGGATTTGCTGCATTGAATAGACAAAATAGGAATATATTTAATACAAATGACAAGATCAAATTCAGACTTGACAGGTTTCTTCAGAAAAACTCCACTTGGTAGATGAAAGCATAAAGTGACCAGAAAAGACATGAGTATCAGTAACACTTTACATTAGAAAATAGAAGATTAATAAAATGCTTTAGAAGTATTTTTCATTGTTAGTTCATGTCAGCTAATGTTAACAAATCAAACCTTATTATAAAGTGTTACGAATTGCTCTATGACTCAAGTGTATTGCTTCAGACTTGGAAATTAAAGGATCAGTTCACCCAAAAATAAAAATAAAATTTGCTGAAAATGTACTTGCTCTGAGGCCATCCAAGATTAAGATGAGTTTGTTTCTTCATCAGATTTGGAAAAATGTAGCATTTCATCACTTGCTCAGCAATGGATGCTCTACAGTGAATGGGTGCCGTCAGAATGAGAGTCCAAACAGCTGATACAAACATCACAATAATCCACAAGTAATCCACACCACTCCAGTCCATCAGTTAACATCTAATTCAGACAAAATTCATTAAGAACTTTTTAACTTCAAACTGCCTAAAATACAAGTCCATAATCCAAAATCCATCTGCTGTTGTCTCTCATATAAAAATCCAGCCACATTTTTGTTTTGGACTGTTTTCGCTTGTAAACAGTGCTTGATCTGTGCAGATTTCTCTCCTGATTCACACCAGACCACTTTTTCACTGGAGGAAGTGTTATTATGGATTATGGACTCGTATTTGAGTTAAAAACGTCTTAGTGATAGATTTGTTTCAGCTTTTGTCTTCTCGAGATGTTAACTGATGGACTGGAGTGATGTGGATTACTTGTGGATTATTGTGATGTTTTTATCAGCTGTTTGGACTCTCATTCTGACGGCACCCATTCACTGCAGAGGATCCATTGCTGAGCAAGTGATGCAGTGCTACTTATATACATGTAATTTTTAGCAAGTTTTCATTTTTAGCTTTTTTAAAGACAATACCACATCAAACTGCAAAATATGTCTTACTCTGATCCACACTGAGAGACGAAACAGATAAGCCATTCCTGACATACTGTAAAATAATAAAATGGTTTTAAGCAAAGAGTTAATATACAAAATGTTTTCAATTCAAACAACTTAATTTTATACAGTATGTGATTTCAAGAAGAAAACACATCAGCACTTTTTTTCCAGACAGAAAAGGTTGTATTTACAGAAGAGAGGATGGCGACTTCCATCCTGGCACCGGCTCAACCATCGCCCACTTTTTGTGCTCAACATATGCCTGGATATCCTCAATAGTACGTGATGAAACATATTTGCGGAAATTTCCATCTTTAGCGCTGTGGATGAGATGGGTTGTTCAATATTATACTTTAAATTGATGCATGCTATTTTTATTAAAAAATGGAACCTAAAAGAACATTTTGAAAGCCAGTTTTGTCATACACCTGAGGGAATATAAATTCAGCCATCTGAGGACTTACTGAAATATAGTCGGCAGTGTTGTAACCAGAAACCTCCCACTCAGCCCTGCAGAACAAAAGAAGAGAGGACGGATATATTGATGCAGAAATACAGATAGAAGAGCGAGCACATCCTATACCGGCCAAAGAAGTCCCTTCGGCATGGGAAGGTGGAGAGCGGTCTATAGCAGAGCTGTAATAAGAGTAAAGCCTGACAGCTTTCTGACAGTAACAGGTCAGCTGAGATTTCCACAGAAACACATGAGAGAGCCGCGCTGCAGGTGGAAGCACAGGACAACAGACTCCGCTTCACCTGCATCATTAGACGCTTAAATACAATCTTTGCTTGCATTTAAAATGCAATTAGCGTTCAAAGGGAATGGTCTAAACGGGTCTGGATATAATGGTATTAATAAAGGCTTTCATCTGCTTGTGATGTCACTCAATGGCACACATCAAATATAGCTGATAATAACTGCAGGAGGAACTTAAATTAGTGACGTGTTAAAAGTCTAATTCCTTTTAAAGTCCCACAGTAGTTCATTCAAAACACATGACTAAACTTAAAGAGCTCTGTGTGCAAACAATCCAGCAGTGTTTGATATAAATGCCAGACACACTGCTGTTGATCAGACCGGACACAAACAAGACGTTCATGCTGATGATAGTGTCTTACGCACATCATTATTTACAACGGCTTGAATGTGCCACATCCTATTTATAATATTAGCGTCACTATTGAAGTCTTTTGTTTTAACTCTGCTGTTGCACAATGTGAAGATGTTTTTGCACTGATCTCAGACTAATCGTATCCGTCAAGTTCCAAATAAAATAACAAATTATACAAAAACAAAAGCATTCCATCCGCTTGCTTTGACAAAACATATTTATTACAATATAACATTATTTAAAATTCAACATATAAACCAGTAACTATTGTGATTTTATTTTGTTGTATAAATAAAAAACAATAAATAATACTTGCATATATATATATAATTTAATATTATTAAAATGTATAATTATTACTATTATTAGTACTACTACTGTATATTGTAATTCCTATACATATGAGAAAAAATAATATATATATATATATCACACACACACACACAATAAAATCATTCAAATATAACAATGTTATATTAAAATGTATTATTATTATTAATTGTATTTCCTGTGTATATAATAAAATGTAATTAAAATAATACAAAAATATGTATTTTATATTAAAATGTATTTTTATTATTATTTGTATGTATGTGTGTGTGTATATATATGCACACACGATAGATAGCTAGATAGATACTTGAAATGATTTGCATTTTAATTTCAAAACTGTATCATATACAGAAAGCAATGGTCAAACCTGGTTGTTGTGTAACGTCGACTCTGCCCACTGATATACCCAGACTTTCACTTTGTCTTCCAAGACTCTCCCAGTCTGTTTGTAAATGCTGGCAGGCCGGACACCACGGAGCATAACTGATCAAACACAAACAGATCGATTCAATTACATGCATGCTTAAAAATGATATTTAACTCGCTGCATGCTGAACATAAAGCTGGGTGTAACCCTGATGATGTGAACATGTCCACCGTAGGCCATTATTTACGCAATAACATCCACAATATATGTGCATAAAGATGCTTACTGCATAACATGACGATTTGAAACGATTTGCGTGCATTTATATATATTATTGCAGCAAAAAAGAGATATTTGTGAACACTTCCGGTTATAACACATACACGTCACTGCAAACCAGACACTGTTATTGTTATTATTTCGATACATTGTTTCAGTATAAATTGTTACATTGTTGCAGATCAAAGCGTCATCGAATCGCAGCGCTATTAATCTGATGATTGACACATGAATCGTGCAGCTCGTGATCAGATCACACATACTGTACTCACAATTTGATCATCCACTCGCCCTGCAGGATGAGCGTCCAGTTGCCGTCGGTCACCGTCAGCACATCACTAGCGTCCGTCTGAGCGATCAGTCCAGCCGCGAGCGTCAGGAACACAGCACTGATCCAGCAGGAGCTTCTGCCATATTTCTGCATGTCAGCGCGTCTCAGTCCCGCCATATTGCTGCTGCTGCTGCTGCTGCAGGAGGAGCACATGATTCAACACAAGCAGGAAACACAGCAGCAGCAGCAGCAGCGGCGCTTTGAGCTCAGCTCGACAGATGTGCAGGAAACACCTCTGCAGCCTGTGTACACACTAAACTAGTACCGTCATCTTCAATATATCTTTGATGTATTTAAAACATATTGTATATTAAATATCATGTACAACATTTTTGTCAATAAATTAAAAAATATACTGAACATTGTGTATGTTTATTTATTATTACTATTATCATTATTATTATTGTGTGTATATAATTCATTCATTCAACTTTATTTCCAGACTCAAGGTCCATTAGCAAGAAACACACAATACAAACCAGAACAAAAAATACTCTGTGTGTGTGAGAGAGAGAGAGATTGTGTTTGTGTATGTGTAAATATTATATATATATATATATATATATATATATATATATTATATATTTTTTTATTATAAATATAAAAATGTATGTATGTATATATATATATATATACTGTATATATACATACATACATACACTTATAAAATATTTAAAAACAAACAAACAAACAATATATATATATTATGATATTACATATTACAACAATTGTATGTTTTTATTTTATATTGCTGATTATGTGTCTATAGAAGTATTTTCAAAAACCTCCTGAAGAATTTCTCATATTTCGGGTGTGTTATATAATCTGTCCCACACACTGTGGATTAAAGGTGGATTTTATGAAGTTATGTTATTTCCTGTATATGTGAGCTCTGTTCAGGGGCAGCCTTACATAACGCATCACAGTATAACTCGCAAAAACATGCCTGCTGCATAAATAATATATAACAAAAATGCTCAGATGTGTTTTTTTCCTAATCAAAGATCAATTTTATTTTTGCTTCAGTTCTGTTAAATCACACCTGATCACATTGATGCTTATAGATCAGTATATAACAGACAAATTAATCTTTATGTACTTGCAGCACATAATAATAAAGATTAAAATAATAATTGCTGTTTTTCTTTCTTGTAGGTTTCTCAGAAGTGGAACTGAAAAAAGACACATGAATGTGGCTTATGTTAATATAAATATTGATCATATTGGTATCTGCCAATATTAGCATAGTATAGGCCTAATTATCATCACTTGTCTGTGATTGAAAGATTAATTAATTGAACATAAATTACATTTCATTTTCTAGAAATTGAAATCCTGCATTCTCCATTGTTTTGCTTGAGATAAATAAGCTTATAGATTAGTTTGTAAGAGATGAAAGATGAGAAGTTAATATATGAGATGCATGACTGCATTCAGAGCTGAACTGTATAGGATTTAGATTTCCAGATGTGAAAGAGGAGTGAAAGACCCCCACATGAGACGAGCCAGCGCTGTCTTTGTCAGTCAATATTAGTGCATGAGTGTTTTAATGATCACCCTCCGTCTGAACTGGTCAATAGTGGAAGCAGATTATATCAGGGTGTATTTTGTCCAGTTCATTCAGTGTACATCCTTCTGTGCCAGTTACACAGCTTCAGCTCTCCCTCTGTAGATTTGAATGTTTTTATGCCTGTTTGTGCTTCAAGCATGCATTATATTTTGGATTTCAGCTGTATTGATCACATTAAAAAAAGAAATAATGTTGTCAATAACAAATAATTATGTTGTTGCTCTAAATTTCATTCACAGTAATGAGAGATTTTTTTGGGAAAAAAATATATGCATATATATATATATATATATATATGTATATGTATATGTATATATGTATATATATGTATATGTGATGTATAAATACTTGATTTATTTAAAAAAAAATCACAATGGCAAAAAAAAAAAACCTGAATGGTAATAAATGATGTTTTATTAACAAAGTTTGGGAGGAGCACGTCAGATACTTAGCGTAATTAGACACAAGTGGTACGCCATCAAGCTAATCAACACACGGGTATAAATACAGCTGACATACCTCTATTCAGTTGACGGCTAATCAGCATCCCTCCACCACCCCTTCTCCACCATTATCACTAAGTTCTCAACACATTAGGGGGGTACTCTGGGTTCGGGCAATTCCCGAGCTCGGAGCCCTTCCCCAGGACAGCACGCCAACAACGTATTACCATACTCGCCAAATACGCATTACGTTACTCGTGCTAAATATATGTAAGTGTGAACTCGTGAAATAGGCTTTAAAGGGGTCATTGGATGCCCATTTTCCACAAATGGTTCTTTAGGGTCTTAATGAAAAGTCTATAACATACTTTGGTTAAAATTTCTCAATGGTAGAGTAAAACAACACCCTTTTACCCTGTCAAAATAAGCTCTTCAGACATCAACCTGTTTTTTTTTGCATGTTTCTTTAAATGCTAATGAGCTCTGCTGACCCCGCCCCTCTCTTCTGTGGGGTGACGAGCCACTCTCTGAGAGACTGTTTACTTTAGGCATTTACCTCGAAACTTGCTAACTAGCACATTATTAGGAAAGGTGATTGCGAAGATTCACTTATATTCACTTCTGCTGTAAGTGAAGCTGGACCATGCATGATTCGCGCGAACGTAGACACATTTAGGTAGATGTTTTGTTCATTTTGTTCACAAACAAAAGTAATCCGCTGCGTCTTCAGCTGCTCAGATGTCAGGAGTAAATGATGACTACTATGTTCATTATTACATCCAACAACAAAACACCTCAATCGCTTAGGAGTCATTCTTGTCTGAGTCCCTGCTCCCATGTCATCAAAACCGGACTGTTACAGCTCACTCAGGGGGGTCTAAGGTAAGACTGCCCTGTCAATCAACTATCGTGGGAGCGGCCTTCCTCCGTGTGACATCACACAGACAAGAAGCTGAGAATGGACTAATTTGAAAAAGGGGATATTGTTTTTAGGGATTAATATAAAAACCACTGGGTGGATTTTTATTGTTATAGGGTAGATGTGTGTACACACACTGCCAACACACATTTATGTTCAAACAACATGTAAAAGTGAATTTAGCATCCGATGACCCCTTTATGGGTATTTTGTAACATAATATTCATTGTTCATTTAACATAATTTTGTAATAAGTTATGTGCAAAGAAATATGTGCAATTGAAATCACTTTTTTCCCCACATTTGTTAGGGTACAATAATTAAAAGGGTAAAAATGATTGTGCATAAAAATGTAATAATAATAATGTTAAAATAAAAAACCTTAATAATAGTAAAAAGTTATCTTTACTTATAAAATGTATATTCTTTTCATTTCCTGTAGCATAATATTATTGTGCATTTAAACTTTGATTTATACTGTATATTAATTTATTTGTAATTGAAATTACTTCTCCCCCACATTTTAGTCATGAAAAAATGTCACAATGCAAAAAAATAAATAAATAAATAAAATAAAATCTTAATGGCAATAAAAATAGGATATTTTCTTTCTTTATATATGTATTTATAAAATATAGATTATTTTTATTTCCTCATGCAGCATACTGTATTATTGTGCATTTAAACTTTTCAATTTAAATTTTTTTTTTTTTAATGAACCTACATTATAATAGGTTACTAAGATCTTAATTGATATATATATATATATAGTAGGCTACACTTACAATTTAATTTAATTTCCCACTGCAACATATTTGAAGCATTTAAACTTTGATTTATTTGTAATTATTAAAACAGATGAAATGATGATGCTGATTTCTATTGGGCTAAATTAGCTGGCAAAAAAAAATCCCCGCGTGTGTTCTGCCTGTGTTCTCTTTGCAGAGGTGTTATGAAATGTGTAATTGTGCCGGTTGCTCCAGCAGGGGAGGGACGCGGTGCGCGCTAGGAGGCGCTGGATCTCAGTGCGCACATGAGTCAATGTGCGGAGGACTCTCTCTCTCTCTCTCTCTCTCTCTCTCTCTCCCCATCATTTATGATCGATCTTTCTCTCCGCTGCTCATTTGCTCCGCGTCTTCCATCACTCCTTCTGTTCTCAACCACAAATCTGCGGCGTTCTGTCCAGTCAAGCAGCATGAATTGAACGCTTCTAAATGACCATCCGAGCGCGTAAAGCGTTTCCATTCACCACAACTGTTCCGCTGTCATCCAGCGCGCTCCGCTTGGGCTTCTTCCCGGAGAAGAAAGAGAGAGACTCTTGATTTTTTTTGCGCTGCTTTGGGTGTAAATGTTGAAGCTTGAATGGCTGGAGCTCAACCTGGCGTTCATGCGCTTCAACTCAAGCCGGTGCGCGTGTCCGAGAGTCTGAAGCGAGGCAGTAGATTTATGAAATGGGATGAGGTAAGTCACCATCAGCCTGTGTGTGTGTGTGTGTGTGCGCGGGTGTTTGACGTCTTCAAGTCAGAGAATGAATGCATGTGATGCTTGTGCGGTGAATGCGGGTTGTTTGATCGCTCGCGCGGATGTTGCATTGTTTACAAGCCCAGCATGAACGCACCAAACGCCGCAGAACCTCTCAATCAGCTCCCCATTGATCTCTATTGATGTTAGACGGGCTTTGACTCCATCTGGAGCGAGTGTCAGAGTCTCTGCAGAGCCTCGAGAATGACATCAGGTTACTTTGTGTGCAGTAATGTATCACTGCAGACCTGACTGCACTAATGCGAGCTCATATGTGATTGCTCACTCTGTGTATGAAGCGTTTAAAACAAGCGTGCAGTTCGCTAGAGAATGTCGCATTTTGTAGCGAGTGCTGCATGAGCATTGATTGAGTGCTGAGGATCTCACACACATTCACCTGTTGGATGAGAGAGTTTTCTGCGAGGAAAAACTCCCTGCAGCTCTATAGGAATAGGCTTTACATATGATAAATGTCACATATTTTCTGTATTTTAAAGCATATACATGATTTCATTTATTTCTGTTATTGCAGATGCTTTATTTTGTACCAGATGTTGAGAAATGAGGGGTTTTGTTGAATATTTAGTACGTTCTCCCACACTGAAAATAAAAACTGATGTAGAAAGAGTTTTCTTTTAGAAATTGCTAGTATATTTTACCATTAATAAAAAAAACTGCAAGTAACATTGAAATAAATGTAAAATTTTGCCAATAGACTGACTGAAGTACACTCTTAAAAATAAAGGTGCTTAAGGTTCTTCACAGCGATGCCATAGAAGAACCATTTTTGGTTCCACAAAGAACTTTAAAGAGCCATCTCTTTCTTATCTTTTTATAATCTGAAGAACCTTCTTTCACCACAAAGAAGCTTTTATGAAACAGAAAGGTTCTTTATGGAACCATTTAGACAAAAAAGGTTCTTCTATGGCATCGTGAAGCACCTTTATTTTTAAGAGTGTATTTCCTTGTAAAATGTACTCCAATAATCTTTGTTTTTATTTACAACTATCATTTTTACAGTGTAATATTACATTTAGTAGTTGATCAATATGAGTTTTAATGGTCTTCAGCTTTTAGTTCATGCTGATCTTGAATATCTGGTTGCACCATTAATCAAAAATCAACTGTAATTCAACTATTAAGAGGTTTTGATGTGGTTATGTTTTACACATCAGTAATTTTGTCTATTAATGCTCAAGTTAAATATTAAAGCCATGCATTCATTTGAAAAAAATCTGTTCAAAAAAGCTGGTATGTTATGTTAGTGTAACTCTAGTTCATTAAATCTGATATCATTTTCAGCATTTTTTTATTTATTTCTTAAACTTTTTTTTCATTACAAATTACAACAAAAAAACTGGTGTATAAGCTCGTTAGTGTAAATCTAGGTAATGCATTTAAGTCTGATACCATTTTTCTAGCATTTTTTTTAATAATTTAAACAATTGTTTCATTGCAAAATACCATCAGAACAATAAATATTAACATGCATTTGAGAATGCATGTGGAGTGTTCTCTTTGCCACATTAAATATTAAGAGATTTTAATATGGTGTTGTAAATCAGGTAAAGTAAAACGTTTGTTGGTGTTGGTAACATCAGTACTTTTAATGCTTTAACGCTAAATGTAGAAGCTATTCTTGGTCATTTTAATCATAAAGGCTACATCATTTTAGAACCTGCTGCTATAAATTCTGTCCAGAAAAGCTACCAGAGATTTTAAGAAGTGAAGCATTTTATTCAATAATTAGCATATTCCCCCTAATATTGTGTAGGCTGTAATATTAATACATATATTACATTAATTCATAATAATATTATTATACTATATAATATTATAATATGAATAATAATATTTAGTGGTTGAACAATATGGGTCTTAATGACCAGTTCTTGGACTTTTGCTTTTAGTTCACACAGATCTTGATCAAAAATCAGCTGTAATTCAGCTATAAAGAGATTCTGAGATTCTTGTTCTGTAAATGATTTAAAGTAAAAATTTGTTAATGTTTGTAACATACTTTTGTCTATTATGTAATGCTCTAAAGCTAAATACATTCATTTTAGAAACTTCTGCTATAAATTCTGTCCAAAAAAGCTGGTTTGTTATGTTAGCGTTACAAATTCAAGTCTAATACCATTAAAATGAAGTCTGATACAATTTTCAGCATTTTTTTTCTCATTTAAAATATTTTTTATCACAAATTTAAGTCTGATACCATTTATCTAGCATTTTCTATCCAATTTAAACACATCTTCATTACGAATGAACAACATAATAAGAATAATAAACATAATTAAATTGGGTTTTAGAATGTGTTTGAACAAAACCAGAATGATTTGAGATGTTATAAAGGTGTGTCTGTGCCTCAAATGTAATGATATAACCCAGAATCTGAAAAGTTTTATATTTTCAGGTTTAAAAGGGGAAACAAATCCCATCTTTTGGCTGTATCCGTGCTCTTTTAGAAGCTGTAATCACTAAGTAGGTGTGAGTTTTCTGGAGGAGTCTGACTGCCATCAGCACAATAATGCCGTGCAGCTTTACATGAGCTTATGCTGAAAAATGTTGACGTTTAAAAGCTTTTCTCTGCAAATAAAATGGGAAATGTTGGCCTGTTGCTATGGCAACTTTCATGCTTTAAATTCCCGTCTTCCTTGCCTGCCTTACATTAGCGAAGACACGCCGCGCCGCCCAACTTAGATGTGCAGTTAGAATGTGGGCAGACCCACGCAAGAGCTAAAATAACACAATCAATTACAGATCTCTGTGGGGAGGACGGTAAATGCTCCCCTTCGTCCGGAGGATGAGACGTTGGTTCTGCTTAAACAGACCTGTGACTTGAATGTTGTGACTTCCACCGATGGGAAATTATTACCAGCCAGCATGAATCACACTCGTATACAGCGCTTATGCAACATCTGAGTCAAACCTCAAATTTCAGTCCGTCCCGAGACCATATCGAGAAACATGTTTTCAAGTGGATTGCCACAGAAATCCCAAGTGTTCAAGATTAGTCTTCATCAGCTTACACAAGACTTTGATTCTGCTGTGCTTTTTATTTAGTGCACTTAAAATAACTCCTGCAGTTGCATGTACAGATCCATGTTGTCAAAATTGGACTTTTATGGGTTTTATTCCATCCGTTTGCTCTGAGCCACATATTTTAATATATGCTATAAGCTTTTGTTAATTATTTGAATTTTATTTTATGTTTTAGTTCATGTTTTAGTTATTTTGTTGTGCTTTTGTCATTTTATTAATCTATATGTATACAGTAGTCAACATTTGAAGTGGATCACAAAAGTTCATCAAAGTTGTCCTAAGACAAGAACACATTCTATCTATTTGCTCTGAGCCACTGCTGTTTTAGTATATAATATGAGCTTTTTTAATATTTTGAACTTTATTTAAAGTTTTTTTTTTCAGTTTTTAACTTTATTTTATATTTTAAGAACTTTATTTTTACAGATATTATACTTTATTTTAGTTTATGACATTTTATTGATTTATATAGTTTTTATTAATTTTTATTTATTGTCTGTTAAATTTTGAATCAGATTTTATTTTTAATGTTTTAGTAATTTTGTTGCATGTTTTGTTATTTTATTAGTCTATATTGTTTTTATTCATTTTTATTTATTAGTTGTTGTATAATTTTAGTAATTTTAGTTCTTTAAAATACATAGTTTAATATATGTATTTTTTCAGTTTATTCATTTCAAGTAATGAAAATGTTTTTTTTAATTATTATTATTATAATTGAATTTTATGGGTTATATTCGACCATTTGATGTCAAAATTGGACTTGAGTGGGTTTTATTCCATCTATTTTACAATGCATTGTTATTTTAGTACATACTATTAGCTTTTGTTAATATTTTGAATTTAATTTTATTTGTAGTTATTTTTAGTAATTTTATTGTGTGTTTTTGATATTTTATGAATCTATATAGTTTTATTTTAGTCATTTTAATACTTCAAGTTAAACTAAATAAAAATAAGCAATATTTTATTTTATATATTTATTTATTTTATATTATTTATTTATATTTGATTTAATTTTATTTCATTTAACATTTATTTTAAGTAGTGATTTTTATTAATGTTTTTAGTTTTAGTTAATTATAATCCTGCTCTATATGCTAGTGTAAAAGGAACCTTTCAGCAGATATATGCTCTTAAAATGTATGACATTACAGACCAAACATAATGACATCTTGCATTTAGATCCATATTGTTCAAAATTGTTGTCTAACAATAGCAAGTGCTTCCCATTTAGTTATTTTAATACGTCAAGTTAAACTAAACAAAAATGCAAAATGTTGCCTTTGCATGTAGCAGAAATAAAACTGCAGATTTTATTTTATTTCCATTGAAGCTTTTTATTTAAAGTAAAAAAAAATGATGTTTAAAAATGTTTATGTTTATGTTTAGTTAATTATAGCTCTTCTCAGAGCTCATCTATATACTAGTGTAAAAGGAAACTTTTGCAATGAGGGAATGCAATATGGCATTATTTTTGGACGGTACTGCTGGAGGAGAAAGACAGATTTTAAATATTTACATCATAAAAGATGCATGATGTGGATTGTCCAAAATTGTTGTCTATCAATAGCAAGTGGTAAATCATGGTTTATGTAAATTAAAGGTTATTGTCTATTTTACATTTCATTATGTCCTGACTCAGTTCCCCTTTTCCAGCCCTTTTTCAAAAGAAAATACGTCTGTGCATTAAAGAATATCTTGATCTTTTCATGGGACCTTAATGCATATTGTGAATATGTTGTCCATAACCATTTTTACATCAATTCTGCTGTGTATTGTCATTTTTCTCCTCTTAGGACTCGTCTACGGTGACTCCAGTGACGTTGCGAGTCGATCCGCAGGGATACTTCCTGTACTGGACGGATCAGAATAAGGTAATTTCTCAAATCAATATCCAATGCAGCCTGACTGAAGCTTGTGAATTTTTATTTTTTGTTTTTCCACAAGTGCGTCCAAGTTTTGTGTGCAATGTTTGCTGATCGGGTTGTCCATTGCAGTTTTATTCTAGTATTATAGCTATACCATCTTACTATTTATTATTTCATTTGTATTTATATATTTTCATTTTCATTTTAGTTAAAGCTTTAGTAATTTAGTTTGTTGCGTTGATTAAATATGTCTATTTAGTATTTATAAATCTTTTTCATTTTTATTTCTTCATTTAGTACTTAAACTAAATTAAAATGAGAAATTTGGCCTTTATGCAACTAATTGAACTTGTTTTTTATATCGCTCTAATAAGTTTTTTTAAATATTCTATTTCATTTAATTTATTTAAATGTAGTTTTTATTTCTGTATTTTCCATTCTAATTTTAATTTTAGTTAAAGTTTTAGTAAGTTTGTTGCAGTTTTTTGTTGTTGTTTTGATGAAATATTTCTTAGTTTTTAATAATTTCTATTAAATGTTTTATTTCTTCCTTTAGTACTTAAACTTAATGATTTAACTTAATGACTTAATAAAACTTAATTTTTTTTTTTGCCTTTGCAACTTGGAAATAAATGCAAATGAATATCTAATACATTTTTAATATTCTATTGGATTAAATTAACATTAAATTGATTATTTTTATTTATTTATAAAATGTAACATTTCATTTATTTCAATTAACATAAATATATTTGAGTGTTTTTAGTTTTAGTTGACGATAATAACACTGGTCGTGGGTTTTCCTGACGTTTTCCCAGACTAACCTGCCAATGATGTTAAAGTATTTTAACATGAAATATTTCACTCTTCATCCTTAAGCTCAAGCGTCCTGAGCATTAAAACCAGACATTATAAATATACATCTCCTCAGAACGAAACAGTTGGTTTAATCTAGTGGAGTGTCACTTTACAAAGTCTGTCCGGAGGGAATGAGGTTGAGTCTTTTGTCCAGATGGAGCATCGACAGCCAAATGCTCACATCGCCTCAGAGTCTGGCTCAGAGAGATGTCCCACTTTAAATGAGCCCTTTTCATTTGTTCCAGAGTCTGTCCTTCACTTTTTGAGTTTGCATTAATATTCTAAACATGAAAATAAAGGCGTACTGTTCATTCAGTGTTGATCTTGACTGATGTACCTGGAGCTGCTGATCTGATAAACAGCATCTAATAGATTGTGCTCAATAGTAATTGCTCTGAAATGATCTGATGGAGTTAAGTGTGGGTGAAGAGCAGAACAGACGTCACGCTGTATTAAAAGCATACAGCATTGCTGTACGATGATTACACATGAATCACAGGCATATTTGGTAAGATAACATCGGTTCATTCTGTCTTTCAGAAAGCACAATCGTATTGTCACACCATCACTCTGTTTGGACTCTGTTTGCACCGTTTTCACCGTTGTGTTAGTTGTCATGGTTATTGATTTGATTTGGTCATTCTGTTCAGCTGTGTCCTGTTTATTATCTTTGTTTGCTTTGGTACTTAAGTCCTAGTCTGTTTAGTGTCTGTTTGTCGGGTCTTATAAGTGTCTCACCTCGTGTGTCTCTACCTGTCTTGTCTGGATACACTTGTGGATTATTAAAGCCTGTTTATGTTTGGAATCTCGTCTTCGCGTCTGTTTCTCGACACAGTCGGTGTGACACGTATCTAATTATGGAAAATTAAGGCCATTGAGCTGATAAAACCAGAAAATGAAGAGCTCACCTGCCATGACATTGATTTTGAGTAAAAGAATGTTGAAACATACTTTGCACTTGTTCATTTTCCATATTAATTCACCTCTTTTGATGAACCTAAAATATCTTTATTCTCTATAGACAGAATTATAGGTGAAATCAAACTGACCCTGTTCACTTTCATAAGTCATGTTCCTGGTCTTGAATGTCGTTTAAAAAAATGATTTATTTATCTGTTTGTTTGTTTGTTTTCAAGATGTAAACTGGAAAAAATACTTAGTGTAGGGTTCATTTTGAAACAATTTTCACTCAAACATTGCTAATAAATTTCATAAATAATTGCAAAGAAACTGCAAGTAACATTAAATTAAACACAATTTTGAAGTAGAATCAATGAAATAGTATTTTCTTGTAAACAGTGTTATTTTAGGATCATTGGGATAATATTATAGTTTTTATTAATATTTTGATATTTACATCTTTATATTTAAATATTTTATTTTTATATTTACAGTTGTCATTTTAATTTTAGTTAAAGATTTAGTAATTTTGTTGTGTTTTTGTTTTTATATCTATGCTGATATGGTTTTTAAATAAGTTTATTTCAGTTTTAGTTTTAGTTATTTTTGTACATCAAGTTAAACTAAATTAAAATGTTGAAAAGTTGCCTTGGCAACTAGATTAAATTATTATTATTATTATTATTAAATTTCAGTCCATGTTTACTTTATTTCAAGTATTTCAGGTTTTTCTGTCTGTCTACTGTATCTTATTTATTTATTTATTTACAGTGCCCTCCACTAATATTGGCACCCTTGGTAAATATGAGCAAAGGCGGCTGTGAAAATAAATCTGCATTGTTTATCCTTTTTATCTTTTACTCAAAAAATTCACAAAATTCCAACCTATCATTGAAGTAAAACAATTGAAAGTGGGGCGGGGGATCTCATTGTGAAATAAATGCTTTCACTATTTCATGTTGGCCACAATTATTGGCACCCAATTATTGCAACGTCCTTTTCCCAGGGTAACAGCTCTGAGTTTTCTCCTATAATGCCTGAAGAGTTTGGAGAACACCTGATAAGAGATCAGAGACCATTTTCTTCATCCAGAATCTCTCCAGATCCTTCAGATTCACAGCTCCATGACGGTGCTTCTTCTCTTCAGTTCACCTCACTCATCTTCTACAGGGTTCAGGTCAGAGGACAGAGACAGCAATGGTAAAAGATTCATTTTGTGCTCAGTGACCCATTTTTGTGTTTATTTTGATGTTTGTGTTTGGATTGTTGTCCTGGTGGAAGATCCAAACACGGCCCATTATAAGATTTCTAACAGAGGCAGTCAGGTTTTGATTTTTTATCTGTTGGTATTTGATAGAATCCATGATACCATGCATCTGAACAAGATGTTCAGGACCTCCAGCAGAAAAACAGGCCCACAACATTAAAGATCCAGCAGTATATTTAACCGTGGACATGGGGTACTTTTTTATCCCTGTTTGTACTAAACTCATCTGGTGGGTTTGCTGCCAAAAAGCTCTTTTTTTCAGTTTCATCTGACAATAGAAGCCAGTGCCATTTGAAGTTCAAGTCGTGTCTGACAACTGAATTTGCTGGAGTTTGTTTTTGGATGAGTGAGGAGAATTTTTCTTGAAACCCTCCCGAACAACATGTGGTGATTTAGGGGATGTTTGATTTTTTTTTTTTTTAGGTTTCTGACCCCAAGACTCAACTAATCTCTACAATTCTCCAGCTGTGATCCTTGGAGAGTCTTTGGCTACTCAAACTCTCCTCCTCAGCGTGCATTAGGACGATATAGACACACGTCCTCTTTCAGGCAGATTTTTAACATCTTTAGTTGATTGGAACCTCTTAATTATTACCCTGATGTGGGAATGGAGATTTTCAATGTTTTAACTCTTTTCTTACAGCCACTTTCTATTTTGTGATGCTCAACAATCTTGTTCTTCACATCAGAAATATATTTTTTGTTTTTTCTTATTGTGATGGATGATTAAGGGAATTTGACCTTTGTGTTCCTCATATTTATAATCCTGTGGAACAGAAAGTCATGGCTGGACAATTTCATGCTCCTAGTCACCCTGGTGTGCTAAAAAATGTAAATATGAATGGGAATATACTTCAGAGATATTTTACTCATAAGAATTTCTAGGGGTGCCAATAATTGTGGCCAACATTCATTGGAGAAAAACATTTATTTCATCATGAGATTTTCTCCCCACTTTCAATTGTTTTACTTCAATGATAGGTTAGAATTTTGTGAATTTATTGAGTGAAAGATCAAAAGGATAAACAATGCAGATTTATTTTCACAGCCGCCTTTGCTCATATTTATCAAGGGTGCCAATATTAGTGGAGGGCACTGTATTACTAATTTATTTATTATTTTCCCAATTTATTTGAATTTTAATCAAAGTATAATGTGACCTGGACATGCTTTGAGAGTAAACTCAACAGGAAGTGAGGTCATATGAGTTGAATGTGGATTTGGCAGCCTCTCCTCTTGCCCTTTTATGTAAGAGAATCAATTATGATTCAGTCGAGTGCGCGTGTATTCCAGCAAACTTTAGCATGTCATTTCTCATGTCAGTTTGTGAAAGCAGCAGAATAATATTCATCTGAGTGACTCAATCTTCAGATAGCAGATGGTATTGAATAAAACGCTGCTAATTGTGACGGACTGTGAAGGGCTCAGGACACCTAAACTGCATTCAGTTATCAGATTCAGTGTCTGTGCATATAGATATTGATATTGGCTGAAACAAAAGCATTTCCAGGTCACATTTCCCTCAAAACATAATGAAAAAATTATATATATGAACATTATAGTAATGAAAATTTGTGAAGTAGAATCACACAATTGAAAACAAAATCACAATGAAATAAAATTTTAATTGTCCGGCTTTGTTTTTTTTTTAAGGCAAAATATAAATTCTTACCTAATTTTTTTAAAGATTAGGCACATTTTTTAATAAAAATAAAAGAATAACAAGAATAAAACATGCAACCATAAATACTTACCAAGTTAAATTTTAATTGTTAAATATTAATGGTGTAGTGTTTGTTATCTTGCCCAGTGTTTTAGTATTATTGAGATACAATACTATTATAGTTTTTATTAATATTTTGAATCAGTTTTTCTATTTCTTTTTTTTTTTTTTTTTTTTTTAAGTTTTAGTAATTTTGTTGTGTTTTCCTGAATTTTTTATATATAATTTGTATTGTTTTTTTTTCTTAGTTAACACTAATAAGCTTGATTCTGTCTTTCCCTCTGTTTTTAATTTGTTTAATTTAAATGAAGTATTTATGGTAGTATTTGTTATTCTGCCTTTGTTTTTTACATGATCACACTATATTACTTAATCACACTATATAGTAAAATGTGCATCACAATGCAATATAATCTTAAAAAAATAATACAAAATATAATTTCTTACCTCTTATAGTATTTTTGGGATGAAATATGGCTTGGACAGGTTTTGTGAGATTCACCCTGTTTCACCCTTTTTTTTTTTACTCAGATAACAATCTTGTCAATCAATGAAAGCAATGAAAGCAAACCTGACAGTTTTTCCTGTCCATAAAATACGCTCAGAATTCCAGCACAGGCGCCTCTGGCCAATAGTAATATAATAGCATTCTGTATTGTTATGCAAACCAAGCGTGCATTTGAATCAATACATGTGTTTCTATATTTAGCAGCACTGCAGGCCAGATTGTCACCAGCGAGAGTCGAGCAAATCATCACAGTCACTTACAAGCGGCTCCATTATTGAATATTGTAGCAGGTTTGTGAGTTTTCTGTGGATGGAGAGTCAATAGAGTGCAGTTTGCTCTGCTGAACTAACAGATATTTGATCATGTAGTCTCAATGGATTTTCAGAAGCGGAGTCTGAGCTCGCTGGCGATGTCTTCTGCAAGCTGATTTCAAGGGTACCTGGTGCCTGTCTTCAGATTGCTTTAGCCCGACTCCCCGTCACAGACCACCTCCATCCCCTGTTGCCATGGTGCTGGTGAAGCTCCCACCACCATACGCGGGTTTTCATAGATGAACCAGCTGAGTGAGAGATGCTTTCATTATTCAGACAGCCTTGGCACGCACTTGCAATTATCATAAATATTATATCCTAGTCATATAACTATATCGGAAAAAATAGCAACTGCACTGCACTGCATCATAGTTGCATGCATGCAGGGACCTTCACGTGTTCAGAAAATGCGCACATTTACATTTGCATTGTTTGGTTTCCCGTCAATGTCATTTGTTTTGATTTCAAAGTTAGTAGGCTAAATGTGATTTGAGTAGGAAATGACCTGGTGGCCTAGTGAATATTAAAGGAGACGTGTTTCTTGTCCTGTGTTAGTGTTTTAGGTCAAAGCTCTGAACAAATGACATCCTGGAAGTCTTTATATAATCTCCTGGAGTCTGCTGTCCTCCCGCGTTCACAGAAGTGTGTCACGCGCACAAAAGTGTGTCAGCGAGGGCTGGGGATTGTAGCCCATCCAAAATGTCTAGAAATGAAGAAAAATATACTATAGAAATAATGAAAATGGATTGATTTTGAAATTATAATTGGTTGTTTTGTGCCAATTTATCCTTATAGAAAGTGTTGGTTTAATCAACGATATGGATGTTTTAAAGGCCAATAATGTGCAGAGACAGATATATAACAGATATAATGTGTAATACCTAATATATGTTTTATATAGTAGGCAATAGTTAGCAGTAAACTGGTTAGCTCACTTGAATATGTTCGTAGATTTGTGTAGGATGTTATCTTTTGAATGGAAATATTGATATATTATTTGTAAACATTATACTTCTTTCCACTTATTTCAGTTAATGTCATAAAACTAGCGAGCTAAGCCAGTAGTAGTGCTGACAGTATCGTGTAAACATGACTGAAGACGAGAAAAGCAGAGGAACAGACAAACCGATTCGACTGAGTGAGTCATTTATGCTGGAAGCTCTCCGATTGATTCAAACTCGTGACTTCGATCATTCAAGCGATTCACTAGCAACAGCCAGATCAAAAGAGCCATTCATTTCGACATCGTCTGTAATGATTTTAAAAAGCATGTATAGTGATGGGTGAAACAGAGCTTTCGAAACTCCGAATCAGTTAAACCAATTGTGTCGCAAAAGCGCTCCAATTGGATAGCGTATCGCGAATCATTTGATTCAGACCAGGACTTCGAATCACGTATTGTGAACTGAGCTTTTTGGAGCTTGCTTCGAAGCGCTCCAATCAGATCACGCATGGCGAATCATTTGATTTAGATCGGGACTTCGGAGATGTTTCGCGATCCATGCTCTATCTATCAATGATCTAAGATTATGGTTTAAGAATCATTATTCAGATCTGGATTTAGGAGCGTATGTCACAAATCATTTTATTCAGATCAGGACTTTGGAGCAGGTTCGCAAGTAATTTTTTCTTTTCTTTTTTAACTTAATAGAAAACATCAAACCATTAAGATGGGACAGTTATAAAAACAAAACAATGAAAAAAGAAAGAAAGAAGGTAAACATAAATGCAAATCCCTTAAGAAAATTAACCATGCTTTTTTTTTTTTTTTATCATTGCTGTGTTGAATAAATGAGTATAAAGAGCAAATGCCTCTTTGTTTTGTTCCGGCTCAGTTGTAGCTCGGTCGTGCCAGCAGAATGCCGTCAGCTTTGGTTTCTGCTGCAGCTGTCAGAAAGCATATCTATCAGCGTGTCCATTACACACTGCAGACGCAAATAATGCGGCGCTCTGGCCCTGCATCATTTCCTTACCAGGGTATTTAACGAGAGCCTTTCGATTCATTCTTTGATCTGGATCTGCACGTGTGAATTAGTCACTATGTTTTAAGTCTGTTTAATTATTTATTCTTGATTTTCCGTCATTGTTTTCTCTGTCAACATTTCTCGTGCTGTTACCTCGTGTGACGTCTGAATGGCTTTTGTGATATTTAACATCATATTGATTCGGTTCAACAGCATGAAATTGTTTTTGTGGGCTGTGGCATAAAATCTGCTCCTCCCTCTTTCAGGAAACAGATCTATTGGACATCACCTACATCAAAGATGCAAGAACGGGGAAATGCACCAAAACACCAAAGGTAGGACTGCTGTATTCAACGCACCCAACCAGACGAATACATCCGGGTCCAAACAATATGCCAGCCAATACTAGTTCCAACATATTTTAAAGCAAGAAAAGGAAAGTTCATTCACAATCATGAATCTTAAGTAGTCAAGTCAAACAATGTCCACCTGATTTTTTAACGCCATTTTGTAATGTAAATGTGTGTGACTCACTTCCAGATATTTTTAGCGGTATGCCTACCAAAGATCATTACACTGCTTAGTATTGCAAACTGGTATTATCATATTATTTTAATGTATTGTCATAATTATAAACACTGGATCGGATCGTACTGTTTACTGCAAGTTGTATTTACTTATAGCATGTTTTTAATGTTTGGCTAACATTCTGCCAAGGTTCTATCAAAGTTATGAACAAACGTTCATTCAATATCATTAAATAGAATGTACATTTAAAGTTTAAAACATTATTTATACATTGTTCATTGAATGTTGTTTTGAAAGGTTTTAGTAGAGTGTTTGACTAACTTTTTTTTATAAAATGTTAGGCCAGTGATCCTCAAATGTGGCTCGTGAGATCCACTTTCCTGCAGAGTTTAGCTCCAACCCTGATCAAACTCACCAACCTGTGATTTTCTAATGGTCCTGAAGGCATTGATTAGCATGCTCAGGTGTGTTTGATTAGGGTTAGAGCTAAACTCTGCAGGAAAGTGGATCTCGCGGGCCAGATTTGAGTATCCCTGTGTTAGGCTGATGTTACACGGGGTAACTTTTTGAGCAATGTTGCCGCCAGCGTGCAACCAGGTGAGGCACAGGGCCCACGACTGATTTAAAGTATCCAGACAGAAATTTGTTACTAGGGCCCTATGAAATCCGTTTTATTTTTTCCCAAATTCAGTTTTATTTTTTTCTAAATTCCGTTTTTCCGTTTAAATTTTTCTGGATTCCGTTTTTTTTCCCATTTAAATTTTTCTGGATTCCTTTTTAATGGTCAAATTAAATTGTATTAATAAAAAAGCATGTCTAATTAATTAAAATCATGAAACTTATACAATTTAACATTAATTTATTAAAAGTGTAACAAAAATGACATGTTTAGGGCCGTATGAAATGTTTTATTTTTTTCTCACCTTATGTTTTATTGTTACCAAATTCTGTGTTTTAGCATGTCTAGTTATTTGAATGCATACAAACAATTTTTATTTATTCTTACAGTAGCCTTATGAAAAGTTTTTTCCCCCTCAGAAATTCTGTGTTGTGTATTTCAGTTTTACTGGTTATCAGATAAAGGCATAAAACATTGATTTAATTTATGATTTAATTAATGAAAATTAAACACATTTAATTTTTTGGCAAATAAAGGGGATTTACTATTCAAATTAAAACATGGAAGAAATATTTTGATTATTTCTTAAAAAATAAAGTTTTATTATTTTTCAACAGTAGTAGTAGTAGTAGTAGTAGTATTACGTACATTCTACTTAATAATAGTAATATAGCCTATTTCTGGCACAATGCCTTCTAATAAGTTAAACCGATCTTTTATCTTTTGGAGATATTGTTCATGTATTTATGTCCTCATTGAGACGGCAGACGCTGAAATCACGCGTCTCAGTAAAAAAACCGCGCGTCTGCTCTATTCATACAGAGACGTGCAGAACATGAAGGATTCGTATTTAAATCGACTTTTGCAGCTTAATAGTTACAGATACTAGTCCATATCGCGATTTGATTTAAGTGTAATGACCTACTTTTGATTAATTCATCCAAACTTTGACAAATTCCGTGACATTCCGTGCTAAACTGTAAATTCCGTTTTTATGACTGGATTCCACGATTCCGTCCGCGTTTTCTGCATCACGGAAATCATAGGGCCCTATGTTACCCATTCTCAGTGGGGAAGTGCCCAAGCAACACTGCTCAAAAAGTTGCCTTGTGTATCATCAGCCTTACTACTTGTTTTGGAATGTTCAGAGAACATTCTAAGTAGCATTCCCATAATGTTTGAAAATGGTAAAACAGAATGTTCCCTTTAGCGTTCAAAAAACCTAGAAAAAACGTTTTTAAAACATTAAAAACACTGGACGTTTTGAATGTTGAGAGCAATAGCATTTTCATAACTTAATGGGAATGTCAGCAAAATGTTCTTAGAACATATTTTTGTTAGTTGGGTCACCTTTGTCTTTTTATCCTTCAGAAATCAAATATTTTAGTGTTTTGGTTCATCTTAGAGATGGTTTGTCGGTGTTATAACACACTGAGGAGATTTTTTGAGATACCTGTGGAGTAAATGAATGAGAAAAATACTGGGAAAGATGGGTGTCACCATTAGAGGTGGTGGTCTATCCGTTCTCCTTCATTGGCTTGCATCCGTTTATAAGCCTGTCCTTGTGTAAAGGAGGTTTAGCCATTACTACGGCAGCGTGCTCTGTTTCCCAGGCCCTATATAGGTTAATAGCTCTTGTGGGTGATAAGCATCTCTCTATGAGGATAATGGTCTGTGCAATCTGGTGTTGAATGGCCACAGGCAGACAGACATCTGCACCCACGCTATATCTGGACTGCTGCAGTCTAAATATGGAGCCCGTGGGCTGCGGGTCTCCCAGGTGAACTCTTTCCTGATGCTCATGGACGTTATTTGTGTCTGTGAAATGAGAGAATGGCACTGGTGCCAAACGAAACGCACAAACGCAGTGAAGAGTCGTATCATGTGTTACGCCACAGCGGATGTCTGTTTTAGTCTTGAGTTTATGCTGCGGATTCATTGATTTCTATGTGGTGCATCACACGGATGTGGAGGAAGAAGGCTTTGTGAAAGTGGTTGATCATGCAATCAAAATGTAACAGATGTTATCTTTTGCATCCGGTGGTCTATGGTTTCTTTCCAGTTTCAGTTACTGGTATTTTATGTTCATAGATACTTGTTTTATCCCAAAATCAAACAAAAGAAATACAAATATTTTGTAATTTTTATAATTAAATTATAAAATAAAACTATAAAGAAATTATTTTGTATTATTTATTTTATTTTTATAAAATAAATAAAGTTTTTTGTACAATATTTGTGACTTTTAGAATTTAACATATATATTTATTTATACATAACTTATAAAATAAAAAATATTTTATATTATTGTTTATTTATTTTTATAAAGAAAATTAACAAGCACATTTACTTTACCTGTTGTTTGCTGTTCAACACACAGATTAAAAATGCAAGGGAAAAAATACAAAGGAAAAATGCAACGGCTTGTGAAAGTGGTTGATTGTGCAACCATAATGTAAGAAAATTATAACTTTTGCAGCATTCTTGGTGTCTAGTTGTGTTTTCCAGTGTCTTGTATTTTATACTCATAGATACTTAGGTTTTATTCCAAAATAAAAAAAGGAATTAAGAAAATATGGTAATTTTCATAAATACTTTATAATATAAAAATAATAAAGAAATTAATTTATATTATGTTTTTTATAAAGAAAACAGGCTTGTTTGAAAAAATGCTTGTTTATAGTATCATTGTGTTTTCTTTTTTTCTTCTTTTAAGCACATTTACTTTACCTGTTGTTTCCTGTTCAACAGTTTAAAAATGCACAGAAAAAAAATAATTCATAAAAGATGAAAACAAAGAAGTAATTTTAAATTTTAAATAATTATAATTTATTTGACTTCTTTATAAAGAAAATAAAGCCAGTTTGTTTAATTTTTTTTGGCATTTTAGCATTACATTTTAAGCACATTTACTTCACCTGTTGTTTGCTGTTCAACACACAGTTTAAAAAATGCAAAGGAAAAAGGCAAGTGTTTGTGAAAGTGGTTGATCATGCAACCCAAATTTAACAATATGTTCATTTTGCATCCATTCTAGGTGGTCTAGATGTGGTTTCCAGTTCCAGTTACTGGTATTTTATACTCATAAGTGCTTGTTTTTCCCAAAAATTAAAAGAAAGTAATAAGAAAATTTTATATACACACTTAGGTCCATATATATTTGGACACAGGCACAATATGTATTATTTTAGCTGCTGACCAAATCATATTCAAGTTGTAGTTATATGAATATAGGCTTAAAGTGCACACTCTGAGCTTTAATTTAAGGGTATTCTCATCAAAATTGGAGGAAAGGTTAAGTAATTGGACAGTTGACTCAAAAGCTGTTTCATGGACAGATGTGGGCTATTCCTTCATTATTTCTACATCAAGTAAACGGGTAAAAGTTCTGGAGTTGATTCTAAGTGTGTCATTTGCATTTGGAAGCTGTTGCTATGAACCACATCATGCGGTCAAAGAATCTCTCCATACAAGAGAAACAGATGATTATTAGCCTTCAAAAACAAAACATATCCATCAGAGAGACATAGCAGGAACATTAGGAGCGGACAAATCAACAGTTTGGTACAGGAGTTTTTGAAGGTAAAAAAGTGTAATATTCTGCAATGGCCGAGTCAATCTCCTGATCTCAACCTGATTGAGCTGCATTTCACTCGCTGAAGACAAAACTAAAGACAGAAAGAGCCACAAACAAACATTAACTGAAGTCAGCTGCAGTAAAGACCTGCAAAGCATCACAAAGAAGAAACCCAGTCTCTGCTGATGTCCATGAGTTCAGACTTCAAAGGATTCTCAACAAAATATTAAAAATGAGCATTTTATTTATGATTATATTTATTTGTCCAATTACATTTGAGCCCCTGAAAATGGGGGGACTGTGTATAAAAATTGTTGTACTTCCTAAGCATTTTATGATATATTTTTGTTCAAACCCCTTGAAGTAAAGCTTAAAGTCTACTTATCAATTTCATCTTGATTGTTTCATTTTAATTCTATTCTGGTGGCATACAGAGCCAAAATTATGAATATTGTGTCAGTGTCCAGATACATATATACACCTAAGTGTATATAATTTTATTTCATGTTTTTAAACAACCATTGGAATTTTTGTCATTTTATCATTCACTTTCAAGCACATTTACTTCACCTGTTGTTTGCCGTTGCTGGTTAGTCTGATTATCAGTCTAAATGTGTTGTTATTTGTTGATTTCTCTTCATAATCTTGTACTGTGGTGGTCAGAGTGAATCTTGCGTCTCTCTGCGCTGTGATATAAAGCATCTTCTCGGAGCGAGTGTGCTCTGACTCAGTGTCATGATTGAGAGTGATTCTGGGAAACGCAGTGTGCTGGTGTCAAAGGCAGCTGAATAAATCTTGTAGCGGCGCGTTTATATGAAGGCCTCCACGAGCCACAACAAACCGTCCATCCACCCTTGGATGTAGAGGTCGAAGCTATTTCCACAGACGCTGTATGAGTGAGAGAGAGTGAGACGTGATGATTCTGAGTCACTCAGCACACAATAAAACATCACGCATGAAGCTGCTGGAGAAATGCTGCTCTCACCGCCTGCTGTTTTGGATAAATAATTGGTTGTTTGTGGTAGGGTGGAGTGATATTGAATGTTTACTCAATCTATTATTTAGTTAAAGTTATAAACATTTACCAATATTGTGAATCACCACCATCATGATTTATATTGGCCTTTTTTATGCACATATGGTGGTAATTTCAGAAATAAATATATACTGTAAATATCAAGATATGTATAAGATGTTTATAAGTGTTTATATATGTTAAAGTATAGAATTGTTATATTTATAAAACATAAATAGTTTACGGAAACATCTTCTGATGCACGACCTTGGACACATCATCAGTGTTGTTTCCAGGAGTCACTGGGTGTTTCGGGTCTTACAACAGACACCCTCGTCCTGGCGACCCGACCGAGGCTGATCAGACCCCGGCCTGTGTCCAAGTGGCATTCTACTGCCCCCACTGCTCTCCCCTCTTCAACCAGAGCCATCTGGAAGCTTTTTCTGCTGCCTCCACGTTGTTGCCTATGGCTCGTCTTCGGTTAGCACCTGTTATGCCCAGCGTGCCGTAGGCCTTGCTCAGGGAGTGACTGGCAAATCCCCTGCTGCCCACCTCTACTGCCATACACCTGGTCCTCCATCCGTTCCTCCGACAATCCTCCACCAGTTCTTGGTATTTCTCCCTCTTTCTCTCTTGAGCCTCCTCCATCCTCTCCTCCCAGGGCACTGTCAGCTCCAACAAGATCAGTTGTTTTGTGGCCTCAGAGACCAAGATGATGTCAGGTCTCAATTTGGACTGGGTGATGTGTGTTGGAATTTTCAGCTGCCTTTCCAGGTCGACTGTCATTGCCCAGTCCCGGGCTGTGGAGAGCAAACCTACAGAGCAGTTTTTCGATGCTTTCTCTGGCTTTTGTCCTTCCCTGATGAAGTGAATGGCCTTGGCTGTAGCTTGGGTGTGTCGGCTGTCCTTGATCCCCTTGCTGATTGCCTCAGCGATGGATTTGAGGACCTGGTCGTGCCTCCATCGATACCGGCCCTCACCCAGCGCCTTGGAGCAGCTGCTCAGGATGTGTTCCAATGTCCCTACTTTGGAACAAAGGGGGCATGCAGGTGTTTCTACTTTGCCCCATATGCACAGGTTGGATGGACTTGGGAGGACATCATAGACTCCCTGAATCAAGAACCTGATCCTCTGGGGGTTCCACTTCCAGATGTCCTTCCAGGAGACACTCCGCTCCATCGCCTGCTCCCACTTCATCCAGGCGCCCTGCTGCCGCATGGCCACTGCTCTACTGGTTCGCTCTTCCTCGACTGAAGCTCGCACCTCCTCCTGTACCAGCCTCTGCCTCTCCTTTCCGCTGGCAGAGTCATATCGGGTCGCTCTTAGGCTCCCAAGTCCGGCTCTGCCTTGCGCCACTGTTCCAAGGATGGCCTTGTGCTTCAGCCGAGTCTCTGCTTGCTGGACTACCTCGGCTGCCTTCCACTTCCTCCCTGTCCTCACAACAATCCCTGCACCGGACACTTTGGCATCTCTGGATGCAGAGTACTGCAGGTGTTCCCGAGCCCGTGCAACGATGAACTCCTCCCTGACTGAGCTAAAAGGGAGCCTGAGCTTGTTGGTGTTCCCATATAGCCCGATGTTACTTAGGCTACGCGGTAGACCCAGCCATCTGCGTAGATAGCTGCTCACCTTTTGCTCAAAACCTTCCACCACAGTCATGGGGACCTCATAGATAAGCAGAGGCCAGAGGATTCTTGGGAGGATTCCATGCTGGTAGACCCAGGCCTTGAATCTTCCAGGGAGCCCAGACTTATCCACTGTTCTCAACCATCCCTCCAGGTCAGCACCGGTTGCCTTAATGGAGTCTCTGTCATTCAGTCTGCAGTTGAAGGCCTTCCCAAGGCTCTTCACTGGTCTCTCAGTAACTGACGGGATCTGGTGTTCTCCCAGTCTGAAGCGGAATCTGTCTGTAACCTTCCCCTTCTTTAAAACCAAAGACCTGGACTTTACAGGTTTGAAGCTCATGCGTGCCCATGACATGAGTCTCTCCAACCCCTGAAGGATCCACCTGGCTCCTGGTACCGCCGTTGTTGTCACTGTGAGGTCGTCCATGAAGGCTCTTATGGGAGGTTGCCTTACTCCAGACTTGCTGAGGGGGCCTCTGCATTCTGTTTCAGCTGCCTTGACCAGCATGTTCATCGCCAGCGCAAAGAGGGTCACTGAGATGGTACAGCCAGTGATTATCCCCACCTCCAGCTGGTGCCAGTCAGATGTTAGCTGGCCAGTAGAGACTCTCAAGCTGAACTTGCTGTAATAGTCCAGGATGAGATCTTTCACCTTCTGCGGTACATGGTGTTTCTCCAGTGAGACCTCCACCAGCATATGGGGTATTGAGCCATAGGCGTTGGCGAGGTCCAGCCACAGTACAGTCAGGTCCCCTCTACCTTCTCTTGCTTCCCTGATGAGCTGGGTTACCACACCCGTGTGTTCCAGACAACCGGGAACTCCTGGTATACCTCCCTTTTGCACAGACGTGTCGATGTACTTATTGCTCAACAGGAAGTTGGAGAGCCTCTTAGCCACGATGCTGAAGAAGATTTTACTCTCCACACTGAGCAAGGAGATTACCCGAAACTGGTCGATATTCTCAGACTTCTCCTCTTTTGGTATGCACACTCCCTCAGCATACCTCCATGGCTGGGCGATCTTCCCTCTCCTCCAGATCACCTTCAGAACCCTCCAAAGCCGATGTAGTAGCTTTGGGCAGTTCTTATACACCTTGTAGGGCACTCCACTTGGGCCTGGTGCTGAGCTCGATCTTGCTCTCCTCACCACTTCCTCCACTTCCCTTAGGCGGGGCTCCTTCAGGTCGAAGTCTGATGCAGGCTCTGGTGGTGTTATCAGCGCATCGCATGGACCCAGTGGTTGTTCTCTGATGGAGTCACTATAGGTGGCCTTGAGGTGGTCGTTTATGGCATCCTTGGAGCAGGTGAGGCGGCCAGCCCTCTTTTGGCCAAGGAGCTGCTTGGTCAACTTGAATGGATTGGCCAAGAATGCTGCCCTCTTCCTGGCTCTCTCCTTCCGCCTCCTTCTGTGGAACTCTGCCCTCCGTAAGGTCAAGAGTTGTTTCCTTAGGATTGCTCTCAGGTCCGCTAGGCCGGCTCTCTCGACTTCCCCCGCTGACTTGTATTGCCTCTTTAGCAGCCTAAGTTCTTCCCTGAGGCACTGGATTTTCCTTGCTCTGTGGCTTGGAGCATATGCCGATGGAGCAGGCTTGGAGACCTCAGTTCCAAATCACTCAGCTGCGATGTTCACTATGAGGGTGGTCATCGTTCTCAGTCGGTGGTCCACATCCCCCTTAGCTGTTACTTCCAGGACCTGGCTTACATCTTCATCAAATTGTTGCCACTCAACTCTCTTGGAGGATTTGGGCCACTGGATCCTTGGCTGGACCGAAGGGGCACAGCCAGTTGTTATGGCTGCAGCTTGCTGGCTTTGGAGGCCATGTGGGTTGTCGAGAAATGCTGTTTCTTGGGTTATAGTGGCAGGTGAGCTGCTGGCAGCAGGTGTTGGCGACACTAGGAGGCTCTGGGCACTGTGGGTTGCCTCCGGGCCTGGCTCCTCCTGCGTCTTACCAGGAGTCGCTTCTGTGCGTTGTGTCGTCGTTTCCGCTGTCAAGCATCTCATTCTGCCTTGATGTATGTCAAGAATGTTCATTCTTGCAGATCCTGCCGCAGATGCACCGTATTGTCGTTGTCGTTATTCCTTTATCCTGTGTCGTTGTCCTTGAGTCCGTCCTGTTGGGGTGCTCATCCTCCCCCCCTCTCGGGCACCCCTGGGGGTATCTTTCTTTTGTGGGTTTTGTATCTATTTATATATACACACACACTTATACGTGTTTATATTTATAGTAAGTGTTTATATATGTAATAGTATAAATAAAAGTATAGATTTTGTTATAATAATAGTTATAAAAAAGTATAGATTTACAACTTATTAATTATGAATTTATTAATAATACTTTTTATTTTTATTAATAATACATTTTAGTAAGTTATAACACTATTATTATTATTATTATTACAAATTAAAATAAAATTATGTTAATAAATATATATATTTTTAGATTTGATGCGTGTTTTATTTTATAGTAATGTTTATATGTACAAAGTTCTTATGTAATATTATAGACCTATGATTTAGGATTTATTGAATTCTAAAATAATGATTTATTATAATAATAATAATACACTAATAAATTATAAAATAATAATTATTATTTAATAAATATGTTTTTAAACATATATGCATTTACTTGAATTTACCACAGGTATAAAATAAAAAAAATAATTAAATTAAATTAAATTTAAATTAAAATACACATTGAAGACTGGAGTAATGATGCTGAAAATTTGGCTTTGATTACAGCAATAAATTACATTTGACAATATATTCAACAGAAGACAGAAATATTGTAATAACAGTTTACAACATTACTGTATTTTAATCAGATAAATGCAGCCTTGGTGGGCAGTAGAGGCTTTATTTGTATGTTGTGTTGTGTTATGTTATGTGTTGTGTTATGTGTTGTGTTATATGTTATGTTATCCCCCTTTCTTTACTTTATGGCAGGTCATCAAACTACTCTAATCTTCTGTGTTTTGTTTGTCTCAGAGTAGCAGGTGACTCCTAATTGCAAGCTGCTTAACTAACTTTTTTATTAAGAAAGGAATTTGAATGAGATTTTAATCACTAGTGCGCTGAGACCATGAAAAATATCCTGCTGCTTTTGTTTGCAATTGCTTTTTTATGTGAGCAATTAAAGATGTGTTGTTAATTGAAAGGAAGAAAGATGCCATTGATTTGTTGTGTGCTTGTGAAGCCGACAGCAGATGAATACAGAAGAGAGCGGAAGAACTGCTCATCTTTCAGGAGTTTTCACTTGTTCTCCAGATCTTGGCTTCTCGTTAAAGCTCCCGGCGAGAACAATAACGGCCTGTTAATTACGCCATTGACAAATAGAGAAGATAATGAGACGGTTATGTCATAAATGTATATGATTCATATTAAAACCAATCACATCGTCTGAAGCAGTAGTGGGTTGTTTACATGCACCCATCTGTTGAAAAGCAACCAGAGCTTTGCTAATGGCACTGCTGCTGGTAACGAGCATATGCTTGAGGAACGTCTGTTCCCGTTCTGCTGTGACAGAAGTCTGCAGCTATTGGCATACATATACGATTTATGAAGGGCAACTTTACTAAACAGTTGCACCCCTTTTGCGGACAATATTTTAGCATCTCAGTATTATTTAATAGTTCACTTAAAAATGAAAATTCTGTCATTTTTTTATATGTATAACGTTATATGGTATAGTTTTATAAATATTTAAAAAAACATATTTTATGTTTTAAATTTATAAGAAATGTTTATATATATAATAATAAGTATAGACTTATGGCTTAGGATTATAATGTTTTTAATAATAGTACTTTTTATTATTATTATTATTCATAATAAAAATAACAATACAAGTAAATTGTAATACATTTATTATTGTTAAATATTTTTATTATTACAAATTAAAAATATTGTTACTAAATATGTATATTTAAAAAATATTTAATATTTTATATATGATTTATATTTATGGTAAGTGATTATATCTAAATGTATTAAAAGTTATTATAATATGTATAAGTGTAGACTTATAACTTTATTGAATTGGATTATTGCATTTTCTAATATACTGATACTATTTATTTTATTAATATATATTAAATAATATATTTTAGTAAATTAAGACATGCATTATTATTATTAATTATTATATTATCATTATTATTATTATTATTATTGTTGCAAATTTAAAATGGTAAGTAAATGTATATATTTTGAAATTTGATAGTTTATATATTTTGTATATTTATAATGTTTATTTATAAAATAGTAATGATATTTATTATTATTATTATGAATTACAATCTCTCTCTCTCTCTCTCTCTCTCTCTATAAAAATGTTAAAACATTTTATATCATATTTGTTTTATAGTAATTCATAATACAATAATTATATTTGTAGTTTATAGTAAGTTTTTATAAATAAAATGAATAAAAGTTATTTGTAATTAATATAGACTTCATAATAATAATAATAATTATAATTATTAATAATAATAAAGTATAGTAAATTAATATAAATGAATAATAATAATAATAATAATAATCATTATTATTATAAATTCAATATTAAGTCATACATCTATATAAATGCTGTGTAATACATAAATATAAATACAATGCATTTTTATGTGCAACTGAATTTATGTGCATTTTTAAATATAAAAACATTTTGATTAAATTTGATCCTAAATTTTGAGTGTGTCCTTCACTGATTTCTTCTGTGCATTGCACATAAACTGTGCTATCTGTGGGTTCAGTTTGCGTCTTTTTTTGAGTGTTTTCCATGCAGCAGCATGTATTCTGAGTTAGAATAAAGATCCCGGGTCTTTTTTCTGCGGGTAATGAGCCGTTCAAGCGTGCAGCAGACAGAAGAACCGGTGGACTTCAGCCAGAACTGAGAGAAAGGCCTTTGATTCCTGCTCCTCTCCAGCCAAACCAGCGCCTGGAGGAGATCAGCAGTGCAGTGAATCCACGACACACTGCTGCCGCTTCCACCCGCTGCAGGTTTACCACGGTAAACTCACATGAGCCTGTGCGTGTGTGGAATCAGCAGGAGCATGGCTGTTGCTCATGTGTGGGGTCAGTGAGCTGAACTTTCACGCGTAACTCATCCAGGAGCGCCATGCTTTCAGAGGGCAACGGCAGCTTTCTGTAGGCCAGAATAAAACACGAGCGATGGAGAAATCAAATGTTTTTAAGAACATGCTGGATCAGTTCTGAAGTGTAAGACGTGATCGTTTGAAGTGTGTACAGTGTTATTAGTGTGTAAGGACACATCAACCAGATCATTTACTTTAATTAACCAAACGTCATGAGGGTGTGTAGATGATGACAGAATTTTTAGTTTTAAGCAAACAATTTGTTGAATATAAGACTTGAAGGTGAAGCTTTTTTAACCTAGAATAAAAATAGAAATTTACTTATTTATTTATTTAGCTAGTTAGTTATAAATCTCACTCATTCATGTTATATTTTTATTTATGTATTTGAATGTTAATTTATTTATAATTAAATCTCACTCAATGTTTTTATTTATATATTTATACATTACTTTTTATTTAGTTATTTATGAATATGAATAAATCTAAATCATTCATGTTTTATTTTTATTTATGTGTTTTAATGTCATTTATTTATTTATTTATAAATTAATCTCACTTAAAGTGTTTTATTAATATTTTTATACATAAATATTTTAGTTATTTTTAAATCTCACTCATTAATGTTTATTTTTTTATGTATTTGAATATTATTTATAAGTCTTACTGTTTTTAAACTGTATTTATAAATCAAAATGTTTTTTGTACATATTTTTATATGTATTTTTATATTTTTATTTATAGTCATATGACATAACAATATGACTTTCAGTGAAGCTGCTTTGAAGCAACTGCAAGAAGTGCTATACAAATAAACTTGATTTAAATGTATAAATACATAATAAGTGATATTTATGAATAAATAAATATGGTATGTATAAATATATAAATAAAAATGAGTACAAATATAAATATGTACATAAATACATAAATGACCTTAGTCATATTTTCTTCAGAATGTAAAAATCTAGTGGTTTTGTTTGTTTGTTTGTTTGTTTTTTGTTATTATTGTTTTTTTTTTTCACTGCTGCAGTATGCGGTCTAATCTCTGTTTTCAGGAGGTTGTTTCCCTGTATAATTATGAGTTGTCAAAACATAAATCAGTAAATAAAGGCTTTCTACAATATTTGCCTGCTGGTGACACCTGATTATTTCTTACTCATTTTACTTTTGTTGTTACATTCAATTTGCTCTTCCAAAGCCACCTTGAATATATATATATATATATATATATATTTGGCGGGAGGAGCAAACGACAGAAAGTGGGTGTGGCGTCAGGCCTCGGAGAGGCTTTTATTCAACAGAAATAATAAAATAATTCCAAAGGGGAGTCCAAAATAAACAGGGGATCTGGTGTCCTCGTTTTGCGGGTTGTGAAGGAGGGGCAGTGTTTGGAAGGAATCAGGTAAGGGGCAGTCCGGTGGCTGCACGCGCTCCCCCTTGGGTCCGGGGCGCGAGGGCGGCGGCCAGGCGGCTTCGTCCTCCTTTGGGCCCGCGGCGCTTCCAGGGGTACGGCCCGGCATCCTGGCCCGTCAGCCGTCTCACGGGTGCAGTCCTCCGCGCTACGCTCCCTTCCTGGACCCACGAGGACACCATATGCACGGGGAAGAGACCGGTCTCCAGAGGAGAGGCGCAGCCGGCATAACAGCGGCGGTATATATATAGGTGTGTGCCTATCACACGCCGCCAGACCTGGCTGTTTAGCGCCCCTCCTATCACACACCCACTCCCGTCGGGAGCCTGGTGAAGGGCGGCGATTAAGGGACGGGGAGTGCTGATAATTAGGGGGAGGCAGCTGACTCGTCACAATATATATATATATATATACACAACCCGAATTCCGGAAATGTTGGGACGTTTTTTTAAATTTGAATAAAATGAAAACTAAAATATTTTCAATTCACATGAGCCAATATTTTATTCACAGTAGAACATAGATAACATAGCAAATGTTTAAACTGAGATATTTTACAATTTTATGCACAAAATGAGCTCATTTTAAATTTGATGCCTGCTACAGGTCTCAAAATAGTGTATAGGGACGGGAGCATGTTTACCATGGTGTAGCATCTCCTCCTCTTTTCAAAACAGTTTGAAGATGCCTGGGCATCAAGGTTATGAGTTTCTGGAGTTTTGGTGTTGGAATTTGATCCCATTCTTGCCTGATATATGTTTCCAGCTGCTGAAGAGTTCGTGGTCGTCTTTGACAGATTTTTCGTTTAATGATGCGCCAAATGTTCTCTATAAGATCTGGACTGCAGGCAGGCCAATTCAGCAATGGACTCTTCTACTACGAAGCCATGCTGTTGTAATAGCTGCAGTATGTGGTTTTGCATTGTCCTGCTGAAATACACAAGGCCTTCCCTGAAATAGACGTCATCTGGAGGGGAGCATATGTTGCTCTAAAACCTTTATATACACCTTTCAGCATTCATAGTGCCTTCCAAAACATGCAAGATGCCCATACCGTATGCACTTATGCACCCCCATACCATCAGAGATGCTGGCTTTTGAACTGAACGCTGATGATATGCTGGAAGGTCTCCCTCCTCTTTAGCCCGGAGGACACGGCGTCCGTGATTTCCAACAAGAATGTCAAATTTGGACTCGTTGGACCATAGAACACTTTTCCACTTTGAAACAGTCCATTTTAAATGAGCCTTGTCCCACAGGACACGATGGCACTTCTGGACCATGTTCATATATGGCTTCCTTTTTGCATGATAGAGCTTTAGTTGGAATCTGCAGATGGCACGGTGGATTGTGTTTACCGACAGTGATTTCTGGAAGTATTCCTGGGCCCATTTAGTAATGTCAATGACAGAATCATGCCGATGAGTGATGCAGTGTCGTCTGAGGGCCCGAAGACCACAGGCCTCCAACAAAGGTCTTCGGCCTTGTCCCTTACGCACAGAGATTTCTCCAGTTTCTCTGAATCTTTTGATGATGTTATGCACTGTAGATGATGAGATTTGCAAAGCCTTTGCATTTTGACGTTGAGGAACATTGTTCTTAAAGTGTTCCACAATCTTTTTACTGACTCTTTCACAGATTGGAGAGCCTCTGCCCATCTTTACTTCTGAGAGACTCTGCCTCTCTAAGACATCCCTTTTATAGCTAATCATGTTACAGTCCTGATGTCAATTAACTTAATTAGTTGCTAGATGTTCTCCCAGCTGAATCTTTTCAAAATGTCTTGCTTTTTCAGCCCTTTTTTGAGACCTGTAGCAGGCATCAAATTTGAAATGAGCTCATTTAGTGGATAAAAGTGTACATTTTCTCAGTTTAAACATTTGTTATGTTCTCTATGTTCTATTGTGAATAAAATATTGGCTCATGTGATTTGAAAGTCTTTTAGTTTTCATTTTATTAAAATTAAAAAAAACTTCTCAACATTTCCGTAATTCGGGTTGTATATATATATATATATATAGGCCTATTTATATATACATATATATATATATATATATTATATATATATATGTATATACATATATATATATATATATATATATATATACACATATATTTGACATACAATTAGATCAGAACTAGCGTGTCTGAACTCTAATGCATTTTAATTGATTATCAGCAACATGAAAAGGCTGTCTCTGATTGTCCGGCGGGTCTCTCGCTCGTCTTTGGTGGTTGACAGCGCTCCAGTGATTCTGGTCAGAGCCCTGCGCTTTGATACAGCGTGGTTCGGTTAAATCCGGCTCCCGGAGGCAGCGAGGTCTCGGTGCATGTTGCCATAGAAACTCTGTTGCAAAGGCTCCCTGTGTGTGACCGGAGCCAAAGGCGCCGGAGCTAATGAGGTTGCAAGAAAGGGTGTCCAACATGGCGAGGAGCCTCGCGGAGGACAAGGTGACAACAATGACAGCAGCGGCTCTCCAGCGCGCCATAGACGCTGACTCATCTGATTTAAACAGCACTGCCATCATCACAATCAATATGCATTGCACTGCATTCTTTCCTGGAAGAAAGAGAGAAGTGTCGTTTGATTATCACAGATGTAGGTGGACTGGTGCTTTTGTTGGTGCGCGTGTTTGGATCTTGCACCTTTGTTAGTGGTGATTGCCTTGGGAAAGCATGAGTAATGCTATTCAGTGATTTGAATAAACATGCTAACCTTAGGCTGCACAATTTGGGGAAAAATATAATTATTTTTCTGGTCTTGTGATTCTTTCTTTTTGTTTTTGCGTGAATGTGTAAAAAGCCAGATTTGGAATGCTTCTTTGTTGGGATGCATAATCTGGCCAAAAATTGTCATCAATATGACTCTAAATTAAACTTAAAACAAAAACAAAAACAACAACAACAATAATTGTGATACACCAAACTGATTTTTTTATTGAAACATCAAAAGTAAAATTAAGTTTTTATTTAGCCAAAAATGGAAACTGAAAATAAAGTTGATTTAATAATCACTTAATCACATTTAATTAATAATCAATAGTCAAATGCAATCTGAGTTGTAAAAGCACCGGGTGCAGTGCTTCTATGTCAGGTTGCATACAGGTGCATCTCAATAAATTAGAATGTCGTGGAAAAGTTCAATTATTTCAGTAATTCAAATCAAATTGTGAAACTCGTGTATTAAATAAATTCAATGCACACAGACTGAAGTAGTTTAAGTCTTTGGTTATTTTAATTGTGATGATTTAGGCTCACATTTAACACAAACCCACCAATTCACTATCTCAACAAATTAGAATACTTCATAAGACAAATAAAAAAAACATTTTTAGTGAATTGTTGGCCTTCTGGAAAGTATGTTAATTTACTGTATATGTACTCAATACTTGGTAGGGGCTCTTTTGCTTTAATTACTGCCTCAATTCGGCGTGGCATGGAGGTGATCAGTTTGTGGCACTGCTGAGGTGGTATGGAAGCCCAGGTTTCTTTGACAGTGGCCTTCAGGTCATCTGCATTGTTGGGTCTGGTGTCTCTCATCTTCCTCTTGACAATACCCCATAGATTCTCTATGGGGTTCAGGTCAGGCGAGTTTGCTGGCCAATCAAGCACAGTAACACCATGGTCATTGAACCAGCTTTTGGTACCTTTGGCAGTGTGGGCAGGTGCCAAGTCCTGCTGGAAAATGAAATCAGCATCTCCATAAAGCTTGTCAGCAGAAGGAAGCATGAAGTGCTCTAAAATTTCCTGGTAGATGGCTGCGTTGACTGTGGACTTCAGAAAACACAGTGGACCAACACCAGCAGATGACATGGCAGCCCAAATCATCACTGACTGTGGAAACTTCACACTGGACTTCAAGCAACATGGAATCTGTGCCTCTCCACTCTTCCTCCAGACTCTGGGACCTTGTTTCCAAATGAAATGCAAAATTTACTTTCATCTGAAAAGAGGACTTTGGACCACTGAGTTATTTTTTCCACAGCCCAGGTAAGACGCTTCTGACATTGTCTCTGGTTCAGAAGTGGCTTGGTAGCCCTTTTCCTGAAGACGTCTGAGCGTGGTGACTCTTGATGCACTGACTCCAGCTTCAGTCCACTCCTTGTGAAGCTCTCACAAGTGTTTGAATCAGCTTTGCTTGACTGTATTCTCAAGCTTGCGGTCATCCCTGTTGCTTGTGCACCTTTTCCTACCCAAATTCTTCCTTCCAGTCAACTTTGCATTTAATATGCTTTGATACAGCACTCTGTAAACAGCCACATCTTTCAGTAATGACCCTCTGTGACTTACCCTCTTTGTGGAGGGCGTCAATGTTCGTCTTCTGGATCATTGCCAAGTCAGCAGTCTTCTCCATTATTGTGGTTTCAAAGAACAAGAGATACCTGGAATTTATACTGTAGGGATGGTCATTAATTGAAACTCAAATGTAAATATTCTAATATTTTGAGATACTGATTTTGAATGAATGAATGAATCATTTATATAGCGCTTTAATTGTGTATTACTATACACCCAAAGCGCTTTACAATCATATGAGGGGGTCTCTCCTCTCCTCAACCACCACCAGTGTGCAGCATCCACATGGATGATGCGATGGCAGCCACAGCACAACGGCGCCAGTGCGCTCACCACACACCAGCTACAGGTGGAGAGGAGAGAGAGATAGAGCCAATCAAGTGGATGGGGATTATTGGGAGGCCATGATTGACAAGGGCCAGTGGAGGGAATTTGGCCAGGACACTCTTTACGATGAGTGACATGGGATTTTTAATGACCACAGAGAGTCAGGACCTCGGTTTAACGTCTCATCCGAAAGACGGTGCTCTTTGACAGTATAGTGTCCCCATCACTATACTGGGGCATTAGGACCCACACAGACCACAGGGTGAGCACCCCCTGCTGGCCTCCCTAACACCTCTACCAACAGCAACCTAGTTTTTCCCAGGGTGGTCTCCCATCCAGGTACTGACCAGGCTCAGCCCTGCTTAGCTTCCTTGAGCAACCGGTCTTTGGCTGCAGGGTGATATGGCTGTGGTTAATTGCATTTTGACTTTCATGAGCTGTAAGCTCTAATCATCAAAATTAAAACAAAACAACTTTTGAAATGTTTTACTTTACATGTAATGAATCTAAAATATATGAAAGTTTCACTTTTTGAAATAACTTACAAGAAAAAATGAACTTTTTTACTTTTACTAACTTTTTTTAACTAATTTATTGAGATGCACCTGTAATTTGGCCAAAAAATATGTGACTATATATCGGGGGGATGCAGCAAACTGATTTTACCAAAATATCAAAACTAAAATTTTAATTTTAATTTTGCCAAAAACCGAAAATGAAAATAAAGTTGATTTAATAATCAGTTAATCACATTTATTTAATAATCAACACTCAAATACAAACTGAGTTGCATATAAACATTTCACTTGCACATAAAATGTTATTTAATAATCAATTAATTAATCACATTTATGTGATAATGAACACTAGAATACTGAGTTGCATGTAAACATTTAAATTGCACATAAGGCACTTTATATATCTTTTTTTATGATGTAATTATGTTTCCACTCCAGTTCATTGTTGAAATATAAACATTCAAATTGTGACTTTTATAAAAAAAAAATAATAAAAAAACTAACAATCGCCCAGAACACTATAGCAACACCTTAGCAACCATCCAGAACTCCCCCTAGCAGCCCAGCATCATGATAGTGAGTTTGAAGACAAGCAGCTTTCATCTCGTGTTGGTTTTATTCTCTTTAAATGCTGAAGTGTAGGAAGTGTTGAGGTGATGTCAGTGGTTTTTGTGATTATGCTGCTGATGTTTCCGTCTGCCGGTCAGTGTGCAGGAATATTGTTTTATTCCAGGCAGCGCTGGATTCCTGAAGACAGAGAGAGAAAGGAACACAGCTGTAATATATACATGTGTGCAGATAAATCTAAATCCAATTTATTTTCCTCTCAGCAGGACCTTTCATTTTGCCCGGCGTCCTGCAGAGAATAAAAAAAAACTGATTTGCATGAAACAAGCGCACATGAGAGAATCACAGACTTCACACAGATGATACAGTCTCTGTGTTTGAGAGTCTGACACGTGATTATCATGCTGAAGACTGCATGCAGTTTATTAAATATTGCCATGCTGGATGATTTACTGTTTGAAATGAAGACAAAAATACTAGTTTTGAAATTTTATTGAAAAAAAGTGTAGTATAATATTTTTTATAGTACAATAGTGTTTTTTCAATATATTTATTATTTATCTTATTTTATTAATGTTTATTTAAAAGTTAAAATTAATGTTTATATAAAAGTTTTTTTTTTTTTTACTTTTTTGTTCATTTTACAGAATGTTTGAACATGAAGAAATGAAGATATAATATTAGTATTGTAATTTTACAGTTGCACTATAAAAATATTTTTAGTTTTTATAAATAGTTATTTTTATTTTTCAGGACATTTTTACATTATATTTTTCATATTATTTAATATTTTTATTAAATAATCAGAATACAAAAAAAATTACAAAGAATAATTACGATTTTAAGTCATATTGAATGGAAAAAAGTGTAGAGAGAGTGGAAAGAGATTTTTCAAGATTTTTACAAATGTTTTAACACTGAAAGGATTGTTCAAGCTTTTGAACAATTCTTTTTTATTTTCTATGAAGATGCACTCTACTGCAGAATTTACTCCAATCTTTCTAGAATCGTTAATTCTTTCCTAATAGATTTATTCAAATCATCTGGTTGTAAATTCCTGTATTTTTTCACAGTGCCATTTTGTCCCCCGATATCGTGAACCAAGTAAGCCAAGAACACGCTTGCATCGTGATGTTGAGTTTTTGCATAAGAAAGCATCATAAAAATGTGAAAAATAATACATGCAACATGTAAAAGAATAGTTTAGTGCACATTTTCATACTGAAAAATAAAATGCAATGAAAATGATCATGCAGCAAGCATAGGCTATTTACAGGCTTGATCTTTTTTTAGCGGCACTCTCACACACATCTGTCCGGCTGACACAGAACTCCCCTTTTAAAGAGTCAATTTAATATTCAATAACTGCATGTATTATTCATGTGCTATTCAGAGCTGGTGTCTGCAGTACACACAGCGGCTTTCACTAATGAACCTGTGTCGTCTGTCATGCTGTCGGAGGAAAGCGCTTTACATAAAAGTCTAACAGTAGTCTGGCTGCAGGGGCCCCGGGGCCAAACCCAGTCATGAGTCATGAGGGATACGGGAAAATCCTGCCGGAAACAGAGTCTCCTCACTACAGAACTTCACTGGAACATGATCACAGACAGATATTAGAATAAAATTGTATAAATGTTACAAATATTATTATTTTTTTCTCATGCAAAAGCTTTAAGGGTTCCCTGTGTTTTTTGCCAAAATAAAAGTTTGATGGTTTAACTTTTAAAATCATAAAAAAGTTTATATTATTATTTTATTATACTGATTTTTTTTTATTTTACAGTGAAATATTACAATAGTAATTTCTCTTATTTAGTGTTTTTGTTTTGTTTTAGTATTTAATTTTTCTGCCATTATTTTTTAAGAATTTAATATATTAATATTAATATAGTAATATTCTCTTTTAGTTTTTATTTTATTAGCATTTTATTTTTGTGTAATCTTTTTTTATATAATAATTTAAATATATATTTTTATATAATTTCTATTATTGTTATTATATTACATTTACATTTACATTTACGATTATGCATTTAGCAGACGCTTTTATCCTAAAGCGACTTACATTGCATTCAAGTTACATTTTTTTTTTTTTTTTTTATCAGCTCTTGCTTTCCCTGGGAATCGAACCCATGATCTTGGCGTTGCTAGCGCCATGCTCTACCATTTGAGCTACAGGAAAGCAAAAATAAAGCATATTATTTTTCTTAAATAATCAATTGTTTTTATTTTACAGATTTGGAGAAATGTAGCGTTCCATCACTTGCTCACTAATGGATGCTCTGCAGTGAATGGGTGCCGTCAGAATGAGAGTCCAAACAGCTGATAAAAACATCACAATAATCCACAAGTAATCCACACCACTCCAGTCCATCAGTTAACATCTTGAGAAGACAAAAGCTGTGTCTTTGGCACCCATTCACTGCAGAGGATCCATTGGTGAGCAACTGATGGAATGCTACATTTCTCCAAATCTGATGAAGAAACAAACTTATCCACGTCTTGGATGACCTGAGGGTGAGCACATGTTCAGCAGATGCCATCTTTATTTCTGTATGTATGCGTTCACAGAAATGAAAGGGACAGTTGGATTCATTGATGTACTCTGTTGGGTGTGATGGTCTATTCAGTGTTTTCACATCTTTCCGATTGAATCAAATATTTATGAGCATCATTTAGCAATGCATCTGAACGCTAGTTTGGAGTGAGACAATTGGTGGCGCAGATCAATCATTTGGCCCCCGAAGTGGTGAGAAGACAATTGCGGTAATATTCCTCAGTGAACCGTCACTGAAATTAGCGAAGCTCCTGGAGCGCTGATGGATTCTGTAATAGCACTCTTTTCCTCTGGGTGTGTTGTGGGCATATTGGTTTTGTGAGTCACAGCCGGAACTGATAAAACATTAGATTTTTTTTTATGAAAAACCATCAGGTGCCTTAAAGTTTGGATCTTAAAGTAATTTAAAAGCAAAATTTAGGTAGATTTTATTTATGTATAAAATTCATTTTTCAGTTATATAAAAATATATATATATATATATGTATCCGATGTAAAATCTGGGTCCTGAATTAGGTCCAATAAAAGCAAAATGTTATGTATGTATTTATTCATTACATTTAATCTTTTTTGATTGCTTTTGCGTGAGAAGAAAAGTAAAATAAGTGATAGTAAAGTAAATATAATAAAAGGTAAATTTAGGTAATATTTATTTATTTAAATACATTTTTTTTTGGTTTTTTTTTTATTTATTTGTTTGAATTATTTATTTATTTATTTATATTCATATATTTCATTTTACCTGTTACTTTTGTATGATAAAAAAGTGTAATAAAAAAAAAACATCTAATGCAAAATCTGGGTCTTGAAGTAATTTCAATAAAGGCAAAATTTATAAACAATCAAGTTATTTATTTGTTTATATTTATAATATAGAATTTACTGTTTATATGTATAAAATGTCATTTTTGTAATCATATTGACATTTCTTTTCTATTTGTTCTCGGTGACGTTGCTCGGGTGCTCTCTCTCAATCCTCCTGTCGTGTTTTTCAGGCTTGATTATATTTGTTGAAGCATTGGTTCTGCTGTGACGCAGATGAATGGCTCTCACACATCAGCGCTTGATTGGAGAGTCGTCGCGCTGCCTTTAATTAGCCGCTGACAGCTGAGAGCCGAACACACACCTGTTGCACAGCTGCATGAGAAACACTTGTTGAGCGAGACACAGATGAAAGATCTGCTCCAGAAGCAGAGAGACTCTCTACCTGACCAACAGTCTCAGCTACACACACACACACAGGCTTTTTTGGCTAGAAACGGGCTCCACATTGCAGCTCATTCTGGCCAACAAACGCCCACTCAGACAGGAACAGAGCAAACCAGCCAGAGCTTATTTCATTTTTACGCTCCAGGTTTATGAGACAATTGGCATGGACATACGCAAGCTTGTTAATATTAATATATTTCATTTGTGGGTTATTTTTATATATGTAAAAAGAGTTAAATATAATAAAAGCTAAATTGAGGTAGAATGTATTTATTTATTCATTTATTTATTTGTTTACTTATTTATTTAAATACATCAATGTTTTTGCTTATTTTGTGTGATAAAAAGATTGATTGATTGATTTTTGTTTAGAGGAAAACAATTGAGTGTTAATTCCAATAAAAAATTTGATAGAATTGCATGTTTTATTTATGTATTTATTCATTCATTTATACATACTTTTATGTATTTTTATTTCTTAGCAATTTTGATATATTTTTATCTATTTATTTATTTGTGTTATTTTCTTTTTATTTATTAATCATCTACCTACTTACCTGTTTATTTATCCATCCATTATTTATTTATTCATTCATACATACACGCATTTATGATTTTTTTTTATTTCTCAGATAAGTTTGCTATATTTTTTCTATTTATCTGGTTATTTTCTTTTTGTTTATTTATATATTCATCTACCATTATTTATATAATAATAGTAGTTGCGCCCAAGTGTTCTAAAGTAATTTTAATAATCTATATATATTTTATTTGTTATTTATTTATTTATTTATATATTCATCTGTCTAACTATTTATCCATTCATCCAATTGCTTATTTATATTACTATGCATTTCATTTTTCGTATTTTTGTGTGATGAAAAAAAGTGATATTAAAATAATGAATGAATTACTTTGTACTTTACAAGAAAACAGTTGAGTGGTAATTTCAGTATAAATTAGCTAAAATTGTATGTGTTATTTATTTATACATTTATGTATATTTTTTAGCTGTATTTTTAATTTATGTAAGTATTTATATATTTATTTACTTACTTATATATCTGTTTCTCCATCTGTCTGCCCATTGTTTGATTATATTTATACATTTAATTTCAGTGTAAAATATTGGTCCTGAAGTAATTTCAATAAAAGCTCATATTTAGATATGAATAGTTTCTCTTGTATAGTATTGGGCTGATGTACTGAATGTTTCTTCATCATCACAAGCAGGTGTTGAGCAGCTCTGATGGAGTTTTTAGCACACAGATGAAAGCACTCATGGGCGAGATGGCAGTGGTCTTATTCTGCCGTGTTTACTGCGGTTCTCCCTCAGGAGGCGAAGCTGCGGGAGCTGCTGGACGTGGGGAATCTGGTGGGCCGGATAGAGAACCGGATGCTGACGGTGGTGACTGGACCAGACATGGTCAACATCCAGTACCTGAACTTCATGGCCTTCCAAGAAGACGTCGCCAAGGTGCGTGTGATTAGATCAGATCAGCGGATATTTGTGCAGCATAAACCCCAGTCAGGATGCTTGACCTGGATCGTTTTAATGAAATGCCTTTTGTGTTTGTGCTGTCGCTGATGAAGGAGTGGGCAGATGAGCTGTTCAGTCTGGCGTCTAACCTGCTCGCTCAGAACATGGGCCGAGAGTCCTGTCTGGAGAAAGCGTGAGTACCTGATGCTCACATTTACCTGCTTCCATCTGTTCACACCTCAGTCACCTGATTCTGATTTAAAATGGGTTTATGAGTCATTGTCAGGAAACTGTACTGGATTTAAAAGAATGTACGGTAACACTTAAAGCCTTTGTTTGTAATGCATTAGAAATGTTTTCATAATGCATGCTGTAATGCATTATATGGTTTCATAAATAATTGTAACCAAAAATGCATTAGAATATTTGAAGGTCTGTTTGTTGTGTGTTTTAATGCATTACACTTTCTAACAATGTGTAACAATAAAAAAAAGTATTATAATGTTTTATAACTGTGGTTATAGTTATTCATGGGATCATACAATGCATTATAAGGTGCATTACAAGGCATAAATAATGCAGTAAAACTACATATATATAAAGGCTTTAAGTAAAGAATTACAGAATATGCTTTTTAATTAATTAGTACTTAATTCTTTTAATATACATTTATTATTATTATTATTATTATTTACATTTTAAGTGAACTAACCCTTTAAAACAGGCCAATTACATTTAATTGGAAAACAATAGTGTTAATTTAAATAAAAGAAAAATTTAGAATTATTTTTTTTGTCTATTTTTATCTAATTATGATAAATGTATTATATATAATATATTCCTATATTTTTTAGCAATTTTATTTATACATTTTTTTTGTCTTTTTAATATTTTATCTTTTTTTTCCATCTTTGTATTTATACCTAATTATCTGAAGTAATTTTAATAAAAGCAAAATGAAGATATTATTTATTTGTTTATTTATTTATTGGTTATTTAATATGATAAAAAAGTTTTGTGTCCAATGTAAAATCAGCATCCCTAATTATTTATTTATTTATTTAGTTTGTTATTCTTTATGTTTATCTTATTTATCCTTTTGTCTATTTTATTTATTTATATATCTATATATCATTTATATATCTATTATTTATTATCTGTCTGTCTGTCTGTTTTGTCTAAACACAATCAGTAAGTCATGTAAGCACACGTACCTGAGAATGACTGATGTAGTTTTTCTGTGGTATTGTTTTCTCACCAGCTTCACGAGACTCAAGCTGCAGACGAATCAAGAGGGTCGAATCCCAGTGAAGAAGTAAGACAGCATCCGTCTGCACCTCTGTGTCACATGATAAATGAGAACGTGATCAGAATCTGCTGATCCTCTGATGTTTCTCTGTCTCTCTGCAGTATATTCCGCATGTTCTCGACTGACCGGAAGCGTGTGGAGACGGCGCTGGAGAGCTGCAATCTTCCGTCCGGCCGGGTGAGCATATGTTCAGCTAATCGCTCCAGAATCCCGCTGGCAGACAGGAAGACTGCGTGTTTCCACAGGAAGTCCTTTTGTGGCTTTTACCAAATATGTGTGCTCTCGGATCGAGGCACACCACCTGACAAATGACATCTTACGTTTTCTCTCCCAGGATCAAGGGGAATTTACTTGCATTATCGTTTTACGGCAAATCTAAAGACTAAACTCAGGACACGGGGAGATTTTCAAAATCAAGAATGTTAAAAGGCCTCGAGAGGGAGAAAGTGTGTAACTAATTAGTTATTTTATTTATACTTGTATTTATCTGTTATTTTTGTCTATTTTATTTCAATTGTGTTTTTTATTTATTTATTTATTTTAGTTAGTTACTTATTGTTTTTATAAGTATATATTTATACATTGTTTTTATCTATTCATCTGTTTATTTATTTATTTATGTAATAGTTTTTTTTTTATCTATTTAACCGTTTTTGTCCATGTATCCATTTATTTATTTATTTTTATTATTTTATTTATTTATTATCTGTAATTATATTATACATTTTATTTATTTACACATGGTTTATTTATTTATCTGTTTTTTTAATTTATCTATTTATTTATTTGTCTATTTTGTCAGTTTATTTATATATCTTGTATTTATTTATATTTTTAACTGTTTATTGTTTTGTTTTATTTTATTTTATTTATGTTTTTTCTGTTTTATCATTATTGATTTGTTTATATGTTGTTTTTACCTATTTAACTGTTTTTTTAATCTATTTTTTATTAATTTATTTTTATTTATTTGTTTATTTTTATATATATTTTTATTTATACACTTATTTATTTATACATTATTTTACCTATTTCTCTGTTTTTTCCCCTCCTACTTTTTAATTCCTAGCATCAAGGGGAGTCTGTTTGTTTGCTTTATCATTTTATGGCAAATTTAAAGGTTGAACGTTGAACGTTGAGATTTTCAAAATCCATAATGCTAAAAGGCCTCATGAGAGTCGGGAAGGAAAAGTGTGTAACTAATGAGAAATCCTCACTGTGCTATTCTGGCTGGCCTCCGCCTCTGACTCACTCACATTCACGTCCTTTCATCTGTTTTTTCTTCTTTGTTTGCTGCTTTTATATTTTGCGCGGTGAAGCATTAATCAGCTGCGGGCGAGAGCTGCATGTTTTGAATGTTCAGTGCAGAGATGAGTGTCTGACAGCATGTGGACGACATGAGTAATGTTCGCTCACTGATGTTATTGAGTTTGTCATAACAAACCAATCGATTCATTGTCAGGTGAATTAGATGCTTCTTAGGATGAAATGAGCTAATTCATTTTGAATTCAGCTTAAATATTTTTGTTTCTATTAATTTGAGATCACGTGTTATTAAAAGCAGGTTTAGCCTCTCTGGTTGTTAAAGGCTGTATGTATTTGATGGTCTGATCTTGTTCGTCTCTGCAGAACGACTCCATCCCTTTGGAGGATTTGACGCCTGACGTTTACAAATCATTCATCAACAACCTCTGCCCACGATCTGAGATCAACCAAATATTTGCTGATCTGTGAGTCTTCATGGAGCTGTTTTCAGCTGATGCTGTAGCTAATGATGCCTTCAATAAAAAAATTAAATAAAAATTGTTTGTTTGTTTGTTTGTTTTATGATTTCATGTATTTATTTATTTTTCTAATTTTATATATTTTTTATTCATTATACTTCTACTTGTTTATTTGTATTTATACATTTAATTATTTATGTATATATATATATATATATATATATATTTTTTTTTTTTCTGTTTTCATCCATTTATTTATTTGTCTAATGTTTCCATTTTATTTATATTTTATTTGTTTGTTTTTTGTATTATTTTTACATTGTTTGTATCTGTTTATCTGTTTTTATTTTCATTTTTATCTGTTTATTTGTCTACTTTTTCTATTTATTTATTTATTTGATCCTTTTATCTGTTTTTTCCAGTTTTTATGTATTTATTTACTCATGTCATTTTTCTATGTATCTTTTTTATGAATGCTTTTATGTTCATTTTAATGTTTTTTCATCCATTCATCCATTGCTTGATATATTTATCTGTTTTTTTCAGTTTTTCTCGATTTATATTTTATTTATTTTTATTTTTATTTATCCTTTTTTTGTATATTTATACATTTATTTATACATTGCTTTATTTATCTATTTTTTCCTGTTTTTATTCTTTCATTAATTTTTCTCATTTTTCAGTGTAACTATTTATGTATGGATGCATGTATTACTACTGTACATAATGTTGCCTTCAAGTCATGTTGGAATGATATTTATGAGACGAGTGCATTACAGTGTTGTAATTAGTAGGGGGCGTAACAATTAAAAAATCCTGATGAAAGATAATTGGTATTGATCATAACCGAGACGTTCCTTTAGAAAAAATCCACCGCGCTGAAAGTCATTGTGTAATTTGCATGCTTGGATGATGCAGCTGCTCATCTGTGTGTTATGATTATCACTGTAAACCATATGCTCTCTTATGGATCTCCTGTCTCTCTCCAGCGGTGCGAAGAGCAGAAACTATCTGACGGTGGATCAGATGACAGAATTCATCAACAACAAGCAGCGGGACCCGCGTCTGAACGAGATCCTGTACCCGCCGCTCAAACCTGACCAAACCCAGCTGCTCATGGAGAAGTTCGAGCCCAACGCAGCGGTGATTCAGAAAGGTCTGTCATTGTTCAGAATTCATCCGCTCTCACTCTCATTTTCTTCTGTGGAGCACAATAGAAACTCTTTTCCATACATTTATAATAACTTTATAGTAAGGCTGAATGTTTTTTTGGGGAAAAAGTAAATCCAATCTGATTTTTATTTGTTTGTTTGTATATTCATTTATTTGTTTATCTGTTTATGAATTATTTAATTATTTCATTCAGAGATCCAAGTTTGCTGTGTTTGTATGTGGGGCTGCACAATTTTGCCCCCAAAAACCTTATTAGGATTATGTATCAGTATGACTTATAAATTAATAAAATTATCCATTTAATAATAGTAATAATAATAAAATAGTAAACAAAATGGTATATATTACTGTTGTTATAATACTTTCACAATAAAAAAAAATCAAGTATTTAATATATATTAATATTAATAATCATCATCATTATCATAATTTTATTGTATGAAGGGCTGCAAAATATGGCCCAAATCATATTGGAATTATGTATCAGTATGTTTATGAAATAATAGCACTACTAATTATATTAATAAAAATAGGAATAAAGAACATTATTAATATAATAATAAGAAAAATAATAAATAAATAAACAACAACAATATTATTATTAATAGTAATAATAACTATTTACTATTTATAGTATATTTATAGTATACTATTTATAGTATAACTGTAAAATTACAGTTCTAACATTTTATGTCTTAATTTCTTCATTTCTAACTTTTAACCCATCAAGCTTTTATTTTGGCAGAAAATCTCTTGACACCCTTAAAGCTTGGCAGCAGCTTTATTAATAATTCTCATCACAAATCTGTGATATTAATTTTATTTCAATAAATCATTCAGCTCTAGTTCATAGTGACTAAAATAACACCATAACACGGTTTCAAATGACTCATTCACTATATTGCAAATCCTCTGAAATCATGTGATGTTTTGTGTGAGAAACAAATCCAAATGTACGTAAAAATTCACTGAAAATCTTCCCATTCGCTGCAGCTTTCAATCCCAGTCAGAATCCAGCAGCAGCTCTCGGCCGGATGGTGTTTTCTCCATCGATCGCTGATAGACAGCTCTGTGTAATGGTTAATTCCTGATAATTATGTGGGAGGGTTTTGCCTCGCGTTCCCATGAGGTGTCACATTTATATAAGAGCAGAAGATGTCAGGTCTTTCTAATCGAGCTCCGTCTGTTCCCGCCATCGCGCTAATATGAAATCTAATCCCTCATTAGTTTTTCCACCCAACTTGTTGATTGACAGCCACATTAAACACTGATGGATTCCTGCGTTTCCATGTTCAAACGGCAAACACCTCAGGATTCAACCAGCAACAATCCCGTTATACATCCCATCCGATTTAAAGGCCTGTTGCCATGGATACGTTCATATACCATGCCGTTTGAAAATATTAAACTTTAAAGAAACATCAGTCACATTTGATCATTTTCCTCATGAAAGTTTAATAATTAGGCCTGAAACATTGTTGCAACAGCTAAATATAAACATGCATATTTTTGTCAGATATTCTTTGTCATTTCGACTTGTTTACGTCTTTCTCAGGAGGTTTGCTGTCCGTCAGCGAATCAGCACACAGGGTCATGAATTTTTAATTAGGTTGTGACTTTCGCCCTAAATGATTTGCTGAAAAGATGATGTTGGAGCAAATAATGGGAAAACAAAATACTAATAGTTAATATACTTAAGTTTTTTAAGGTACGAACAAATATACTAATTCATTCTAAACTGAAAAGTATAGATATAGATATTTTATTTATATTAAAAAGTGGTTATTTTACCCAACATTTTTGTAGTTATAATATGAATATGGGCTTAAAGTACACACTCTGAGCTTTAATTCTGAGGGTATTCACATCAGAATTGGAGGAAAGGTTAAGGAATAACTCATTAATATGTACTTTTTCAAGGGACCATAAGTAATTGGACAGTTGACTCAAAAGCTGTTTCATGGACAGATGTGGGCTATTCCTTCGTTATTTCTACATCAAGTAAAGCGGGTAAAAGTTCTGGAGTTGATTCTAAGTGTGTCATTTGCATTTGGAAGCTGTTGCTATGAACCACATCATGCGGTCAAAGAATCTCTCCATACAAGAGAAACAGATGATTATTAGCCTTCAAAAACAAAACATATCCATCAGAGAGACATAGCAGGAACATTAGGAGCGGACAAATCAACAGTTTCGTTCATTCTGAGAAAAAAGAATGCACTGGTGAACTCAGAAACATAAAAAGTCTTGGATGTTCACGGAGGACAACAGTGGTGGATGATCAGAGAATCATCTCCATGATAAAGAAAAACCCTTTCACAACATCCAGCCAAGAGAAGAACACTCTCCAGGAGGCAGACGTGTCTACAATCAAGAGAAGACTTCACCAGAGCAAATACAGGGGCTTCACCACAAGCTGAAAACAAGGCCAGATCAGACTTTGCCAAAAAACATCTAAAAAAGCCAGAGCACTTCTGGAAAATCATTCTTTGGACGGCTGAAATGAAGACAAACCTGTACCAGAATGATGGGAAGAAAAAAGTATGGAGGAGGCTTGGAAAATCTCATGATAAAAGCATACAGCATCATCTGTGAAACATGGAGCAGTGTGATCATGAGCTGCATGGCTCCAGTGGCTCTGGGTTACTGCTGTTTAGTGATGATGAGACAGAAGACAGAAGACAGAAGCAGCCGGATCAATTCTGAAGTGTATAGATATATACTCTCTGCCCAGATTCAGAAAAATGCAGCAAAGTTGATTGGGTGGTGCTTCATAGTACAAACGGACGATGACCCAAACATACATCAAAAGCAACCCAGGAGTTTTTGAAGGTAAAAAAGTGTAATATTCTGCAATGGCCGAGTCAATCTCCTGATCTCAACCTGATTGAGCTGCATTTCACTCGCTGAAGACAAAACTAAAGACAGAAAGAGCCACAAACAAACATTAACTGAAGTCAGCTGCAGTAAAGACCTGCAAAGCATCACAAAGAAGAAACCCAGTCTCTGCTGATGTCCATGAGCTCCAGACTTAAAGCAGTCATTGCCTGCAAAGGATTCTCAACAAAATATTAAAAATGAACATTTTATTTATGATTATATTTATTATAGCCCCTGAAAATTGGGGGACTGTGTATGAATATGGTTGTAATTCCTAAGCATTTTATGTTATATTTTTGTTCAACCCCTTGAATTAAAGCTTAAAGTCTGCTCGTCTGGTGGCATACAGAGCCAAAATTATGAAAATTGTGTCAGTGTCCAAATATATACGGACCTAACTGTAAGTATCTGTTTCAGTTAGGACATCTCCTTATAAGGCAGCTGCCTATGTAGGAGGTGGACATTGAGGAAGTGAACTTGTTTTTGGACACAGCCTTTGAGTTGTCTTATTCAGCAAAAAGAAAACCAAACCTCCATAACATTCTGCACCGTTTCATTACCATAGCAACAATAACTCACAAGATGCAGTCCGACGCTGCAGTGGAGCCGGTTTATTTATATCTCTCGGAGCACAAGGCTCCACGGGTGAACTGGAGATCAGGTCACGAGATGATAATGTGTGACGGGTGATTGATTAGGCACATTGAGTCCAGAGGGGCCAGCGATGGCCATAGATGAGGAGGATCATCGGGTTCTTTAGCTGCCGGTTCAACAAGACACCTCGCTGTCACGCAGATTACAACTCTTGTTTTCTCAGTGCCATCTCAGAGACAGGCAGAAGACAGTCCACCGCCCACACCAGACACGCCAGACACACGAGACGCTCTTATTTGCATAGTATTGATTGTAGATTTGGAGGAACAATCGGGTTGTAAAGCAGGAATGGTCTGCATTGGCAGTATTACATTTTATCTGAGGGACATTCATTGTCTGATAGTCAATAAACGCTGGAGATGAGATGCTTATTTTTGTATTTGGCTGTTAAAAAAGCATGTTTCTTTAACCCTGTAAAGCCTGACATAAGAAATAATCACATTTTTTAAAATGGAACAGTTTATTGAAACTTTAGAAAACAATATAAAAACAAATCTTAAGCAAAAAGGTTTCATATGTGTTTTTTGTTGAGTATCATATTTGATACATTAGGCTTTTCTTGCTCATATAGTCTAATATAGTGAGAATAAGGAGGAAAATACAGATCAATTTTATTCAGAGACTCAAACTGAGCAGAAATATACAATTTGCTGCAGATGCTGATATTTATATGCTGAAATTCTGATAGCTTGTAATGTAAATCAATGAGATCTTTATAACAGTACAGCAGATACTGATATAAAATTATGTAAATATGAGTCATCACTCTATATCTCCAATAATATGTCTTAGTAAGATGAGATTGAAATGATCCAAACATATAATGCAATGCAATCCAATGATGATTGAGAGATGAAGAAATAAACGCTCCTCAAAAGACTGATGATCATATTTGAACATGATTCAATTAATATTATTTTAAATAAATAAATAAAGATGATGATGATTCACTCAGCTGAAGTCAGTCTTATTTTTGCTAACTAAAACTAAAATCATAAAAATGTCATTAATTTAAATAAGATATGTTCAA